>CM055895.1:93423623-94023623 GCA_029582155.1 Panopea generosa
CAAAATCACAGACTGTGTTCGTGAACTAAATCTCCAACTTACAGATACACGCAGTAGAAGTACGTGCCAAAGTCACAGACTGTGTACGTGAACTCAATCTCCAACTTACAAATACACGTAGTAGAAGTTCGTGCCAAAGTCACAGACTGTGTACGTGAACTAAATATCCAACTTACAGATACAAGTAGTAGAAGTACGTACCTAAGTCACAGATTGTGTACGTGAACTAAATCTCCAACTTACAGATACACGTAGTAGAAGTACGTGCCTAAGTCACAGGCTGGGTACGTGAACTAAATCTCCAACTTACAGATACACGTAGTAGAAGTACGTGCATAAGTCAAAGACTGTGTACGTGAATTAAATCTGCAACTTTCAGATACACGTAGTAGAAGTACGTGCTTAAGTCACAGAATGTGTAAATGAACTAAATATTCAACTTACAGACACACTTAGTAGAAGTTCGTGCCAAAGTCACAGACTGTGTACGTGAACTAAATCTCCAACTTACAGATACACGCAGTAGAAGTACGTGCCAAAGTCATAGACTGTGTACGTGAATTAAGTCTCCAACTTACAATAACACGTAGTAGAAGTACGTGCCTAAGTCACAGATTGTGTACGTGAACTAAATCTTCAACCTACAGATACACGTAGTAGAAATACGTGCCTGAGTCACAGACTGTGTATGCTAAATAAGTTTCCAACTTACAGATACACGTAGTAGAAGTACGTGCTTAAGTCAAAGACTGTGTACGTGAACTAAATATCCAACTTACAGATACACTTACTAGAAGTACGTGCCAAAGTCACAGACTGTGTACATGAAATAAATCTCCAACTTACAGATACACGTAATCGAAGTTCGTGCCAAAGTCACAGACTGTGTACGTGAACTAAATATCCAACTTACAGATACACGTAGAAGAAGTACGTGCTTAAGTCACAGACTGTGTACGTGAACTAAATCTCCAACTTACAGCTACACTTAGTAGAGGTACGTGCCAAAGTCACAGACTGTGTATGCGAAATATAACTCCAACTTACAGATACACGTAGTAGAAGTACGTGCCTGAGTCACAGACTGTGTACGCGAAATAAGTCTCCAACTTTCAGATACACGTAGTAGAAGTACGTGCTTAAGTCACAGACAGTGTACGTGAACTAAATCTCCAACTTACAGATACACGTAGTAGAAGTACGAGCTTAAGTCACAGATTGTGTACATGAACTAAATCTCCAACTTACAGATACACTTAGTAGAAGTACGAGCTTCAGTCACAGATTGTGTACATGAACTAAATCTCCAACTTAAAGATACACGGAGTAGAAGTTCGTGCAAAAGTCACAGACTGTGTACGTGAACTAAATCTCCAACTTACAGATACACGTAGTAGAAGTACGAGCTTAAGTCACAGATTATGTACGTGAACTAAATCTCCAACTTACAGATACACGTAGTAGAAGTTCGTTCCAAAATCACAGACTGTGTTCGTGAACTAAATCTCCAACTTACAGATACACGCAGTAGAAGTACGTGCCAAAGTCACAGACTGTGTACGTGAACTAAATCTCCAACTTACAAATACACGTAGTAGAAGTTCGTGCCAAAGTCACAGACTGTGTACGTGAACTAAATATCCAACTTACAGATACAAGTAGTAGAAGTACGTACCTAAGTCACAGATTGTGTACGTGAACTAAATCTCCAACTTACAGATACACGTAGTAGAAGTACGTGCCTAAGTCACAGGCTGGGTACGTGAACTAAATATCCAACTTACAGATACACGTAGTAGAAGTACGTGCCTAAGTCACAGACTGTGTACGTGAATTAAATCTGCAACTTTCAGATACACGTAGTAGAAGTACGTGCTTAAGTCACAGAATGTGTAAATGAACTAAATATCCAACTTACAGACACACTTAGTAGAAGTTCGTGCCAAAGTCACAGACTGTGTACGTGAACTAAATCTCCAACTTACAGATACACGCAGTAGAATAACGTGCCAAAGTCATAGACTGTGTACGTGAATTAAGTCTCCAACTTACAATAACACGTAGTAGAAGTACGTGCCTAAGTCACAGATTGTGTACGTGAACTAAATCTTCAACTTACAGATACACGTAGTAGAAGTACGTGCCTGAGTCACAGACTGTTATGCGAAATAAGTCTCAAACTTACAGATACACATAGTAGAAGTACGTGCTTAAGTCACAGACTGTGTTTGCGAAATAAGACTCCAACTTACAGACACACGTAGTAGAAGTACGTGCCTGAGTCACAGACTGTGTACGCGAAATAAGTCTCCAACTCTCAGATACGAGTAGTAAAAGTACGTGATTAAATCACAGACAGTGTACGTTAACTAAATCTCCAACTTACAGATACACGTAGTAGAAGTACGAGCTTAAGTCACAGATTGTGTACAAGAACTAAATCTCCAACTTACAGATACACGTAGTAGAAGTACAAGCTTAAGTCACAGATTGTGTACATGAACTAAATCTCCAACTTACAGATACACGCAGTAGAAATTCGTGCCAAAGTAACAGACTGTGTACGTGAACTAAATCTCCAACTTACAGATACACGTATTAGAAGTACGTGCTTAAGTCACAGAATGTGTAAATGAACTAAATATTCAACTTACAGACACACTTAGTAGAAGTTCGTGCCTAAGTCACAGACTGTGTACGTGAACTAAATCTCCAACTTACAGATACACGCAGTAGAAGTACGTGCCAAAGTCATAGACTGTGTACGTGAATTAAGTCTCCAACTTACAATAACACGTAGTAGAAGTACGTGCCTAAGTCACAGATTGTGTACGTGAACTAAATCTTCAACCTACAGATACACGTAGTAGAAGTACGTGCCTGAGTCACAGACTGTTATGCGAAATAAGTCTCCAACTTACAGATACACATAGTAGAAATACGTGCTTAAGTCACAGACTGTGTACGTGAACTAAATCTCCAACTTACAGATACACTTAGTAGAGATA
Source organism: Panopea generosa (assembly GCA_029582155.1). Lineage (NCBI taxonomy): Eukaryota > Metazoa > Mollusca > Bivalvia > Adapedonta > Hiatellidae > Panopea > Panopea generosa. The sequence continues at coordinate 93,426,632 of CM055895.1, forward strand.
CGTGCCAAAGTCACAGGCTGTGTATGCGAAATAAGACTCCAACTTACAGATACACGTAGTAGAAGTACGTGCCTGAGTCACAGACTGTGTACGCGAAATAAGTCTCCAACTCTCAGATACACGAAGAAGAAGTACGTGCTTAAATCACAGACAGTGTACGTTAACTAAATCTCCAACTTAAAGATACACGTAGTAGAAGTACGAGCTTAAGTCACAGATTGTGTACAAGAACTAAATCTCCAACTTACAGATACACGTAGTAGAAGTACGAGCTTAAATCACAGATTGTGTACATGAACTAAATCTCCAACTTACAGATACACTCAGTAGAAGTTCGTGCCAAAGTCACAGACTGTGTACGTGAACTAAATCTCCAACTTACAGATAAACGTATTAGAAGTTCGTGCTTAAGTCACAGACTGTGTACGTAAACAAAATCTCCAACTTACATATACTCTTAGTAGAAGTACGTGCGAAAGTCACAGACTGTGTACGTCAACTAAATCTCCAACTTACAGATACACGTAGTAGAAATACGAGCTTAAGTCAAAGATTGTGTACGTGAACTAAATCTCCAACTTACAGATACACGTAGTAGAAGTTCGTGCCAAAGTCACAGACTGTGTACGTGAACTAAATATCCAACTTACAGATACACGTAGTAGAAGTATGTACCTAAGTCACAGATTGTGTACGTGAACTAAATCTCCAACTTACAGATACACGTAGTAGAAGTACGTGCCTAAGTCACAGGCTGGGTACGTGAACTAAATCTCCAACTTACAGATACACGTAGTAGAAGTACGTGCCTAAGTCACAGGCTGGGTACGTGAATTAAATCTGCAACTTTCAGATACACGTAGTAGAAGTACGTGCTTAAGTCACAGAATGTGTAAATGAACTAAATATCCAACTTACAGACACACTTAGTAGAAGTTCGTGCCAAAGTCACAGACTGTGTACGTGAACTAAATCTCCAACTTACAGATACACGCAGTAGAAGTACGTGCCAAAGTCATAGACTGTGTACGTGAATTAATTCTCCAACTTACAATAACACGTAGTAGAAGTACGTGCCTCAGTCACAGATTGTGTACGTGAACTAAATCTTCAACCTACAGATACACGTAGTAGAAGTACGTGCCTGAGTCACAGACTGTGTATGCTTAATAAGTTTCCAACTTACAGATACACGTAGTAGAAGTACGTGTTTAAGTCAAAGACTGTGTACGTGAACTAAATATCCAACTTACAGATACACGTAGTAGAAGTACGTGCCAAAGTCACAGATTGTGTACATGAAATAAATCTCCAACTTACAGATACACGTAGTAGAAGTTCGTGCCAAAGTCACAGACTGTGTACGTGAACTAAATATCCAACTTACAGATACACGTAATCGAAGTTCGTGCCAAAGTCACAGACTGTGTACGTGAACTAAATATCCAACTTACAGATACACGTAGTAGAAGTATGTACCTAAGTCACAGATTATGTACGTGAACTAAATCTCCAACTTACAGATACATGTAGTAGAAGTTCGTGCCAAAGTCACAGACTGTGTACGTGAACTAAATATCCAACTTACAGATACACGTAATCGAAGTTCGTGCCAAAGTCACAGACTGTGTACGTGAACTAAATATCCAACTTACAGATACACGTAGTAAAAGTATGTACCTAAGTCACAGATTATGTACGTGAACTAAATCTCCAACTAACAGATACATGTAGTAGAAGTTCGTGCCAAAGTCACAGACTGTGTACGTGAACTAAATATCCAACTTACAGATACACGTAGTAGAAGTATGTACCTAAGTCACAGATTATGTACGTGAACTAAATCTCCAACTTACAGATACATGTAGTAGAAGTACGTGCCTAAGTCACAGGCTGGGTACGTGAACTAAATATCCAACTTACAGATACACGTAGTAGAAGTACGTGCCTAAGTCACAGACTGTGTACGTGAATTAAATCTGCAACTTTCAGATACACGTAGTAGAAGTACGTGCTTAAGTCACAGAATGTGTAAATGAACTAAATATCCAACTTACAGACACACTTAGTAGAAGTTCGTGCCAAAGTCACAGACTGTGTACGTGAACTAAATCTCCAACTTACAGATACACGTAGTAGAATATCGTGCCAAAGTCATAGACTGTGTACGTGAATTAAGTCTCCAACTTACAATAACACGTAGTAGAAGTACGTGCCTGAGTCACAGACTGTTATGCGAAATAAGTCTCCAACTTACAGATACACATAGTAGAAGTACGTGCTTAAGTCACAGACTGTGTACGTGAACTAAATCTCCAACTTACAGATACAATTAGTAGAGGTACGTGCCAAAGTCACAGACAGTGTATGCGAAATAAGACTCCAACTTACAGATACACGTAGTAGAAGTACGTGCCTGAGTCACAGATTGTGTACGCGAAATAAGTCTCCAACTCTCAGATACACGTAGTAGAAGTACATGCTTAAATCACAGACAGTGTACGTTAACTAAATCTCCAACTTACAGATACACGTAGTAGAAGTACGAGCTTCAGTCACAGATTGTGTACAAGAACTAAATCTCCAACTTACAAATACACGTAGTAGAAGTACGAGCTTAAGTCACAGATTGTGTACATGAACTAAATCTCCAACTTACAGATACACGCAGTAGAAGTTCGTGCCAAAGTCACAGACTGTGTACGTGAACTAAATCTCCTACTTACAGATACACGTATTAGAAGTTCGTGCTTAAGTCACAGAATGTGTACGTAAACAAAATCTCCAACTTACAGATACTCTTAGTAGAAGTACGTGCGAAAGTCACAGACTGTGTACGTCAACTAAATCTCCAACTTACAGATACACGTAATAGAAGTACGAGCTTAAGTCACAGATTGTGTACGTGATCTAAATCTCCAACTTACAGATACACGTAGTAGAAGTACGTGCCAAAGTCACAGATTGTGTACATGAAATAAATCTCCAACTTACAGATACACGTATTAGAAGTTCGTGCCAAAGTCACAGACTGTGTACGTGAACTAAATATCCAACTTACAGATACACGTAGTAGAAGTACGTACCTAAGTCACAGATTGTGTACGTGAACTAAATCTCCAACTTACAGATACACGTAGTAGAAGTACGTGCCTAAGTCACAGGATGGGTACGTGAACTAAATCTCCAACTTACAGATACACGTAGTAGAAGTACGTGCCTAAGTCACAGACTGTGTCCGTGAATTAAATCTGCAACTTTCAGATACACGTAGTAGAAGTACGTGCCAAAGTCACAGAATGTGTACGTGAACTAAATATCCAACTTACAGATACACGTAGTAGAAGTACGTGCCAAAGTCACAGATTGTGTACATGAAATAAATCTCAAACTTACAAATACACGTAGTAGAAGTTCGTGCCAAAGTCACAGACTGTGTACGTGAACTAAATATCCAACTTACAGATTCAAGTAGTAGAAGTACGTACCTAAGTCACAGATTGTGTACGTGAATTAAATATCCAACTTACAGATACACGTAGTAGAAGTACGTGCCTAAGTCACAGGCTGGGTACGTGAACTAAATCTCCAACTTACAGATACACGTAGTAGAAGTACGTGCCTAAGTCACAGACTGTGTACGTGAATTAAATCTGCAACTTTCAGATACACGTAGTAGAAGTACGTGCTTAAGTCACAGAATGTGTAAATGAACTAAATATTCAACTTACAGACACACTTAGTAGAAGTTCGTGCCAAAGTCACAGACTGTGTACGTGAACTAAATCTCCAACTTACAGATACACGCAGTAGAAGTATGTGCCAAAGTCATAGACTGTGTACGTGAATTAAGTCTCCAACTTACACTAACACGTAGTAGAAGTACGTGCCTCAGTCAAAGATTGTGTACGTGACCTAAATCTTCAACCTACAGATACACGTAGTAGAAGTACGTGCCTGAGTCACAGACTGTATATGCGAAATAAGTTTCCAACTTACAGATACACATAGTAGAAGTACGTGCTTAAGTCAAAGACTGTGTACGTGAACTAAATATCCAACATACAGACACACTTAGAAGAAGTTCGTGCCAAAGTCACAGACTGTGTACATGAAAAAAATCTCCAACTTACAGATACACGTAATCGAAGTTCGTCCCAAAGTCACAGACTGTGTACGTGAACTAAATATCCAACTTACAGATACACGTAGTAGAAGTATGTACCTAAGTCACAGATTGTGTACGTGAACTAAATCTCCAACTTACAGATACACGTAGTAGAAGAACGTGCCTAAGTCACAGATTGTGTACGTGAACTAAATCTCCAACTTACAGATACACGTAGTAGAAGTACGTGCCAACTTACAGATACACGTAGTAGAAGTACGTGCCTAAGTCACAGACTGTGTACGTGAATTAAATCTGCAACTTTCAGATACACGTAGTAGAAGTACGTGCTTAAGTCACAGAATGTGTAAATGAACTAAATATCCAACATACAGACACACTTAGAAGAAGTTCGTGCCAAAGTCACAGACTGTGTACGTGAACTAAATCTCAAACTTACAGATACACGCAGTAGAATAACGTGCCAAAGTCATAGACTGTGTACGTGAATTAAGTCTCCAACTTACAATAACACGTAGTAGAAGTACGTGCCTAAGTCACAGATTGTGTACGTGAACTAAATCTTCAACCTACAGATACACGTAGTAGAAGTACGTGCCTGAGTCACAGACTGTTATGCGAAATAAGTCTCCAACTTACAGATACACATAGTAGAAGTACGTGCTTAAGTCACAGACTGTGAACATGAACTAAATCTCCAACTTACAGATACACTTAGTAGAGGTACGTGCCAAAGTCACAGACTGTGTATGCGAAATAAGACTCCAACTTACAGATACACGTAGTAGAAGTACGTGCCTGAGTCACAGACTGTGTACGCGAAATAAGTCTCCAACTCTCAGATACACGTAGTAGAAGTACGTGCTTAAATCACAGACAGTGTACGTTAACTAAATCTCCAACTTACAGATACACGCAGTAGAAGTACGAGCTTAAGTCACAGATTGTGTACAAGAACTAAATCTCCAACTTACAGATACACGTAGTAGAAGTACGAGCTTAAGTCACAGATTGTGTACATGAACTAAATCTCCAACTTACAGATACACGCAGTAGAAATTCGTGCCAAAGTCACAGACTGTGGATGTGAACTAAATCTCCAACTTACAGATACACGTATTAGAAGTACGTGCTTAAGTCACAGAATGTGTAAATAAACTAAATATTCAACTTACAGACACACTTAGTAGAAGTTCGTGCCAAAGTCACAGACTGTGTACGTGAACTAATGAACTAAATCTCCAACTTACAGATACACGCAGTAGAAGTACGTGCCAAAGTCATAGACTGTGTACGTGAATTAAGTCTCCAACTTACAATAACACGTAGTAGAAGTACGTGCCTAAGTCACAGATTGTGTACGTGAACTAAATCTTCAACCTACAGATACACGTAGTAGAAGTACGTGCTTGAGTCACAGACTGTGTATGCTAAATAAGTTTCCAACTTACAGATACACGTAGTTGAAGTACGTGCTTAAGTCAAAGACTGTGTACATGAAATAAATCTCCAACTTACAGATACACGTAATTGAAGTTCGTGCCAAAGTCACAGACTGTGTACGTGAACTAAATATCCAACTTACAGATACACGTAGTAGAAGTATGTACATAAGTCACAGATTGTGTACGTGAACTAAATCTCCAACTTACAGATACACGTAGTAGAAGTACGTGCCTAAGTCACAGGCTGAGTACGTGAACTAAATCTCCAACTTACAGATACACGTAGTAGAAGTACGTGCCTAAGTCACAGACTGTGTACGTGAATTAAATCTGCAACTTTCAGATACACGTAGTAGAAGTACGTGCTTAAGTCACAGAATGTGTAAATGAAATAAATATCCAACTTACAGACACACTTAGTAGAAGTTCGTGCCAAAGTCACAGACTGTGTACGTGAACTAAATCTCCAACTTACAGATACACGCAGTAGAATAACGTGCCAAAGTCATAGACTGTGTACGTGAATTAAGTCTCCAACTTACAATAACACGTAGTAGAAGTACGTGCCTAAGTCACAGATTGTGTACGTGAACTAAATCTTCAACCTACAGATACACGTAGTAGAAGTACATGCCTGAGTCACAGACTGTTATTCGAAAAATGTCTCCAACTTACAGATACACATAGTAGAAGTACGTGCTTAAGTCACAGACTGTGTACGTGAACTAAATCTCCAACTTACAGATACACTTAGTAGAGATACGTGCCAAAGTCACAGGCTGTGTATGCGAAATAAGACTCCAACTTACAGATACACGTAGTATAAGTACGTGCCTGAGTCACAGACTATGTACGCGAAATAAGTCTCCAACTCTCAGATACACGTAGTAGAAGTACGTGCTTAAATCACAGACAGTGTACGTTAACTAAATCTCCAACTTACAGATACACGTAGTAGAAGAACGAGCTTAAGTCACAGATTGTGTACAAGAACTAAATCTCCAACTTACAGATACTCTTAGTAGAAGTACGTGCGAAAGTCACAGACTGTGTACGTCAACTAAATCTCCAACTTACAGATACACGTAATAGAAGTACGAGCTTAAGTCACAGATTGTGTACGTGAACTAAATCTCCAACTTACAGATACACGTAGTAGAAGTACGTGCCAAAGTCACAGATTGTGTACATGAAATAAATCTCCAACTTACAGATACACGTATTAGAAGTTCGTGCCAAAGTCACAGACTGTGTACGTGAACTAAATATCCAACTTACAGATACACGTAGTAGAAGTACGTACCTAAGTCACAGATTGTGTACGTGAACTAAATCTCCAACTTACAGATACACGTAGTAGAAGTACGTGCCTAAGTCACAGGATGGGTACGTGAACTAAATCTCCAACTTACAGATACACGTAGTAGAAGTACGTGCCTAAGTCACAGACTGTGTCCGTGAATTAAATCTGCAACTTTCAGATACACGTAGTAGAAGTACGTGCCAAAGTCACAGAATGTGTACGTGAACTAAATATCCAACTTACAGATACACGTAGTAGAAGTACGTGCCAAAGTCACAGATTGTGTACATGAAATAAATCTCAAACTTACAAATACACGTAGTAGAAGTTCGTGCCAAAGTCACAGACTGTGTACGTGAACTAAATATCCAACTTACAGATTCAAGTAGTAGAAGTACGTACCTAAGTCACAGATTGTGTACGTGAACTAAATATCCAACTTACAGATACACGTAGTAGAAGTACGTGCCTAAGTCACAGGCTGGGTACGTGAACTAAATCTCCAACTTACAGATACACGTAGTAGAAGTACGTGCCTAAGTCACAGACTGTGTACGTGAATTAAATCTGCAACTTTCAGATACACGTAGTAGAAGTACGTGCTTAAGTCACAGAATGTGTAAATGAACTAAATATTCAACTTACAGACACACTTAGTAGAAGTTCGTGCCAAAGTCACAGACTGTGTACGTGAACTAAATCTCCAACTTACAGATACACGCAGTAGAAGTATGTGCCAAAGTCATAGACCGTGTACGTGAACTAAGTCTCCAACTTACACTAACACGTAGTAGAAGTACGTGCCTAAGTCAAAGATTGTGTACGTGACCTAAATCTTCAACCTACAGATACACGTAGTAGAAGTACGTGCCTGAGTCACTGACTGTATATGCTAAATAAGTTTCCAACTTACAGATACACATAGTAGAAGTACGTGCTTAAGTCAAAGACTGTGTACGTGAACTAAATATCCAACTTACAGATACACGTAGTAGAAGTACGTGCCAAAGTCACAGACTGTTTACATGAAAAAAATCTCCAACTTACAGATACACGTAATCGAAGTTCGTCCCAAAGTAACAGACTGTGTACGTGAACTAAATATCCAACTTACAGATACACGTAGTAGAAGTATGTACCTAAGTCACAGATTGTGTACGTGAACTAAATCTCCAACTTACAGATACACGTAGTAGAAGAACGTGCCTAAGTCACAGATTGTGTACGTGAACTAAATCTCCAACTTACAGATACACGTAGTAGAAGTACGTGCCAACTTACAGATACACGTAGTAGAAGTACGTGCCTAAGTCACAGACTGTGTACGTGAATTAAATCTCCAACTTACAGATACACGTATTAGAAGTACATGCTTAAGTCACAGAATGTGTAAATAAACTAAATATTCAACTTACAGACACACTTAGTAGAAGTTCGTGCCAAAGTCACAGACTGTGTACATGAACTAATGAACTAAATCTCCAACTTACAGATACACGCAGTAGAAATTCGTTCCAAAGTCACAGACTGTGTATGTGAATTAAATCTCCAACTTACAGATACACGTATTAGAAGTACATGCTTAAGTCACAGAATGTGTAAATAAACTAAATATTCAACTTACAGACACACTTAGTAGAAGTTCGTGCCAAAGTCACAGACTGTGTACATGAACTAATGAACTAAATCTCCAACTTACAGATACACGCAGTAGAAGTACGTGCCAAAGTCATAGACTGTGTACGTGAATTAAGTCTCCAACTTACAATAACACGTAGTAGAAGTACGTGCCTAAGTCACAGATTGTGTACGTGAACTAAATCTTCAACCTACAGATACACGTAGTAGAAGTACGTGCTTGAGTCACAGACTGTGTATGCTAAATAAGTTTCCAACTTACAGATACACGTAGTTGAAGTACGTGCTTAAGTCAAAGACTGTGTACGTGAACTAAATATCCAACTTACAGATACACGTAGTAGAAGTACGTGCCAAAGTCACAGACTGTGTACATGAAATAAATCTCCAACTTACAGATACACGTAATCGAAGTTCGTGCCAAAGTCACAGACTGTGTACGTGAACTAAATATCCAACTTACAGATACACGTAGTAGAAGTATGTACCTAAGTCACAGATTGTGTACGTGAACTAAATCTCCAACTTACAGATACACGTAGTAGAAGTACGTGCCTAAGTCACAGGCTGAGTACGTGAACTAAATCTCCAACTTACAGATACACGTAGTAGAAGTACGTGCCTAAGTCACAGACTGTGTACGTGAATTAAATCTGCAACTTTCAGATACACGTAGTAGAAGTACGTGCTTAAGTCACAGAATGTGTAAATGAAATAAATATCCAACTTACAGACACACTTAGTAGAAGTTCGTGCCAAAGTCACAGACTGTGTACGTGAACTAAATCTCCAACTTACAGATACACGCAGTAGAATAACGTGCCAAAGTCATAGACTGTGTACGTGAATTAAGTCTCCAACTTACAATAACACGTAGTAGAAGTACGTGCCTAAGTCACAGATTGTGTACGTGAACTAAATCTTCAACCTACAGATACACGTAGTAGAAGTACGTGCCTGAGTCACAGACTGTTATTCGAAAAAAGTCTCCAACTTACAGATACACATAGTAGAAGTACGTGCTTAAGTCACAGACTGTGTACGTGAACTAAATCTCCAACTTACAGATACACTTAGTAGAGATACGTGCCAAAGTCACAGGCTGTGTATGCGAAATAAGACTCCAACTTACAGATACACGTAGTATAAGTACGTGCCTGAGTCACAGACTATGTACGCGAAATAAGTCTCCAACTCTCAGATACACGTAGTAGAAGTACGTGCTTAAATCACAGACAGTGTACGTTAACTAAATCTCCAACTTACAGATACACGTAGTAGAAGAACGAGCTTAAGTCACAGATTGTGTACAAGAACTAAATCTCCAACTTACAGATACTCTTAGTAGAAGTACGTGCGAAAGTCACAGACTGTGTACGTCAACTAAATCTCCAACTTACAGATACACGTAATAGAAGTACGAGCTTAAGTCACAGATTGTGTACGTGAACTAAATCTCCAACTTACAGATACACGTAGTAGAAGTACGTGCCAAAGTCACAGATTGTGTACATGAAATAAATCTCCAACTTACAGATACACGTATTAGAAGTTCGTGCCAAAGTCACAGACTGTGTACGTGAACTAAATATCCAACTTACAGATACACGTAGTAGAAGTACGTACCTAAGTCACAGATTGTGTACGTGAACTAAATCTCCAACTTACAGATACACGTAGTAGAAGTACGTGCCTAAGTCACAGGATGGGTACGTGAACTAAATCTCCAACTTACAGATACACGTAGTAGAAGTACGTGCCTAAGTCACAGACTGTGTCCGTGAATTAAATCTGCAACTTTCAGATACACGTTGTAGAAGTACGTGCCAAAGTCACAGAATGTGTACGTGAACTAAATATCCAACTTACAGATACACGTAGTAGAAGTACGTGCCAAAGTCACAGATTGTGTACATGAAATAAATCTCAAACTTACAAATACACGTAGTAGAAGTTCGTGCCAAAGTCACAGACTGTGTACGTGAACTAAATATCCAACTTACAGATTCAAGTAGTAGAAGTACGTACCTAAGTCACAGATTGTGTACGTGAACTAAATATCCAACTTACAGATACACGTAGTAGAAGTACGTGCCTAAGTCACAGGCTGGGTACGTGAACTAAATCTCCAACTTACAGATACACGTAGTAGAAGTACGTGCCTAAGTCACAGACTGTGTACGTTAATTAAATCTGCAACTTTCAGATACACGTAGTAGAAGTACGTGCTTAAGTCACAGAATGTGTAAATGAACTAAATATTCAACTTACAGACACACTTAGTAGAAGTTCGTGCCAAAGTCACAGACTGTGTACGTGAACTAAATCTCCAACTTACAGATACACGCAGTAGAAGTATGTGCCAAAGTGATAGACTGTGTACGTGAATTAAGTCTCCAACTTACACTAACACGTAGTAGAAGTACGTGCCTAAGTCAAAGATTGTGTACGTGACCTAAATCTTCAACCTACAGATACACGTAGTAGAAGTACGTGCCTGAGTCACAGACTGTATATGCTAAATAAGTTTCCAACTTACAGATACACATAGTAGAAGTACGTGCTTAAGTCAAAGACTGTGTACGTGAACTAAATATCCAACTTACAGATACACGTAGTAGAAGTACGTGCCAAAGTCAAAGACTGTGTACATGAAAAAAATCTCCAACTTACAGATACACGTAATCGAAGTTCGTCCCAAAGTCACAGACTGTGTACGTGAACTAAATATCCAACTTACAGATACACGTAGTAGAAGTATGTACCTAAGTCACAGATTGTGTACGTGAACTAAATCTCCAACTTACAGATACACGTAGTAGAAGAACGTGCCTAAGTCACAGATTGTGTACGTGAACTAAATCTCCAACTTACAGATACACGTAGTAGAAGTACGTGCCAACTTACAGATACACGTAGTAGAAGTACGTGCCTAAGTCACAGACTGTGTACGTGAATTAAATCTGCAACTTTCAGATACACGTAGTAGAAGTACGTGCTTAAGTCACAGAATGTGTAAATGAACTAAATATCCAACATACAGACACACTTAGTAGAAGTTCGTGCCAAAGTCACAGACTGTGTACGTGAACTAAATCTCCAACTTACAGATACACGCAGTAGAATAACGTGCCAAAGTCATAGACTGTGTACGTTAACTAAATCTCCAACTTACAGATACACGCAGTAGAAGTACGAGCTTAAGTCACAGATTGTGTACAAGAACTAAATCTCCAACTTACAGATACACGTAGTAGAAGTACGAGCTTAAGTCACAGATTGTGTACATGAACTAAATCTCCAACTTACAGATACACGCAGTAGAAATTCGTGCCAAAGTCACAGACTGTGTATGTGAACTAAATTTCCAACTTACAGATACACGTATTAGAAGTACGTGCTTAAGTCACAGAATGTGTAAATAAACTAAATATTCAACTTACAGACACACTTAGTAGAAGTTCGTGCCAAAGTCACAGACTGTGTACGTGAACTAATGAACTAAATCTCCAACTTACAGATACACGCAGTAGAAGTACGTGCCAAAGTCATAGACTGTGTACGTGAATTAAGTCTCCAACTTACAATAACACGTAGTAGAAGTACGTGCCTAAGTCACAGATTGTGTACGTGAACTAAATCTTCAACCTACAGATACACGTAGTAGAAGTACGTGCTTGAGTCACAGACTGTGTATGCTAAATAAGTTTCCAACTTACAGATACACGTAGTTGAAGTACGTGCTTAAGTCAAAGACTGTGTACGTGAACTAAATATCCAACTTACAGATACACGTAGTAGAAGTACGTGCCAAAGTCACAGACTGTGTACATGAAATAAATCTCCAACTTACAGATACACGTAATCGAAGTTCGTGCCAAAGTCACAGACTGTGTACGTGAACTAAATATCCAACTTACAGATACACGTAGTAGAAGTATGTACCTAAGTCACAGATTGTGTACGTGAACTAAATCTCCAACTTACAGATACACGTAGTAGAAGTACGTGCCTAAGTCACAGGCTGAGTACGTGAACTAAATCTCCAACTTACAGATACACGTAGTAGAAGTACGTGCCTAAGTCACAGACTGTGTACGTGAATTAAATCTGCAACTTTCAGATACACGTAGTAGAAGTACGTGCTTAAGTCACAGAATGTGTAAATGAAATAAATATCCAACTTACAGACACACTTAGTAGAAGTTCGTGCCAAAGTCACAGACTGTGTACGTGAACTAAATCTCCAACTTACAGATACACGCAGTAGAATAACGTGCCAAAGTCATAGACTGTGTACGTGAATTAAGTCTCCAACTTACAATAACACGTAGTAGAAGTACGTGCCTAAGTCACAGATTGTGTACGTGAACTAAATCTTCAACCTACAGATACACGTAGTAGAAGTACGTGCCTGAGTCACAGACTGTTATTCGAAAAAAGTCTCCAACTTACAGATACACATAGTAGAAGTACGTGCTTAAGTCACAGACTGTGTACGTGAACTAAATCTCCAACTTACAGATACACTTAGTAGAGATACGTGCCAAAGTCACAGGCTGTGTATGCGAAATAAGACTCCAACTTACAGATACACGTAGTAGAAGTACGTGCCTGAGTCACAGACTATGTACGCGAAATAAGTCTCCAACTCTCAGATACACGTAGTAGAAGTACGTGCTTAAATCACAGACAGTGTACGTTAACTAAATCTCCAACTTACAGATACACTTAGTAGAAGAACGAGCTTAAGTCACAGATTGTGTACAAGAACTAAATCTCCAACTTACAGATACACGTAGTAGAAGTACGAGCTTAAATCACAGATTGTGTACATGAACTAAATCTCCAACTTACAGATACACGCAGTAGAAGTTCGTGCCAAAGTCACAGACTGTGTACGTGAACTAAATCTCCAACTTACAGATACACGTATAAGATGTTCGTGCTTAAGTCACAGACTGTGTACGTAAACAAAATCTCCAACTTACAGATACTCTTAGTAGAAGTACGTGCGAAAGTCACAGACTGTGTACGTCAATTAAATCTCCAACTTACAGATACACGTAGTAGAAGTACGAGCTTAAGTCACAGATTGTGTACGTGAACTAAATCTCCATTTTACAGATACACGTAGTAGAGGTACGTGCCAAAGTCACAGATTGTGTACATGAAATAAATCTCCAACTTACAGATACACGTAGTAGAAGTTCGTGCCAAAGTCACAGACTGTGTACGTGAACTAAATATCCAACTTACAGATACACGTAGTAGAAGTACGTACCTAAGTCACAGATTGTGTACGTGAACTAAATCTCCAACTTACAGATACACGTAGTAAATGTACGTGCCTAAGTCACAGGCTGGGTACGTGAACTAAATCTCCAACTTACAGATACACGTAGTAGAAGTACGTGCCTAAGTAACAGACTGTGTACGTGAATTAAATCTGCAACTTTCAGATACACGTAGTAGAAGTACGTGCTTAATCACAGAATGTGTAAATGAACTAAATCTCCAACTTACAGACACACTTAGTAGAAGTTCGTGCCAAAGTCACAGACTGTGTACGTGAACTAAATCTCCAACTTACAGATACACGCAGTAGAAGTACGTGCCAAAGTCATAGACTGTGTACGTGAATTAATTCTCCAACTTACAATAACACGTAGTAGAAGTACGTGCCTCAGTCACAGATTGTGTACGTGAACTAAATCTTCAACCTACAGATACACGTAATAGAGGTACGTGCCTGAGTCACAGACTGTGTATGCTAAATAAGTTTCCAACTTACAGATACACGTAGTAGAAGTACGTGCTAAAGTCAAAGACTGTGTAAGTGAACTAAATATCCAACTTACAAATACACGTAGTAGAAGTACGTGCCTAAGTCATAGATTGTGTACATGAAATAAATCTCCAACTTACAGATACACGTAATAGAAGTTCGTGCCAAAGTCACAGACTGTGTACGTGAACTAAATATCCAACTTACAGATACACGTAGTAGAAGTACGTACCTAAGTCACAGATTGTGTACGTGAACTAAATCTCCAACTTAAAAATACACGTAGTAGAAGTACGTGCCTAAGTCACAGGCTGGGTACGTGAACTAAATCTCCAACTTACAGATACACGTAGTAGAAGTACGTGCCTAAGTCACAGACTGTGTACGTGAATTAAATATGCGAATTTCAGATACATGTAGTAGAAGTACGTGCTTAAGTCACAGAATGTGTAAATGAACTAAATATCCAACTTACAGACACACTTAGTAGAAGTTCGTGCCAAAGTCACAGATTGTGTACGTGAACTAAATCTCCAACTTACGGATACACGCAGTAGAATTACGTGCCAAAGTCACAGACTGTGTACGTGAATTAAATCTGCAACTTTCAGATACATGTAGTAGAAGTACGTGCTTAAGTCACAGAATGTGTAAATGAACTAAATCTCCAACTTACAGATACACGTAGTAGAAGTACGAGCTTAAGTCACAGATTGTGTACATGAACTAAATCTTCAACTTACAGATACACGCAGTAGAAGTTCGTGCCAAAGTCACAGACTGTGTACGTGAACTAAATCTCCAACTTACAGATACACGTATTAGAAGTTCGTGCTTAAGTCACAGAATGTGTACGTAAACAAAATCTCCAACTTTCAGATACTCTTAGTAGAAGTACGTGCGAAAGTCACACACTGTGTACGTCAACTAAATCTCCAACTTACAGCTACACTTAGTAGAAGTACGAGTTTAAGTCACAGATTGTGTACGTGAACTAAATCTCCATCTTACAGATACACGTAGTAGAAGTTCGTGCCAAAATCATAGACTGTGTTCGTGAACTAAATCTGCAACTTACAGATACACGCAGTAGAAGTACATGTCAAAGTCACAGACTGTGTACGTGAACTAAATCTCCAACTTACAGATACACGTAGTAGAAGTACGTGCCAAAGTCACAGACTGTGTACGTGAACTAAATGTCCAACTTACAGATACACGTAGTAGAAGTACGTGCCAAAGTCACAGATTGTGTACATGAATTAAGTCTCCAACTTACAATAACACGTAGTAGAAGAACGTGCCTAAGTCACAGATTGTGTACGTGAACTAAATCTTCAACCTACAGATACACGTAGTAGAAGTACGTGCCTGAGTCACAGACTGTTATGCGAAATAAGTCTCCAACTTACAGATACACGTAGTAGAAGTACGTGCTTAAGTCACAGACTGTGTACGTGAACTAAATCTCCAACTTACAGATACACTTAGTAGAGGTACGTGCCAAAGTCACAGACAGTGTATGCGAAATAAGACTCCAACTTACAGATACACGTAGTAGAAGTACGTGCCTGAGTCACAGATTGTGTACGCGAAATAAATCTCCAACTCTCAGATACACGTAATAGAAGTACATGCTTAAATCACAGACAGTGTACGTTAACTAAATCTCCAACTTACAGATACACGCAGTAGAAGTACGAGCTTAAGTCACAGATTGAGTACAAGAACTAAATCTCCAACTTACAGATACACGTAGTAGAAGTACGAGCTTAAGTCACAGATTGTGTACATGAACTAAATTTACAACTTACAGATACACGCAGTAGAAGTTCGTGCCAAAGTCATAGAATGTGTACGTGAACTAAATCTCCAACTTACAGATACACGTATTAGAAGTTCGTGCTTAAGTCACAGAATGTGTACGTAAACAAAATCTCCAACTTACAGATACTCTTAGTAGAACTACGTGCGAAAGTCACATACTGTGTACGTCAACTAAATCTCCAACTTACAGATACACGTAATAGAAGTACGAGCTTAAGTCACAGATTGTGTACGTGAACTTAATCTCCAACTTACAGATACACGTAGTAGAAGTACGTGCCAAAGTCACAGATTGTGTACATGAAATAAATCTCCAACTTACAGATACACGTAGTAGAAGTTCGTGCCAAAGTCACAGACTGTGTACTTGAACTAAATATCCAACTTACAGATACACGTAGTAGAAGTACGTACCTGAGTCACAGATTGTGTACGTGAACTAAATCTCCAACTTACAGATACACGTAGTAGAAGTACGTGCCTAAGTCACAGGCTGGGTACGTGAACTAAATCTCCAACTTTCAGATACACGAAGTAGAAGTACGTGCCTAAGTCACAGACTGTGTACGTGAATTAAATCTGCAACTTTCAGATACACGTAGTAGAAGTATGTGCTTAAGTCACAGAATGTGTAAATGAAATAAATATCCAACTTACAGACACACTTAGTAGAAGTTCGTGCCAAAGTCACAGACTGTGTACGTGAACTAAATCTCCAACTTACAGATACACGCAGTAGAATAACGTGCCAAAGTCATAGACTGTGTACGTGAATTAAGTCTCCAACTTACAATAACACGTAGTAGAAGTACGTGCCTAAGTCACAGATTGTGTACGTGAACTAAATCTTCAACCTACAGATACACGTAGTAGAAGTACGTGCCTGAGTCACAGACTGTTATTCGAAAAATGTCTCCAACTTACAGATACACATAGTAGAAGTACGTGCTTAAGTCACAGACTGTGTACGTGAACTAAATCTCCAACTTACAGATACACTTAGTAGAGATACGTGCCAAAGTCACAGGCTGTGTATGCGAAATAAGACTCCAACTTACAGATACACGTAGTAGAAGTACGTGCCTGAGTCACAGACTATGTACGCGAAATAAGTCTCCAACTCTCAGATACACGTAGTAGAAGTACGTGCTTAAATCACAGACAGTGTACGTTAACTAAATCTCCAACTTACAGATACACGTAGTAGACGAACGAGCTTAAGTCACAGATTGTGTACAAGAACTAAATCTCCAACTTACAGATACTCTTAGTAGAAGTACGTGCGAAAGTCACAGACTGTGTACGTCAACTAAATCTCCAACTTACAGATACACGTAATAGAAGTACGAGCTTAAGTCACAGATTGTGTACGTGAACTAAATCTCCAACTTACAGATACACGTAGTAGAAGTACGTGCCAAAGTCACAGATTGAGTACATGAAATAAATCTCCAACTTACAGATACACGTATTAGAAGTTCGTGCCAAAGTCACAGACTGTGTACGTGAACTAAATATCCAACTTACAGATACACGTAGTAGAAGTACGTACCTAAGTCACAGATTGTGTACGTGAACTAAATCTCCAACTTACAGATACACGTAGTAGAAGTACGTGCCTAAGTCACAGGATGGGTACGTGATCTAAATCTCCAACTTACAGATACACGTAGTAGAAGTACGTGCCTAAGTCACAGAATGTGTACGTGAACTAAATATCCAACTTACAGATACACGTAGTAGAAGTACGTGCCAAAGTCACAGATTGTGTACATGAAATAAATCTCAAACTTACAAATACACGTAGTAGAAGTTCGTGCCAAAGTCACAGACTGTGTACGTGAACTAAATATCCAACTTACAGATTCAAGTAGTAGAAGTACGTACCTAAGTCACAGATTGTGTACGTGAACTAAATATCCAACTTACAGATACACGTAGTAGAAGTACGTGCCTAAGTCACAGGCTGGGTACGTGAACTAAATCTCCAACTTACAGATACACGTAGTAGAAGTACGTGCCTAAGTCACAGACTGTGTACGTGAATTAAATCTGCAACTTTCAGATACACGTAGTAGAAGTACGTGCTTAAGTCACAGAATGTGTAAATGAACTAAATATTCAACTTACAGACACACTTAGTAGAAGTTCGTGCCAAAGTCACAGACTGTGTACGTGAACTAAATCTCCAACTTACAGATACACGCAGTAGAAGTATGTGCCAAAGTCATAGACTGTGTACGTGAATTAAGTCTCCAACTTACACTAACACGTAGTAGAAGTACGTGCCTAAGTCAAAGATTGTGTACGTGACCTAAATCTTCAACCTACAGATACACGTAGTAGAAGTACGTGCCTGAGTCACAGACTGTATATGCTAAATAAGTTTCCAACTTACAGATACACATAGTAGAAGTACGTGCTTAAGTCAAAGACTGTGTACGTGAACTAAATATCCAACTTACAGATACATGTAGTAGAAGTACGTGCCAAAGTCACAGACTGTGTACATGAAAAAAATCTCCAACTTACAGATACACGTAATCGAAGTTCGTCCCAAAGTCACAGACTGTGTACGTGAACTAAATATCCAACTTACAGATACACGTAGTAGAAGTATGTACCTAAGTCACAGATTGTGTACGTGAACTAAATCTCCAACTTACAGATACACGTAGTAGAAGAACGTGCCTAAGTCACAGATTGTGTACGTGAACTAAATCTCCAACTTACAGATACACGTAGTAGAAGTACGTGCCAACTTACAGATACACGTAGTAGAAGTACGTGCCTAAGTCACAGACGGTGTACGTGAATTAAATCTGCAACTTTCAGATACACGTAGTAGAAGTACGTGCTTAAGTCACAGAATGTGTAAATGAACTAAATATCCAACATACAGACACACTTAGTAGAAGTTCGTGCCAAAGTCACAGACTGTGTACGTGAACTAAATTTCCAACTCTCAGATACACGTAGTAGAAGTACGTGCTTAAATCACAGACAGTGTACGTTAACTAAATCTCCAACTTACAGATACACGCAGTAGAAGTACGAGCTTAAGTCACAGATTGTGTACAAGAACTAAATCTCCAACTTACAGATACACGTAGTAGAAGTACGAGCTTAAGTCACAGATTGTGTACATGAACTAAATCTCCAACTTACAGATACACGCAGTAGAAATTCGTGCCAAAGTCACAGACTGTGTATGTGAACTAAATCTCCAACTTACAAATACACGTATTAGAAGTACGTGCTTAAGTCACAGAATGTGTAAATAAACTAAATATTCAACTTACAGACACACTTAGTAGAAGTTCGTGCCAAAGTCACAGACTGTGTACGTGAACTAATGAACTAAATCTCCAACTTACAGATACACGCAGTAGAAGTACGTGCCAAAGTCATAGACTGTGTACGTGAATTAAGTCTCCAACTTACAATAACACGTAGTAGAAGTACGTGCCTAAGTCACAGATTGTGTACGTGAACTAAATCTTCAACCTACAGATACACGTAGTAGAAGTACGTGCTTGAGTCACAGACTGTTTATGCTAAATAAGTTTCCAACTTACAGATACACGTAGTTGAAGTACGTGCTTAAGTCAAAGACTGTGTACGTGAACTAAATATCCAACTTACAGATACACGTAGTAGAAGTACGTGCCAAAGTCACAGACTGTGTACATGAAATAAATCTCCAACTTACAGATACACGTAATCGAAGTTCGTGCCAAAGTCACAGACTGTGTACGTGAACTAAATATCCAACTTACAGATACACGTAGTAGAAGTATGTACCTAAGTCACAGATTGTGTACGTGAACTAAATCTCCAACTTACAGATACACGTAGTAGAAGTACGTGC
Source organism: Panopea generosa (assembly GCA_029582155.1). Taxonomy (NCBI): domain Eukaryota; kingdom Metazoa; phylum Mollusca; class Bivalvia; order Adapedonta; family Hiatellidae; genus Panopea; species Panopea generosa. Next base: position 93,446,633 of record CM055895.1, read on the forward strand.
CTAAGTCACAGGCTGAGTACGTGAACTAAATCTCCAACTTACAGATACACGTAGTAGAAGTACGTGCCTAAGTCACAGACTGTGTACGTGAATTAAATCTGCAACTTTCAGATACACGTAGTAGAAGTACGTGCTTAAGTCACAGAATGTGTAAATGAAATAAATATCCAACTTACAGACACACTTAGTAGAAGTTCGTGCCAAAGTCACAGACTGTGTACGTGAACTAAATCTCCAACTTACAGATACACGCAGTAGAATAACGTGCCAAAGTCATAGACTGTGTACGTGAATTAAGTCTCCAACTTACAATAACACGTAGTAGAAGTACGTGCCTAAGTCACAGATTGTGTACGTGAACTAAATCTTCAACCTACAGATACACGTAGTAGAAGTACGTGCCTGAGTCACAGACTGATATTCGAAAAAAGTCTCCAACTTACAGATACACATAGTAGAAGTACGTGCTTAAGTCACAGACTGTGTACGTGAACTAAATCTCCAACTTACAGATACACTTAGTAGAGATACGTGCCAAAGTCACAGGCTGTGTATGCGAAATAAGACTCCAACTTACAGATACACGTAGTAGAAGTACGTGCCTGAGTCACAGACTATGTACGCGAAATAAGTCTCCAACTCCCAGATACACGTAGTAGAAGTACGTGCTTAAATCACAGACAGTGTACGTTAACTAAATCTCCAACTTACAGATACACGTAGTAGAAGAACGAGCTTAAGTCACAGATTGTGTACAAGAACTAAATCTCCAACATACAGATACACGTAGTAGAAGTACGAGCTTAAATCACAGATTGTGTACATGAACTAAATCTCCAACTTACAGATACACGCAGTAGAAGTTCGTGCCAAAGTCACAGACTGTGTACGTGAACTAAATCTCCAACTTACAGATACACGTATAAGATGTTCGTGCTTAAGTCACAGACTGTGTACGTAAACAAAATCTCCAACTTACAGATACTCTTAGTAGAAGTACGTGCGAAAGTCACAGACTGTGTACGTCAATTAAATCTCCAACTTACAGATACACGTAGTAGAAGTACGAGCTTAAGTCACAGATTGTGTACGTGAACTAAATCTCCATTTTACAGATACACGTAGTAGAGGTACGTGCCAAAGTCACAGATTGTGTACATGAAATAAATCTCCAACTTACAGATACACGTAGTAGAAGTTCGTGCCAAAGTCACAGACTGTGTACGTGAACTAAATATCCAACTTACAGATACACGTAGTAGAAGTACGTACCTAAGTCACAGATTGTGTACGTGAACTAAATCTCCAACTTACAGATACACGTAGTAAATGTACGTGCCTAAGTCACAGGCTGGGTACGTGAACTAAATCTCCAACTTACAGATACACGTAGTAGAAGTACGTGCCTAAGTCACAGACTGTGTACGTGAATTAAATCTGCAACTTTCAGATACACGTAGTAGAAGTACGTGCTTAATCACAGAATGTGTAAATGAACTAAATCTCCAACTTACAGACACACTTAGTAGAAGTTCGTGCCAAAGTCACAGACTGTGTACGTGAACTAAATCTCCAACTTACAGATACACGCAGTAGAAGTACGTGCCAAAGTCATAGACTGTGTACGTGAATTAATTCTCCAACTTACAATAACACGTAGTAGAAGTACGTGCCTCAGTCACAGATTGTGTACGTGAACTAAATCTTCAACCTACATATACACGTAGTAGAAGTACGTGCCTGAGTCACAGACTGTGTATGCTAAATAAGTTTCCAACTTACAGATACACGTAGTAGAAGTACGTGCTTAAGTCAAAGACTGTGTAAGTGAACTAAATATCCAACTTACAGATACACGTAGTAGAAGTACGTGCCTAAGTCATAGATTGTGTACATGAAATAAATCTCCAACTTACAGATACACGTAATAGAAGTTCGTGCCAAAGTCACAGACTGTGTACGTGAACTAAATATCCAACTTACAGATACACGTAGTAGAAGTACGTACCTAAGTCACAGATTGTGTACGTGAACTAAATCTCCAACTTAAAAATACACGTAGTAGAAGTACGTGCCTAAGTCACAGGCTGGGTACGTGAACTAAATCTCCAACTTACAGATACACGTAGTAGAAGTACGTGCCTAAGTCACAGACTGTGTACGTGAATTAAATATGCAAATTTCAGATACACGTAGTAGAAGTACGTGCTTAAGTCACAGAATGTGTAAATGAACTAAATATCCAACTTACAGACACACTTAGTAGAAGTTCGTGCCAAAGTCACAGATTGTGTACGTGAACTAAATCTCCAACTTACGGATACACGCAGTAGAATTACGTGCCAAAGTCACAGACTGTGTACGTGAATTAAATCTGCAACTTTCAGATACATGTAGTAGAAGTACGTGCTTAAGTCACAGATTGTGTACATGAACTAAATCTTCAACTTACAGATACACGCAGTAGAAGTTCGTGCCAAAGTCACAGACTGTGTACGTGAACTAAATCTCCAACTTACAGATACACGTATTAGAAGTTCGTGCTTAAGTCACAGAATGTGTACGTAAACAAAATCTCCAACTTTCAGATACTCTTAGTAGAAGTACGTGCGAAAGTCACACACTGTGTACGTCAACTAAATCTCCAACTTACAGCTACACTTAGTAGAAGTACGAGTTTAAGTCACAGATTGTGTACGTGAACTAAATCTCCAACTTACAGATACACGTAGTAGAAGTTCGTGCCAAAATCATAGACTGTGTTCGTGAACTAAATCTGCAACTTACAGATACACGCAGTAGAAGTACATGTCAAAGTCACAGACTGTGTACGTGAACTAAATATCCAACTTACAGATACACGTAGTAGAAGTACGTGCCAAAGTCACAGACTGTGTACGTGAACTAAATGTCCAACTTACAGATACACGTAGTAGAAGTACGTGCCAAAGTCACAGATTGTGTACATGAATTAAGTCTCCAACTTACAATAACACGTAGTAGAAGAACGTGCCTAAGTCACAGATTGTGTACGTGAACTAAATCTTCAACCTACAGATACACGTAGTAGAAGTACGTGCCTGAGTCACAGACTGTTATGCGAAATAAGTCTCCAACTTACAGATACACGTAGTAGAAGTACGTGCTTAAGTCACAGACTGTGTTCGTGAACTAAATCTCCAACTTACAGATACACTTAGTAGAGGTACGTGCCAAAGTCACAGACAGTGTATGCGAAATAAGACTCCAACTTACAGATACACGTAGTAGAAGTACGTGCCTGAGTCACAGATTGTGTACGCAAAATAAATCTCCAACTCTCAGATACACGTAGTAGAAGTACATGCTTAAATCACAGACAGTGTACGTTAACTAAATCTCCAACTTACAGATACACGTAGTAGAAGTACGAGCTTAAGTCACAGATTGTGTACAAGAACTAAATCTCCAACTTACAGATACACGTAGTAGAAGTACGAGCTTAAGTCACAGATTGTGTACATGAACTAAATCTCCAACTTACAGATACACGCAGTAGAAGTTCGTGCCAAAGTCACAGAATGTGTACGTGAACTAAATCTCCAACTTACAGATACACGTATTAGAAGTTCGTGCTTAAGTCACAGAATGTGTACGTAAACAAAATCTCCAACTTACAGATACTCTTAGTGGAAGTACGTGCGAAAGTCACATACTGTGTACCTCAACTAAATCTCCAACTTACAGATACACGTAATAGAAGTACGAGCTTAAGTCACAGATTGTGTACGTGAACTAAATCTCCAACTTACAGATACACGTAGTAGAAGTACGTGCCAAAGTCACAGATTGTGTACATGAAATAAATCTCCAACTTACAGATACACGTAGTAGAAGTTCGTGCCAAAGTCACAGACTGTGTACGTGAACTAAATATCCAACTTACAGATACACGTAGTAGAAGTACGTACCTGAGTCACAGATTGTGTACGTGAACTAAATCTCCAACTTACAGATACACGTAGTAGAAGTACGTGCCTAAGTCACAGGCTGGGTACGTGAACTAAATCTCCAACTTTCAGATACACGAAGTAGAAGTACGTGCCTAAGTCACAGACTGTGTACTTGAATTAAATCTGCAACTTTCAGATACACGTAGTAGAAGTACGTGCTTAAGTCACAGAATGTGTAAATGAACTAAATATCCAACTTACAGACATACTTAGTAGAAGTACGTGCCAAAGTCACAGACTGTGTACGTGAACTCAATCTCCAACTTACAGATACACGCAGTAGAATTACGTGCCAAAGTCATAGACTGTGTATGTGAATTAAGTCTCCAACTTACAATAACACGTAGTAGAAGTACGTGTCTAAGTCACAGATTGTGTACGTGAACTAAATCTTCAACCTACAGATACACGTAGTAGAAGTACGTGCCTGAGTCACAGACTGTTATGCGAAATAAGTCTCCAACTTACAGATACACATAGTAGAAGTACGTGCTTAAGTCACAGACTGTGTACGTGAACTAAATCTCCAACTTACAGATACACTTAGTAGAGGTACGTGCCAAAGTCACAGACTGTGTATGCGAAATAAGACTCCAACTTACAGATACACGTAGTAGAAGATCGTGCTTGAGTCACAGACTGTGTACGCGAAATAAGTCTCCAACTCTCAGATACACGTAGTAGAAGTACGTGCTTAAATCACAGACAGTGTACGTTAACTAAATCTCCAACTTACAGATACACGTAGTAGAAGTACGAGCTTAAGTCACAGATTGTGTACATGAACTAAATCTCCAACTTACAGATACACGTAGTAGAAGTACGAGCTTAAGTCACAGATTGTGTACATGAACTAAATCTTCAACTTACAGATACACGCAGTAGAAGTTCGTGCCAAAGTCACAGACTGTGTACGTGAACTAAATCTCCAACTTACAGATACACGTATTAGAAGTTCGTGCTTAAGTCACAGAATGTGTACGTAAACAAAATCTCCAACTTTCAGATACTCTTAGTAGAAGTACGTGCGAAAGTCACAGACTGTGTACGTCAACTAAATCTCCAACTTACAGATACACGTAGTAGAAGTACGAGCTTAAGTCACAGATTGTGTACGTGAACTAAATCTCCAACTTACAGATACACGTAGTAGAAGTTCGTGCCAAAATCACAGACTGTGTTCGTGAACTAAATCTCCAACTTACAGATACACGCAGTAGAAGTACGTGCCAAAGTCACAGACTGTGTACGTGAACTAAATCTCCAACTTACAGATACACGTAGTAGAAGTACGTGCCAAAGTCACAGACTGTGTACTTGAACTAAATATCCAACTTACAGATACACGTAGTAGAAGTACGTGCCAAAGTCACAGATTGTGTACATGAAATAAATCTCCAACTTACAGATACACGTAGTAGAAGTTTGTGCCAAAGTCACAGACTGTGTACGTGAACTAAATATCCAACTTACAGATACACGTAGTAGAAGTACGTGCCTAAGTCACAGACTGTGTACGTGAATTAAATATGCAAATTTCAGATACACGTAGTAGAAGTACGTGCCTAAGTCACAGAATGTGTACGTGAACTAAATATCCAACTTACAGACACACTTAGTAGAGGTTCGTGCTTAGCTCACAGAATGTGTACGTAAACTAAATCTCAAACTTACAGATACACGCAGTAGAAGTACGTGCCTAAGTCACAGAATGTGTACGTGAAGTAGTCTCCAACTTACAGATACACGTAGTAGAAGTACGTGCCTAAGTCACAGACTGTGTACGTGAACTAAATATCCAACTTATAGATATATGTAGTAGAAGTACGTGCTAATGACACACACTGTGTACGTGAAATAGGTCTCCAACTTACTGACACATGTAGTAGAAGTACATGTCAAAGTCTCAGACTGTGTAGGTGAACTTAATCTCCAACTTATAGATACACGGAGTAGAAGTACGTCCTTATGTCACAGACTGTGTACGTGAAATTGATCTCCAACTTACAGACACACTAATTAGAAGTACGTGCCTAAGACACAGACTGTGTACGTGAAATAATTGTCCAACATACATACACACGTAGTAGAAGTACGTGCCTAAGTCACAGAATGTCTGCATGAATAAGTCTCCAACTTACAGATACACGTAATAGAAGTACGTGCCAAAGTCACAGACTGTGTACGTGAACTAAATCTCAAACTTACAGATACACGTAGTAGAAGTTCGTGCCAATGTCACAGACTGTGTACGTAAACTAAATCTCCAACTTACAGATACACGTAGTGTAAGTACGTGCCAATGTCACAGATTGTGTACGTGAACTAAATCTCCAACTTACAGACACACGTAGTAGAAGTTCGTGCCAAAGTCACAGACTGTGTATGTGAACTAAATATCCAACTTACAGATACACGTAGTAGAAGTACGAGCTTAAGTCACATATTGTGTACATGAACTAAATCTCCAACTTACAGATACACGTAGTAGAAGTTCGTGCTTAAGTCACAGACTGTGTACGTGACCTAAATATCCAACTTACAGATACACGTAGTAGAAGTTCGTGCTTAAGTCACATACTGTGTACGTGAACTAAATCTCCATCTTACAGATACACGTAGTAAAAGTACGTGTCTAAGTCAGACTGTGTATGTGAAATAAGTCTCCAACTTACAGACGTAGTAGAAATACGTGCCTAAGTCACAGACTGTGTCTCCAAGTAACTGACACACGTAGTAGAAGTACGTGCCTAAGTCACACACTGAGTACGTGAAATAAGTCTCCAACTTACAATAGCACGTAGTAGAAGTACGTGCCTAAGACACAGACTGTGAATGTGAAATAATTGTCCAACTTACAGATACACGCATTAGAAGTACATGCCTAATTCACAGACTGTGTATGCAAAAATAAGTCTCCAACTTACAGATACACGTAGTACGTGGCTAAGTACATAAATAAAGTCTCCAGCTTACAAATACATAGAGTAGAAGAACGTTCCTAAGCCATAGACTGTGTATGTGAAATAAGTCACAAACTTACAGATACACGTAGTAGAAGAACGTGCATTAGTCACAGACTGTGTTCGTGAAATAAGTCTCCAACTTACAGACACACGTTGTAGAAGTACATTCTTAAGTCACAGACTGTGTATGTGAAATAAGTCTCTGACTTACAGACACAAGTTGTAGAAGTACATTCTTAAGTCACAGACTGTGTATGTGAAATAAGTCTCCAACTTACAGACATACGTAGTAGAAGTACACGCCTAAGTCACAGACTGTGTATGTGAAATAAGTCTCCAACTTACAGACACACGTAGTAGAAGTACGTGTCGAAGTCACAGACTGTGTACGTGAACTAAATCTCCAACTTACAGACACACGTAGTAGAAGTACATTCCTAAGTCACAGACTGTGTATGTGAAATAAGTCTCCAACTTACAGATACACGTTGTAGAAGTACGTGCCTTAACTCACAGACTGTGTATGCGAAATAAGCTTCCAACTTACAGACACACGTAGTAGAAGTACATTCCTAAGTCACAGACTGTGTATGTGAAATAAGTCACCAACTTACAGATACACGTTGTAGAAGTTCGTGCCTAAGTCACAGACTGTGTATGTGAAATAAGTCTCCAACTTACAGACACACGTTGTAGAAGTACATTCCTAAGTCACAGACTGTGTATGTGAAATAAGTCACCAACTTACAGATACACGTTGTAGAAGTACGTGCAGTCACAGACTGTGTATGTGAAATACAGAGCCTAAATCACAGACTGTGTATGTGAAATAAGTTGACGTATCTGTAAGTTGGATACTTATTTCACATAAACAATTGGTGACTTTGGTGGACGCCTCTACTACATGTATATGCAAGCTGGGGACTTACATCACGTCCACCATCGGTAACTGAAGGCAGACATTCCATCTTAAAATGTTCCATTTGTTTTGAGTGCAACGTTCAGCCAGGAAAGAGAAATGGAAATGAACCAAAAATCATACATCAGGAATAGACCTTATGGGTGTTTTAGTTGGATGGGTATTTGATCTAATTTAAAATCAGTGCCTTTAATCTTTTTTGTATGGCTATTCAATTGTTTCTTCGATTGTTTTGGCTTAATGTACTTATGGTTTATACATAGGAGTTTGTGTTGAGTCAACTGGTGGATCCAGAAGCGTGGGTGAGACAGTTGGACTCTTCCTAAGATTCCCCAAAGTAATGCAAAACGACATTGTATTTCTACAAATATTTTTTTCATAAAATTAATTTGACTATCCTGAATCCACCCTGAAATTAGTGGACCGACTGACTAAAATGTTATAATTTCCTATAAGCATTATTATATTGTCAGCATATCTTATGTAGTCAGATGTAGGCCCTGTTACTTATATACGACAAACTTAAGTCCATTCAATATGTATGTGAACCAGAACAGAAGTAGACTGCAGGTTATCATTCATATTTGGTAAATGCACACCTTCTATTTGCATACAGAAGACTATGTTGAGGGTGGCCCATTGAAAGGAATTAGCGTCGAACTACCAAATAAATATATATATTCTATGTATTTTAGGTGGGCACCTGGAATTGTTAGTTGGAAATACTAGGCTGCAAATTGAACACTTCAAAGTTTGAGAGTATTGTCCCATAATTGTAAATATAAGCTCAACAGCGGATTCAGGATTTCCAATAGGGTGGGCGTATATTTTCGCCATGGTTATGAGAGGACACATGCAATTTCGGGGATACGTCGGTTGTAGTGCCAGTTTTTCAATTGATTTAACTGTTCCTCGCAACTTTTGGGAATGCGGGCACCTTCTCATCTGGATCCGCCAGTGGAGATAACCAGTCATTTCTCGCCTATGTTCGAGAGCGAAAACTGACCGTAATGTAGTAATAAAACACCAACCATTCAGCCAGCATGTTCAAACAATTCAATACATAACTGCAATATGTTTAATTCCGTCTTTGTAACTTATATACATATATATATATATATATAGAAACTTGATGAGCAGAGCAAAAATCATGTCAATAATTATTTATACCAATCTGCATTGTCTTCTATGGAGGGTGTCCACAAGAAAGGTTTTATTACCTTCTACAGGTAACTTACTAAGATAACATCTATGCTATCTATTGATCTTCCTTCCTAAAAGGTGGAGCCAACTGTACCGTAACACAATAAAACTATTTCAATTCAATGTCGCTGGGTCACTGAAGCATGCTTTTTAATGGCTTTCTGTTGATTCGCTGAAATAAAAGCGTAATCCGTGTGTAAACGTTCAGCTAGACATACTCCCGTGTTTTATTCGTGTCACATCTTTTCGGACAGTCTTGTTATTTACAGAAGTCTGTGTAGTAGACTCGCCTTTGATGGAATCGAGCTGCAGGACGTTTGTTTAAAACAGCGTAAACAATACAGGTGGGGCGAGAGCAGACGTTTGGACTTTCACAAGACCGCATCTCTTCCACACGTGCGTTTCACAGCAGTCCTTTCATTCACCTGTGGACGTTTTTGGACGTTGTATTGTTAACAAGATTGATGGGAAATAAAAAATCAGTCAGATATTGTTAAAATAACTAAAACAATGCTGCACGTGAAAAGTGTTCCGGTGTCTTTATTGCTGTTCATTCTTGCGGAATTCGTGCAGTCGGTAAGTGGTTGTATATGTATTGTAACTAATCACAGGAAAAGGGCGTGGCTTTTTGTTACATTTTTTTAATTTGTAATTTGGAATATTCAGTTTTAATGTGTTTTTATTTTTGGTTTTTCGTACAAACCTGACTAAGTCAGATGCTGGCACCAGCTGGTTATTTTAAAATTCAGAATTAACTCGCATATTGACGTATATCGGTAACTATTCAAACGGACTCCTGATTATTACAAATTAACCTATATTTATCTTGTGCTGGAAGGTCCTCCTTGTCCGAGTGGTCTAAGGCGCCGTCTCAATGTCACTTACCTCTCAATGTCACTTACCTCTCACCGATAAGGTCGTAGGTTCGAGTACCGCTCACTTCAAAAACATTATGTGAGAAAGTTTCCAGTTACTTGCGGAAAATCAAAATTTGTTTGAATCTGTCTCAAATGCACCAGAACCATTTTACATACAAACCCCTAGCGGAGCACATTGACCAGTTGTAGAGCACTGAACCCATGATCGGAGAGTCGTTGGTTCGATCCTCCACCACGGCAATGTGTGGTGTCCTTGAGCAAGACATCTTTTCCACAAATGCTTTGTAGCGGTTCTATCCAAGATAACGGTAGCGATGTTCAATCTTTTCATCTGTTCATATTACTTCCTTCTGAGGTGTCTGTCAAAGAACTGGTATTGGCCGATGGAACTTTCGAGATTAGAATTTTTCCTGTAAAGTAGGTCATAGGGGATTGTTTATGTATATCCATGTCTATGGGTGTATTACAATTTAATTTGTAAACCAGCGACGCCAATAAATAGGCGGAATTAATGAATTAGTGTGTGAAAGACCATGCTTGTATTTGGAAGTAAGAGGCGTTGTTGTGAACATTTACAATTTACGCTTCACCAGACTAGTGTTTTTGTGTTATAAACAGCGTGTAATAAAAGCTCATGAAATATGAATTCATTACCTGACAGGGACATGTTAATTACGCGTATTACATGATCGAAGTTTAATGCTTGTTGCATCGGTATATTTATTAGCTTAGACGGTTTAATAGGTCAAAAAGGGCAACGCGGACGTTTCCAAGAATTTCATCTAGACCCTAGACAGAATGTATCAACAAAACATGATAATAACAGTTTGTATAATAATACATGTGACAAAAGTCGCCTTCAGTCAAACACGAAAAGCTGTTGACAGTGTAACCCCCATGGGCGGAGGAGCGTTTCAATTATCGGGGTGGGGGTGCGGGGGACAACCTGAGGAGCTGAGGAGAGTGTATGAGGATGTACTTCCAGGCCCCAAAGTATATGCTGAACCTGAATATTGGGGAGGGTCGACCCTCGTCCACTCGCCTATGACCCCGTGTTGTGTTCTGAAATAAAGTAATGTTTGTGTAGCGATTATTATTTAGCTGTTTAAACAAAACTAACATGCAATACCGGAAAAAATGATATACCAGCTTGCTGCACAATAGCCACATAAATGATGGTAATGGACAAAATAATAACAACAATAAGGCAATTGTCGGCAGCAGGGATTTTAAACTGAATATTCACGTGTCGAGAAAGCTATCGCGTTCTCTTTGCCCACACCCAGCCAGTTCCAGGGCGCGAGACAGACTGTCAGTTGTTGTCCACTTGTATATATCAATGCTCAGTCATTCTTAACTAAGGAATTATGAGTATTCCATGGCTGAGCGGTCTTGGGCTTCTCATGTTCACTTACTTCTAACGGCTATGGCCGTGGGTTCAAGCCCAGTTCGGACCATGTATTCTGTGTGAGGGTGTTTGTCAGGTAACTACGGAAGGACGGCGGTTTTACTAAGTATTTAGCATGCGTATAAACTGGGTACATGTAAGGTGTCGAAACTGGTGCAAAACCTCAATCATCCTTCCTTGCTTTAGGTTATGCAACACAAGTATTACGAAACAATTTGCAGTTTCGTAATCAGAAAGAAATATTTACAATCAAAACAAATCCTGACCAGGCCGGTGTCAGTCTGTCAAATGATATCTTTAAAAGGCGTTTGTGTTCGTTTATTGAAAAATACTGGAGGGCATATGGTAAGATACCTATCTTGTTCCTATGTAAATGCATGTATCTGTACAGTGGCATCTTCCATTGACATCAGCTGATCATTGCCCCTGGCTTGCCAGAACGTCGATGTCACCGTTTCATTTTAAGTGGTTGAATAGCACATATTATTTGATATTTGAAATAGGTGTCTGATTTAGTTCATTTTCATTTCCTTATAAAAATAGTATGTTTTACAGGAATGTATATCACTATTTCAGAACTAGGGCGTCCGTCTCGCATACGGATGTTTTGGGTTCAATCCCGGACAGGATCATACCAAATGGTACTTCTAGTCGCATGTCCTCTCTAAAACAACAGTCATAACTCGGCCCGGTAGTTGGGTCTTGAAAATTCGTCGATTTATAATATTATATAATATAATACTTAATCGAACTTTTTATAATATCGAAGGCAATTTACATAGACAAAGGCAAGCGGTTTAAATAACTCTTCAATGTTGGGGGTGGAGTAGTAAAGATTAGTTTTAGTTCATGTTAAATATCGAAAGACAAAAATCTCAATGACACTGCATACCGCGCCGCAGACAGAGCGGTTATAATTATACAGAAAAGTTGCTATGGTAACCACTGAAACGGATACATCTGTGACTGATTTTCGAATATGTGTTTTTTTTTGGTGAATGAATTATTTGACTTTTCTACCCAGCTTAGAACCTCATATATATCTATTCAGTTAAATCCCTGCTTGGGACCTAGACTGATGCGCGTCACCGACTTACAATTTTGCTATCATTATTAACATACTTATAAGATGACTTCTTGTGTGGTGTCCTTGGGCAAGACACTTTCTCGTATTTGCTTAGTACTGGTTCTAACCAGGAAGACTTCGAGCATGATTTGCCTAAGTTGTAAGAACCAGTTTCACAATCGAAGTAAACTAAATAATTTTAAACTTATATAGGCCTATATGTCGAACATTCAGTTGCTTGCTGTTTGATTTTTGTTTACTCATGGGCCTAAACCAGTGACTTTAAAGCAATGTTATTAAGTCACTTGTCTAAGCTCATGAAAATATTAAAAGATAATGTTAACCACGTGACTACGCCATCCTAGACATTTTTAAAGATGACACAAACGCAAAGTAGGTAGTAATAGGGTTTGAATTTTTTTTGTGGGTGGGGGGACTTACCTTTATTTATGTAATTGTATTTTTAACACAATCTTTGAATAACTTTACCTGATTACCAATTTTATTGTTTGAGAAACCCAAAACCACCTGATTATGAAACCATATTGGCAACTCGCCCTCCTAGATAATAGAAAAGTATGCCGAAATGTGTGGAATGCGGGAGTATCCGGGTAGTAGGTTAGCCTTCCGCACCTCGTGGATCACTCGTGCATGGATGACGGCGGTGACATTTTATCACTGTAACTGTCGTGTATTAAACTTTTAATCATATACATACGAGCTTGTTGGATGGTTGTTTCACGGATGAATTACGTGTGAAAGTACTGTAGTAAAGTTTTCTTAGGCTTTTATTTCCAAAATTGGAAGTGCATCTGATTACATTATTTCCCGCACCAAACCATTGATAATTCTGACTAAAAATATCGTTTCTGTCGATGGGTTGGGAGGCGTAGTATAAAACAGAAAATGTATATGACCAGTAAAGTAGTAAATATAACCAGTAATGTGCTCTATAACCAGTAAAGTGCTATATAACCAGTAATATGCTATATAACCAGTAAAGTGCTTTATAATCAGTAAAGTGCTTTATAACCAGTTATGTGCTATACAACCAGTAATGTGCTATATAACCAGTAATGTGCTATACGACCATATAACCAGTAATGTGCTATACAACCAGTAATGTGCTATATAACCAGTAATGTGATATACAACTAGTAATGTGCTATATAACCAGTAATGTGATATACAACCAGTAATGTGCTTTATAACCATTAATGTGATATACAACGAGTAATGTGCTATATAGCCGGTGATGTTCAGAGAAAGACATTATTAAAGAAAACATTCACCTGCAGAAATATTTAACTTGCACTTTTACTCAGGTCAGCGTGTACAAAGAATAAAGAATGAAATTCTTATCTGACGTCGTTTGATTGATATCTATGAACAATGTATGGTTGATAGTAGGCAGATTGTTCCCTCAACCGTATAAATACCGTTTGCTGTAGTTATTTTAATTACAAATTGTCTCTTATGCTGTACTAATGTACGCCGCTACGACTGATGTATAACTTACATGTGATTGATTCTGTAAACCACAAGCTAAATAATTATATGTCGGTGCACAAAGGAAACTAATCATAGACAGTTAACCTCGTATAATGTATTATAATTGCTTCATATAGCCCTGTATGATGATAAGACAGCAGTTTTTTTGTTATTCGGTATTCAAGTAAGGAATTTGACCGTTTCAGATCTGTACATTGCGAATATCAAGTAGGCGAAATTTGGCAGTGTGCCTTTAAATATCCGAAGCATTTAATATTTTGTAAAACTATTGTAAAACTCATTGCCAATTTGACACGTATCAATAAAATCTGTATAAAATGCAAAACATTTTTTGGTAATGTTCGCCTGACAGATCATTTTCTAATAGATTGTGTCGAAATGTATACGTCACCTCAAGTGTTGTTGAGAAAAATGAGCCTTACATTTGGTCAAGATGCAGTCACGTGTATCGCCAATATGGACAGAAATTCAGCGGTGAATGTAGTCTTGGGTATTAAAAGCCCGCCACTTGTAACTGTATTAAACTCCAGATATGATGACTTTGTTGAGGTTGTATTATCCCATACCCACGGGGCATGGGCAAAATATGTGTCTCAATAAACAGTAGTTACTCTAGTAGTTTACCAAGTCATGCATTAATAGTTGCTCCTTTTTTCGTTGCTTGATTCTTATGTTTCGTTTCGAGTTATTGTATCTGTAACGAATTGGCAATTTGAATAATACATAATGAGAAACTTATATTAATGCAATAGAGTGTTGACGAAGATAATGCACTGCAAACCATTGTTAGCGCTAATCACATAATTAACGTTCACATACTTGTGGTTATCTAATATAATATACGTTTCCATATGAATGCTTACAACTGTTTAATGGGTCTTTATCATGATAGATTTTAACTGTTGTGATATATTGGCAAAATATACATCAAATACAAAATTGGAATTAAATTGCCAATAACTTTTTAAAATGGACGGCAACCCCTCATTTTTATCACATACGTTTAACGTTCTTGTTTTTACAAACGTTGAAACAAAATAAAAAAAAATATATATCTAATTTTCCAATAAAGAATTTCTTTTAATTGAATATATTCATCATATTTAGTTATCATGAAAAATGTGGGTGGGGTAATACTGTTCTGTGCAAAAGAGTTTATAATTTTTTCTGTTTTTTTTTCTATTATTCAAAATGTATAAACATGATATAGTTTTTATATATTTACAGACAACGCAAAATATTGATAAAATTATGAAATTATGTTTGTGAGTCGTAATTTTCTTTATGTTTTCCCAAACATTAAAATCTCAACATGTGGTCTTTTCAAGAAAGGATAGTGCACAAAGTAGCGCGGCAACACCTGTAAATTTTTATGTTTTTTTTCAGTCGGGAAAGGTTGATGAAACTTTGTGCGAAAAATTATAAAAATCTAATTACTTTCATTTAACGAGCCAACATCCTTAATGCAGGCAACTGCATATGGTCATAATAACTTACAACTGTATACATGTTATGTTCTTGTATATATGTTAATATTGCACATATGTGATTTCTTTCTTGTACACTTGTATAACTATATGTTTTCATGTTGTAATCTTCTATTTGGACGAAATAAAGATATTATAACATAGCCCTGCATGATAATAAGACAGCAGTATTTTTGTTATTCGGTATTCAAGTAAGGTAATTGTAATTCATTATTGTATATTTGATCGCGTATTAAGGATTTTCAATGCCTATATTAAACCCAATCTTGGTTATTTCTGTGTTATTTGGGGATATTAAATTCATCTTTTGAAACTAAACATAAACGATTTCAGAAAGGGCTTCAATACTCATTCTTGATAAAACATTTGGCACACCTTCCATGAATTGTTTGCGGAACTAGATTAGATTTTTCTGAAAGGGTAAACTTTCAAAAATCAGTTCTGACACATGATAATCTTACTCCGTTCTGACGTATAAAACTGGCACATGATAATCTTGCTCAGTTCTGACGTATAAAACTGGCACATGATAATCTTGCTCAGTTCTGACGTATAAAACTGGCTCATGATAATCTTGCTCAGTTCTGACGTATAAAACTGGCACATGATAATCTTGCTCAGTTCTGACGTATAAAACTGGCTCATGATAATCTTGCTCAGTTCTGACGTATGAAACTGGCACATGATAATCTTGCTCCGTTCTGACGTATGAAACTGGCACATGATAATCTTGCTCCGTTCTGACGTATAAAACTGACACATGATAATCTTGCTCAGTTCTGACGTATAAAACTGGCACATGATAACCATGCTCAGTTCTGACGTATAAAACTGGCACATGATAATCTTGCTCCGTTCTGACGTATAAAACTGGCTCATGATAATCTTGCTCCGTTCTGACGTATAAAACTGGCACATGATAATCTTGCTCAGTTCTGACGTATAAAACTGGCACATGATAATCTTGCTCAGTTCTGACGTATAATACTGGCTCATGATAATCTTGCTCCGTTCTGACGTATAAAACTGGCACATGATAATCTTGCTCAGTTCTGACGTATAAAACTGGCACATGATAATCTTGCTCAGTTCTGACGTATAAAACTGGCTCATGATAATCTTGCTCCGTTCTGACGTATGAAACTGGCTCATGATAATCTTGCTCAGTTCTGACGTATAAAACTGGCTCATGATAATCTTGCTCAGTTCTGACGTATAAAACTGGCTCATGATAATCTTGCTCAGTTCTGACGTATGAAACTGGCTCATGATAATCTTGATCAGTTCTGACGTATAAAACTGGCTCATGATAATCTTGCTCAGTTCTGACGTATAAAACTGTCTCATGATAATCTTGCTCAGTTCTGACGTATACAACTGACACATGATAATCTTGCTCAGTTCTGACGTATAAAACTGGCTCATGATAATCTTGCTCAGTTCTGACGTATAAAACTGGCTCATGATAATCTTGCTCCGTCGTATTTATACTGAATACTGATATTCATCCAAGAAAAGTCCGTGTGGACCCGGCTAAGAATAGAATCACTGTCGATCTCTACAGAAGGGTAGGAATCCTCCGAATGGGTGTCATGTTCGTTTTATCATTCGTCGTCGTCTGTAGACAGCCAGGTTAAACTTTTGCGTTTAAGTTTAAGATATGTATGCAACCACTCATTTGGTGTGAATGAAACTTCGCATGTGTGTTCACCATCATCAGTGGAACACACAGAGATAAGAACCACAACTCTGGATTACATTTTGGCACAGTTATGGCCCTTTTTGGACACCCAGGGGTGAGCTTTGCTGTCTTCTGACAACTCTTGTTTGTCATCTTCACTACATTAAATGACCAGCCCCTGTGTGGTTCCAGGGAGCCATATGAGTGATGGCAAGAATAGGATCACTGTGGCCCATGCATGTCGTAGGAAGCGACAATTGGAGTAAAACGATAGAATTTGCTGAAACTCTGAAGTTCTGCAGGTAATAAGATTCTAGGTTCATTCTGCACATTCATTTGGTTTTTTTTCAATCTGTATGTTAATTTGTTGTTTCTGTACATGCAAAGTAAACCTAGAATCTTCCTTCCTGTTGGCGGCGAATAACCTATAATGTGTTGGTACGCCGTAAAACCCTATTCATTCATTCATTTATCCAAGAAAATTAAGTTCTTCATCATACCCAAATGTTTATACTCCCCCACCAAATTTTGAGTTATTTAGTGGATCTTTTATATATTCGGGATTAAAACTTTAATCAAGTTATTCCTTATGAAAATAGTGGTTTAAACTCATACAAAACAAGATAGTTGCGCTAATACTCTTAATTTATTATCAATAAAATTTGTAAAATAAACATCAATATCTAAAAAAACAGAACGACTACCTATACGTAAATATCTTGCCTTTCATATTTTCATCAATTGACATCAACCGTAACGCATCCTTTCGGTTAATTAGCAAAACATGAATCTTTGTCTTGTCCCAGGG
This sequence comes from Panopea generosa, assembly GCA_029582155.1. Lineage (NCBI taxonomy): Eukaryota > Metazoa > Mollusca > Bivalvia > Adapedonta > Hiatellidae > Panopea > Panopea generosa. The sequence goes on from CM055895.1 coordinate 93,464,553, forward strand.
TAATCTTATCGATCTCTTGAGTTCTTTCTCCTACCTTCCCTGTTTAATCAATAAAGACTGCGTATAGGGTTTCACTGGTTCCGATATGACAGAATATGTCAATAGGGCACGATCGGGTGGCACAATATGAAAGCGTATGTAGGGTATATATATTGGCGCATGGAAGAGTATGTAGGTCAATGGCTAAATATGTAGGTATATGGCTGAATATGTAGGTATATGGCTGTGTCTGTTGATATTTGGCTGAACGTGTAGATATATAACTGAATATCTAGGTCTATGGCTGAACATGTAGATATATAACTGAATATCTAGGTCTATGGCTGAAGATGTAGGTATATGGCTGAATATCTAAGTCTATGACTTAATATGTAGGTATATGGCTGAACATGTAGGTATATGGCTAAATATGTAGGTATATGGCTGAATATGTAGATGTAGGTATATGGCTGAATATGTAGGTATAAGGTATATGGCTGAACATGCAGGTATATTGCTGAATTCGTAGGTATAAGGTAAATGGCTGAATAGATATAAGATATATGACTGAAATGTTCAACATGTAGGTATATGGCTCAACATGTAGGTATATGGCTCAACATGTAGGTATATGGCTCAACATGTAGGTATTTGGCTGAACACGTAGGAATATGACTGAATATATAGTCATATGGCTGAATATGTAGGTATATTGCTGAATATGTAGGTATATGGCTGAATATGTAAGTATATGGCTGAACATGTAGGTATATGGCTAAATATGTAGGTATATGGCTGAATATGTAGATGTAGGTATATGGCTGAATATGTAGATATAAGGTATATGGCTGAAAATGCAGGTATATCGCTGAATTCGTAGGTATAAGGTAAATGGCTGAATAGATATAAGATATATGACTGAAATGTTCAACATGTAGGTATTTGGCTGAACACGTAGGAATATGACTGAATATATAGTCATATGGCTGAATATGTAGGTATATGGCTGAATATGTAGGTATATGGCTGAACATGTAGGTATATGACTAAATATGTAGGTATATGGCTGAATATGTAGATGTAGGTATATGGCTGAATATGTAGGTATAAGGTATATGGCTGAACATGCAGGTATATTGCTGAATTCGTAGGTATAAGGTAAATGGCTGAATAGATATAAGATATATGACTGAAATGTTCAACATGTAGGTATATGGCTCAACATGTAGGTATTTGGCTGAACACGTAGGAATATGACTGAATATATAGTCATATGGCTGAATATGTAGGTATATGGCTGAATATGTAGGTATATGGCTGAATATGTAGGTATATGGCTGAATATCTAGGCCTATGGCTGAATATATAGTCATATGGCTGAATATGTAGGTATATGGCTGAATATGTAGGTATATGGCTGAATATGTAGGTATATGGCTGAATATCTAGGCATATGGTCATGTTCCGACGGTGGTCTTTATTTACCAATCAAACTATATTCCATAGCCACCAATGTATTGAAAATAACATAAACCCACAATGAATAAAAAAAAATGTTTTAAAACGCTGGCATGCCTCCTCTTGATCCGACGTTCGACAAGAATTTAATAAAAATTTGCGCAAATATAGTATCATTTTCTCATTTAAATAGTTTCACATTTCATTAAATACTATATTATCTGTCATCCCAAATGCCGATAGAAAATCTTTTATCGTACACTGCAAATACTGAATATAATTCCAGCTTAATTAAGCATCCCTTCATTAACGGGTATGAAACCAGAGAATGTTGTCTTTCAATGATAACTGTTTATTGCTATTAATTAAATATGTGTTAGAACTCGTATTATTCGATAATGTGAATAGACTTAATCTTCAATTAATTCTAATGTCACTGCTGCTATTGTTGTTGCTGTAATTACTATTTCTGTTACTGCTGCTCTTTCTGTTTATGCTGATATGTTACTGCTACTGCTGCTGCTGCTGCTGCTGCTGCTGCTAATACTTTTACTACTTTTTCTACTGTTACTATTACTACTATTACTATTTTAATAAAAGAAATGATTACACATGGTTTGTCATAGATAACCACACGTGCAATAAAATCATTTCCTCTAGAGTTTGACACAATAAGGCGTAATGGACAGCTCATCGAACATAAAATAAAGGAAAAAATGTCCATGCTGGCCTTATATCACAGGACGATATGAATCTATATGTACAAACTAGTGATGTCAGGCTAGAATTGGAAATCTGAGTAGATCTAATGATTCTTAAAAAAAAATAGTTGTTTTTGTTCAATAATTCCGATAAAAACTGATGAAAATACAATATTTTTTGTTGCGATTTCTGTCTTGCCTTACACTAGTTACAAATTCTGTACCTCTTTCCAAGATTAGGAACGGAATTGAGTAACTTTGCCCATACCAGATATTTTTAATATCATTCTTGAAGCATTTCCATATATTCAATTTTCAGAAATATATACCATTACAATTGATTTAAATCGCCATGTGTTACTTTAAGTGAAAATTGCTGCGCATCCATTTAAAAAAAAGCTAATATGAAAAAGGAGTAAAGGCGATATTTTTTGTAAAATCTTTCATTTTCCATTTCAGTAATGCGCTAAACGATACTTTATTCATATCACATTCACTCATTATACATGCTATTAAAACGTGTGTGTTTAAACTTTGGTGAAGAAAAGATATAAATTATATTTCGTATTTTTTTACTCTAAAAAGCGTATGCAAATATGTATTGTTAACATTCCGCGGTTTGTGCATACTATAATATTAGTAACGACGTTTTGAGTACGGCTCAGTACAACTAGAACATAACCAGTGATTTGTGCGTGTGCGTGCGTGCGCGTGCTGTGCGTGCGTGCTGTGCGTGTGTGTCAATTTTGATGAGAGCTTATCGATTTATTAGAATTGCTAAGAAGTTTTACTCCATTGTAAATATAAAGCTTTGAACTGATTAACAGGAATACATCACCAGTATTTGTGAAGACCGAGCCTAACGACCCCATCATCGCGGGATCGATCTAGCCAGGTCTTCAAACTGTATGTGAGGAAGTTTGCCAGTTATTTGCAGAATGATCATAGTTCTACTCAGTTTCATTCCAAGGTTTTTTTTCCAACAATTACACTAGATATGCCATATACAACTTGCCAAGAGTTGAAATCCTATTAAAAATCCTTACATCGATTGTGAATCAAGTTATTTCGACTTATACAAATATCGCTTGACGTTTTCCTTGGTAAAACTGGAAGTAAGCATAAATGGGTAAAGTGCCTAAAAATCACCGTGTGTCTCTTTAAAGTGTATTGTCTTGACGGCCTTGGTGAAGATCCGCTTGTTCTATTAACAGTAAGCCAAAATAATAAATAAAATATGTAGTTTATGACTAATTAACATAAACACTAATTAAAACAAATGTATTCGCGTTAGGTAAAATATAGTAAAAACAGTAAAATTGGGAGTTTTAGCGGTCACCTTGAAGAATCAACATCAGCGTGACAACTATGCCGTATTGCTTGTATTCACTACACTCATTATTGAACTGGCCATAAACACAAGACAAGCTTGTGGTTATTTTTCGTATGTTATTGCGTCTTGATTGTTGAGTGATACACCGTGTGGCCCAATATTCAATACACTTTGTATACCACTTACAAAACATTCAAAAAAGGATGCGTCATAAACCTTAGTGTGAGCTGTAACATCGTCTTCACGGTTGCCGTCATCTGCTACAATTTTGTCATTTAACCCCATCTCGTGATATGTGGTGAATGCGCAGGGATGAAAATTGACTAAGTTTTATTCTATTTTGATTTTAAGTAGAAACCGGCATTTTCCTGATGTTCTAGTTGAGGAAGCAACAAGATGTTTAGTCGACAGTTACGCATGCGCAGACCGACTGTTGTAATTAATACGATTATAATAACGAAGTGGCCGACCATTACGCTGTTTTCGGACAGGACCTATGTATTAAAAAACAGCTGTGGTGAAACGAACCGATTAAAAACCAGCTGCTGTAATGTGAACCAACTTCTGATTAACGAAACGTTTCCAGTTCAGTGTCTATATTTTGTATGGTGAGCCGGTCGTTGTGTAAGAACCTGTGGCTGTTTTATAACGAACCTGTCATTGTGTAAGAACCTGTAACTCTTGAATAATGAACCTGCCATTGTTTAAAGAACTTGTAAGTGTTTTATAATGAACCGGCCGTTGTGTAAGAGCCTGTAGATGTTTTATAATGAACCGACCGTTGTATTAAAACCTGGAGATGTTTTTATAATGAATTTGCCGTCGTGTTAGAATCTGTAGATGTTTTTATAATGAATTTGCCGTTGTGTAAGAACCTGTAGCTGTTTTATAATGAATTTGCCGTCGTGTAAGAATCTGTAGATGTTTTTATAATGAAATTGCCGTTGTGTAAGAACCTGTAGCTGTTTTATAATGAATTTGCCGTCGTGTAAGAATCTGTAGATGTTTTTATAATGAATTTGCCGTTGTGTAAGAACCTGTAGCTGTTTTATAATGAATTTGCCGTCGTGTAAGAATCTGTAGATGTTTTTATAATGAAATTGCCGTTGTGTAAGAACCTGTAGCTGTTTCAAGTTATAATGCATTTGCCGTTGTGTACGAACCTGTAGCTCTTTTATAATGAACTTACCGTTGTGTACGAACCTGTAGCTCTTTTATAATGAACTTGCCGTTGTGTAAGAACCTGTAGCTGTTTTATAATGAATTTGCCGTTGTGTACGAACCTATAGTTCTTTTATAATGAACTTACCGTTGTGTAAGAACCTGTAGCTCTTTTATAATGAACTTACCGTTGTGTAAGAACTAGTAGCTGTTTTATAATGAATTTGCCGTTGTGTACGAACCTGTAGCTCTTTTATAATAAAACGGTCGTTGTGTAAAAGACTTTTAAAGACTTATTAACGATAGAACTCATTTGAATAAATTCAATTTTCCTTGAGGTTCTAAATGTATTTACAGATTAAAAAAATAAATTTACATATAAACAAAAGAATAAACAAACAAGAATATATATAAATAGTAACATGTCGCGCAAATTGTCTTATCATTATGAACATATTAAAATATGTGACTCGATTACGATTGTAATTTACCCAACGTCGACAACGGTCTCACCTGTTCGCTATTGATGTATTTTAACTGCATTTTATTTACTTACATTCAGGGAGATGTACTTACATTCAGGGAGATGTACTTACATTCAGGGAGATGTACTTACATGTGTACTTACATTCAGGGAGATGTACTTACATTCAGGGAAATGTTCATTCGATTACATGTTAAGTGTGCTAAATTTAAATATTTCACTTTTAACATGGCTTAACCATTGAAAAACAACATTAGTTAACTGTTGCACGCATTGAAGACGATATGTTAATGTTTTTATTCGATCACTGCTGCAAATAAAAGCGCTTTTATACGCTGTTAAAATCTAATTAAATTGTATGCACGCCAAATGGACAATTTGATTAAAATATAAAATCTCATAATTTGATGTATCGTGCGCATCCCTACTGACGCACCTGACGACAAAACGATAGTGTCTAGGTAGGTAGCATGTCCCAATCAGTTTCGTTTACTACTGTAGCTGTTTTTTGTAATAGTGTTTAGCTTTGCTAATTTAATCAAATATTTCTGCTCCCCGAATAAAGAATGCTTGTCATAGAGTTTAATATGTTAATCAGTACTGCGAGAACCCAAACATCTCCAATCTTTGGAAACTGCTGTTAAAAACAACGGAGTGTGTGTAGATAGATGATGCCTGACGGGAAAGTATACACGTGTCTTCTTGCCACAGACACATAAATGTTGCTTTACGCGAGTGAATGAGTAGCATGTTAAAGACACATGCTAATGCTGATGTACTGGAGTAACATGCAAGGAGTAACAAGTATTAAAAGGCGGCCAATACTTGCAATATACTCAGTTTATGACTATTGCGGGGGATGGGGTACCCTTGGGTAGGTTCAGTCTATGTACCAGACGCAGACACATGCGGTGATAACCCCATATCCATCCAGTCACATTGAACTGCCATCTGCATGAAAAGGCCTGATATACCAGTGGCGTAGCCCACCAAGTTCTAGCGGGATCTTGAGGGCATGTCCCACCAGAAAAAAAGATGTTCAGGATGCCTTTCCTGCGTTCTGGGGGCATTTCCAGAGATATAATGATGCATGCACGGGCATTGTGGCGTAAAGGCAGCTTCGCCACTGGATACATAGTTTTGTTAATGAAATTGAATCTGTTTTGTCGAAAACGCCGTAAAACATCAATGCTTTCTTTCATTCACAACTACACCATTAGTTTTGTAATACATTTAACTGTATGTTTGTTTACACCAAAGCCTAGTTTACGTTGACAGTTTATGTACAGGAATAAAGTTGAATGTAGCACTTCATTATAAACACATGCATATATAGACGGGAGTGGATTAAATAGACGTGGGCCATTCATCATTAAATGGAGCGTTCAGGTTGCCGGCTTTTTTAATGATCTGTCACGTGACAAGTGTAGTGTTATATCGCGACACATGGGGTCAAATTCCTCTCGTTCGACGTACTATAATGCGAAACATGAATTTGGATACGCTTTGCGATTTTGTCTAGTTTTATTAAGTTCACTGTTACAATGAATTCAAAGTCTGTTTACATTCTGGGATAAATTAATTTTTATGTTATATATTTCATATTTGCATGAAGTAGAGTTTTTCTCTCTTGTGAAAATGTATCAATCTGGCTTTGTAAACTGTACCCTCACTATTACATGCTGTGTCAACTTATTTCCCTGTGTGGACCTTCATAATTGAACGTTTGAAGTTTGGTTTTATTTTCACAGTCTGTGGTCATGTGAACTTTCACTTTACGGATTTGGATTTATTTTCTGCCAATGCAGCGACTTAATTGTAGGTACATGTGAGGTCAAAGTTGTCGTGTTTTGTCATTAAGTTATACTCTGACTGTCTTTGAAACCTTCAAAGTAATTTCGATAATACGAACAAGACTATTCGAAGAGCGTCTAAGAGCTTGTATTGGTATACATATCAAAGCAGACCACTTTAAAACACTAGAAATCCCACACAAACTAATAACTGTAGTACAAATGTATGTTTTAAGTTTAGAACCATAATTTATTAGCTAAGACGCTTTGGGTTGGTCAAGTTAGTGCCATAATCGCGGTCATGCCAATGCAGTCATCCCGGTATGTGTGGACTTCACCTAGACAGTCCGAGTGTCCGGTGTCCGTACAGGTGCAGTTATGGCTGAAATATTAGGTCAAACACAGTACTGTACGTACAGAATACACAATAAACCAATTAAATATGAGAAGATAGAGATTGTGTACCTATTTCAATACAACGCTAACGGGGCCGTTGTACTGATAGAAGCGCAATATGATTTCCTTTCAGCAAAATACGCAAGATTAAGGGGTGATTAATGTGTTTAATCACATTTTAATACATTTCTGCGTCAGTTTTGATGTGTCAATTATAGCCAGGATACGGTTCACCAATGAAGTAATTATATGCCATTGGTTCCACTTCAAACGCGGACCCGGTTCAGTCGGTAATGCGTTTGGCTGTCAATTCAACGATCTTGAGTTCAAAACCCTGCTCTCTACTTGCAGAGGTAAGGTACGTGTATCTAGAACTGGTAAACTGTCTGGCGTATATAAAAAATATACGTAACTGGCTGAAACAAAGACAATTCGTCAGTGGCTGACCCAAAGACACATATAAGTCACTGACTGACCCAATGACACATATTATTCATTATTGGCTGACCCAGAGACACATATACGTCATTGGCTGACCCAGAGACACATATACGTCATTGGCTGACCCAGAGACACATATACGTCTTTGGCTGACCCAGAGACATTTACGTCATTGGCTGACCCAGCTACACATATACGTCATTGGCTGACCCAGAGACACATATACGTCATTGGCTGACCCAGAGACACATATACGTCATTGGCTGACCCAGAGACATATATAAGTCACCAGTTCTCCTCCGTTGAATAACTGAAATACTGTTGAGGAAAATGCACATAAACAAACTTATATAGCAAAATGGCACGGATGCACTAATGTATAAAGTCGTAAATACACAACTCTTGATTTGTTTGTCTTTACTTCGTTTTTTATTAGTTAATCAGTCAGATGTTCAAGTATGTACTTTATTTTATATATTACCCATGGCATCCGTGCCGCCAATGGCACCCGTGCCATTTCACCGCCTCAGCACAACAGATGATCGCCGCAGGGCGATTTTGCTCATTGCGGTCACTGATAAAATTTAGTGCATGTCTGCATTTCTTCACAACTTTCCCACAGTGGCAGATTTTATAAAAGCATTTATCTCAATCGAACCATGACGTTTTCATTAAGTGTAGAGCATCATGCCGTTCATTGAATATCAATGGAATTGAATATCTAGAGTTCTGAAATCGTCAGTTGTATTTGATAGCACAGTCAGAACTGTCTGTGTTCGAAACATGTACAAGTATATATAAACGGATTGTTTGTTTGATACAAATATATTGTATACATGTCTATAAGTTAGTCTATATATATAACATGTTGTATATGTCTATAAGTTAGTCTATATATAGAACATGGTGTATATGTCTATAAGTTAGTCTATATATAGAACATGATATCTCCAAAATATGCTGTAGTTTAACGGACCCAATCGGGAGAGCGGGGTCTGTGATATCTTGGAATTAAAACGACAGTTTCAATACATAACTGGTTGATTTAGTGATAGATAAACGATTATTCAGGTACCTGAATTTTATACAGAACCCTCCTTCAGCAACTTTCACACACATACGCTTTTGTACCGAGCATGTGGTTATCAGTGATTACAGGTGACAAATTACAGACGGTTAGCCAAAGTTTAAATGTGTCAGTAATTATGCCCAGAGTTTGGGGTTTTCCTTAAACTGGGTGTAATATATAGAATGTACTGTGTTGAAAATGACGTTAAACTCCATTCATTCTAACACCTGTTCCTAGTAAGATTTCAATAGTTGATGGTTATAATAAAACATCTATATAATTATTAACGATATGTGCAATTTTTACTGCGCCCATGACTTAACCAGAATTTAGCTAGCTACCCGTTCTGTAGGGCGGAACATTATGAGTTCAGTCATAAAACGGGCGTCGGTATTTATACCGTCTAAATATAACCTACCCATTTGCTGCACAGTGTCTGATTCATACGGTTCGTGACATACTTGTTCACCCTTCGCGATTCAGTGATTTCATTAACATACTCAACAATTTACCAACGGTTAAATAACATACGCTCTTTCATACATCCATCATGTTGCGTTCACGCTCAAATAAAAATGTCTTTATTCCGAAACCTAGAATAGAACTGTTTATAGGTAGTCTATCATATTCGGGTGCAATTATTTGGAAAAGTATTCCACTTAGTATAAGAAACTGCATGTTCGTTAAATGTTTTTGCAAGTAATTGTTTGATTTGGATAAAAGAAAATTGAAATTAGAAAATGTACCTCCAACGGCCATTTGCTTAATAAATACCATACCGTTATTAGTTTTTGTAAAGAAAAATGATTTTTGTCGATTTTATTATTGTTGTGTTGTTTTCCTCTATAATATGTATGCGTGTGCGTAAATTAGAGTTGTAAACAGGAGCATATAGTGAAATTTTGTTAATCTATAATGTGTGATATATGCAGCAGACTGAATGAAAGATATTTTCTATCTTTTTGAAAATGTATATGTACTTGTTTGTTTATGCGAGGGCCTCAAGGAAGATTGGTTCACCAATTTAGTTACCCTCCTACCTACCTACCTACCTACCTACCTACCAAATTTTAGAAACAAAAGTATATAACGTCGGTGTGAAATTGCGGATATATTGTTTTGAACAGAATGTTGTTTTGCACAGTTTTCGCCATTATTTCATTTGTATTGATTTATTTGGACTTGATGGCCTTTACTCAATAAATGGTAATTTTTGAACAGCGTCAAAGTCGCATTATGGCGACCCTGGGCTAACCACCCTTAGAGCTGTCCTCTATATGTGGATGTCCAGCATGACAGCTTTTAGTTCCATTATTTTCAGTATTTTATTAACCTGCATGCAGTAGCCAGCCTATGTACCTGGATTTGTTTACGTCAGTTGTATTAATGAAATGCCACAGCGTGGTCTAGTGGATGAGCATCTTGGTTGGGTCATATCAAAGACTTAGAAAATGGTACCAGAAGCTACGTCGCTTAGTGGTCAGCATTAAGAGGAAAGTTCTATGTCAGTATAATGTGACTGGGTGTTGCATCATACCATGTATCGGCATGATACTCCAGTGTCGCGATATGACTGAAAAAATTAAAATGACGCTTAACAATAACAATTATAAATGACGTTGATAAGTCTTTTTAAAAAATAATTTGCATTTGCGAATTTCTAATTTTCGCATCCAGTCCGATGCTTGTGTTGATGTCAGCAATTTGATCCTAGCTTCGGCTGGAAATAAAAGATAATAAACAGAAAAAACGGCTTAGAGAAAATGAAACAAATATATCAGGCATAAATCTGTCCAGTTAAAGCATACAAAGGCAAGAAATACGAAATTGAAACTTTCTTAGATTTGTATATTTTGGGCGGAAATTTCTGTATAGTGCATTGAAATAAGAAAGTCTGGTCAAATAGCGCGGTGTGCCAGTGGTGACCAATACCCAACACACGCACACACACGCACATTCTCCCCTCAGACGTCTTCTGTGTTTTTGTTGATATGCAGCATGTCAGGTTTAGTTTGCATGAGTGAAAAATAATTTATATTCTACTGCTTTTTACTTATGACTTCTAACAGTGTAATAAACAGTTAATTTGATTCATTTCAAGAAGAAGATAACGACTTATATGTGAAGTAGGTTTGTCAATTTAACCGTAAAATTGAAATAAAATGCAATCAGTATGCATCTAAATTTTTCACGCTTCGGCGGTTAATATTATTTGAAAACACGGATAGGTATCGAAATATGTTTAACCAATCAGAAAATGTTTTACAAAATATAAGTATGTTTTTATATAGTTCGTGACCAAGTTTGGGTGTGTCAGGCACGTTACTAAACCTGGTCACTTATATAAGGCGAAACATAGCATGTAGTGTAGAGTGGTTTGGGTATATATTCATAAACAGAAAGTGATTAAGGAAATGGTTTTATAAGAAAAAAGGAATAAACATTTCGAACGATGAATAGATTGAAAACAATACTCTTGCTTTTATGGACGATTTCCGTTTCGTGGTGCCAGGTACTGTTCTGCTGCTTTAGTATTTGTAGGCTAAAACGCTTTATTTGCATATGAGGACGTTGTTTATGTTTTACATATATCAGGTCAATAAAACCAGAGAATATAAATATATGTAATTAAGTCACTAATGTTGTATCTTATTGGGAAGGAACGGCATACTAATATTTTAGAAGTGAATTTAGTTGAGAATATTTGAAATATATGTATTTCGTTCCCCAAATGCGCCGGACACGCCTATCTCTAACATAGTTTGTTATTAACTATAGGAATATAAAAGGGATACATGGCAATTCTGAATCCGCCAGTGGGCTCAGACACGCCTATCTCTAACATAGTTCATTATTATTTACTATAGTCATATTAAAGGGAAACATGGCAATTCTGAATCCACCTGTGGCTTATCTCTAATATAGTTTGTTATTAACTATAGGAATATAAAAGGGATACATGGCAATTCTGAATCCGCCAGTGGGCTCAGACACGCCTATCTCTAACATAGTTTGTTATTAACTATAGTAATATTAAAGGGAAACATGGCAATTCTGAATCCACCTGTGGTTTATTTCTTAATATAGTTTGTTATTAACTATAGGAATATGAAAGGGAAACATTGCAATTAGTCTGAATCCGCCAGTTGGCTCAGACACGCCTATCTCTAATATAGTTTATTATTAACTATAGGAATATGAAAGGAATACATGGCAATTCTGAATCCGCCAGTGGCTTATTTCTAACATAGTTTTTTTATCAACTATAGGAATATGAAATAGTTTGTTATCAACTATAGGAATATGAAAGGGAAACATGGTAATCAGTCTGAATCCGCCAGTGGGCTCAGACACGCCTATCTCTAACATAGTTTATTATTAATTATAGGAATATGAAAGGGAAACATGGTAATCAGTCTGAATCCGCTAGTGGTCTCAGACACGCCTATCTCTAACATAGTTTGTTATTAACTACAGGGATATTAAAGGAAAACATGGCAATTCTGAATCCGCCAGTGGGCTATGACACGCCTATCTCTAACATAGTTTGTTATTAACTACAGGAATATTAAAGGAAAACATGGCAATTCTGAATCCGCCAATGGGTTCAGACACGCCTATCTCTAACATAGTTTTTTTTATTAACTGTAGGAATATGAAAGGAAAACATGGGAATTCTGAATTCTGAATCCGCCAGTGGGTTATGATTCGCCTATCTCTAATATAGTTTGTTATTAACTACATGAATATGAAAGGAAAACATGGCAATTCTGAATCCGCCAGTGGGCTCAGACACGCCTATCTCTAACATAGTTTGTTATTAACTATAGGAATATGAAATTGAAACATGGCAATTCTGAATCCGCCAGATATATATATCTTAGTCCAACCCCAACTTTTTTTTAACTTTATAGGTTAGGGTTAGGGTAAGACCTATAAAAAATATGGGGGTAGGGGGGGGGGGGATTTTTTTTCTTTATCGGTAAAAGGGGTAATCCAAACACCGATACTGTGAGCCAGTTAAGTAATATGTTCATTTAGTAAAACCTTTTTTAAAAAACCCAAGGGGAGCGACCGCAGAGACTGGCTTAGTGTTAAACGTCATTTGACTGAAAGTTTTACGTCATTTGGCTGTCTCCGTGTGGAGCTACGATGAAGACTAAGATGATTGACACAATCTCTATATATTTCCTTGACAGAAGAGTTTAAGAATTAAATGAGTCGCGAGTGGTGGGTTGTTATTGTAATTCTAAACTGTTTAGTCCCTCCGCCAAGTAATCTCGGTTAGGCGAGTGGTGGGTATTGAAGGAATCGTCATTTATAGCTACCAGATTGTTCCGAATTTTGTAAAGAATACACAATCTGGAGTCTCCACTCAGTCTATACAGCATGTCGGTAACACTCGATGTGTTACGCTACCTGTTAATAACCCATCTTTCAGCTCTCCTCTGGACCATTTCGAGTTGGCAGACTTGTCTGTGATTAGATGGGTCACCTTCATTGTCCTTAGCGGTGAGCTTTTGTTGTTGTGCACAGATCTACAATCATGGATTTTGTTTTCTTTTCAGGAGGAGTTATTACAATGTAATGTTGCAGAAGGCTGGTTCTCCTTAAAGGGAGATAAATGTTACAAACTATTCTACGAGAATGACGAGAGGACGTGGAGGCGAGCAGACGAAATATGTAAACGGTAAGCATAGTTGTTCTCTCGTTTGATTTTCTTTATACTTCTTTGACATGTGACCTTTCATTAGAATAAGAATAGATCTAATATTTTTAAGAAATAAATGTGAAAATGTATGAGGCCGTATCTGGAATGCTAATTTAGTATGCCGGACTTGCTATCGTCGCGGTATTAGGTCACCACTGATTTCAATGGAAACAAAATAGATTTGACAACTTGAGACTTTGTTAGTCATGTTTTTTTTCCCTCAACTAGGCCAATATTACTTCCGGTTTTATGGAGGAAATTGGAATGATGCCCAACGGAAAGTTTATTAATTCGCCTTCATGCAAATAAAGTGAAAAAATCACCAGCTTGCATAGCAGATTATCTACGCATTATGAAAATTTTAATAAGTCAAAATTAAAAAATCGCTGCCTCATACATAAAACATTGTCACATGGTCATACCGGATTCATAAACATGTTTACTGTGATTACAAACGTATATGGTGACCAAACGAATGACAATGAATGGGAGAGGGATAGGCTTGTGGATTTCAAACTCTCCAAATGTGTGGCTCACCGCACCACGAACAAGCGTATCAAGACCAACGCAGAATATAGCATACCATTTACAGACATAAGCTGTTTTCTAAATAAACAGAACCGTTTAAATACCTCTGGGGCACTTCTCACCAGCAACATGTCCTGGAACACACATTGACATGATCGCGAAGAGGGCCCACAGCACCACAGTCTTCCCCAGGTGCAAACTCTTGTCACGCTCAAGAATCACTTAAAGGCCTACTACATCACCTTCATCAGACCCCAAGTTTAGTATGCTCCCACTGTTTGGGACTGGTTACTCCTCACACTAGGGGCCAACATTTACATCAGTTTGGGATCCTAACACTCAGGTCATTATCAGAATCAGTTTGGGACTCTCACACTCAGGCCAACATCAACATCAGTTTGGGACCCTCACACTCAGGCCAACATCAACATCAGTTTGGGACCCTCACACTCAGACCAACATCAACATCAGTTTGGGACCCTCACACTCAGGTCAACATCAACATCAGTTTGGGACCCTCACACTCAGGCCAACATCAACATCAGTTTGGGACCCTCACACTCAGGCCAACATCAACATCAGTTAGGGACCCTCACACTCAGGCCAACATCAACATCAGTTTGGGACCCTCACACTCAGACCAACATCAACATCAGTTTGGGACCCTCACACTCAGGCCAACATCAACATCAGTTTGGGACCCTCACACTCAGGCAAACATCAACATCAGTTTGGGACCCTCACACTCAGACCAACATCAACATCAGTTTGGGACCCTCACACTCAGGCAAACATCAACATCATTTTGGGACTCTCACACTCTGACCAACATCAACATCAGTTTGGGACCCTCACACTCGGACCAACATCAACATCAGTTTGGGACCCTCACACTCAGACCAACATCAACATCAGTTTTGGACCCGCACACTCAGACCAACATCAACATCATTCTGGGACCCTCACACTCTGACCAACATCAACCTCAGTTTGGGACCCTCACACTCGGGCCAATATCAACATCAGTTTGGGACCCTCACACTCAGACCAACATCAACATCAGTTTTGGACCCTTAAACTAAGACCAACATCAACATCATTTTGGGACCCTCACATTCTGACCAACATCAATATCATTTTGGGACCCTCACACTCAGACCAACATCAACATCGGTTTTGGACCCTCACACTCAGACCAACATCAACATCATTTTGGGACCCCCACACTCAGACCAACATCAACATCTGTTTTTGACCCTCACACTCAGACCAACATCAACATCATTTTGGGACCCCCACACTGTGACCAACATCAACATCATTTTGGGACCCTCACACTCACACCAACATCAACATCATTTTAGGACCCTCACACTCAGACCAACATCAACATCAGTTTTGGGCCGTCACACTAAGACCAACATCAACATCATTTTGGGACCCTCACACTCTGACCACTATCAACATCAGTTTTGGACCGTCACACTCAGACCAACATCAACATCATTTTGGAACCCCACACTCAGATCAACATCAACATCATTTTGGGACCCCCACACTCTGACCATTATCAACATCAGTTTGGGACCCCCACACTCTGACCAACATCAACATCAGTTTGGGACCCCCATACTTAGACCAACATCAACATCAGTTTGGGACCCTCACACTCAGACCAACATCAACATCAGTTTGGGACCCTCACACTCAGACCAAAATCAACATCAGTTTGGGACCCTCACACTCAGACCAACTTCAACATCAGTTTTGGACCCTCACACTCAGGCCAACATCAACATCAGTTGGGACCCACGCACTCAGGCCAACATCAACATCAAATTGGGACCCCCACACTCAGACCAACATCAACATCAGTTTGGGACCCTCACACTCAGACCAACATCAACATCAGTTTGGGACCCCCACACTCAGACCAACATCAACATCAGTTTGGGACCCTCACACTCAGACCAACATCAACATCAGTTTGGGACCCTCACACTCAGACCAACATCAACATCAGTTTGGGACCCTCACACTCAGACCAACATCAACATCAGTTTGGGACCCTCACACTCAGGCCAACATCAACATCAGTTTGGGACCCTCACACTCAGGCCAACATCAACATCAGTTTGGGACCCTCACACTCAGGCCAACATCAACATCAGTTTGGGACCATCACACTCAGACCAACATCAACATTAGTTTGGGACCCTCACACTCAGGCCAACATCAACATCAGTTTGGGACCCTCACACTCAGGCCAACATCAACATCAGTTTGGGACCCTCACACTCAGGCCAACATCAACATCAGTTTGGGACCCTCACAATCAGGCCAACATCAACATCAGTTTGGGACCCTCACACTCAGACCAACATCAACATCAGTTTGGGACACTCACACTCAGGCCAACATCAACATCTGTTGAAGCAGTGTTTTATTGATATTTTCAAAACTGGCATCCACTAGGCCAACTATGGTATAATGATTTCCGTCCTCCATTTGTCACAAAGTTGTGTTAAGTCAGATTGAAATGGAATAAAAAAATCACACAATAGTTCACTTAGATGACTTGATGTGGACTGTAAATGTTCAATTACTTTTTTTTAGACAGATGTGTTCCCCCTGTAAGTTGTTGGGTTTGTTTGTGATAATACCACTTTCTCAGTAACTGTTTATTTGGGAATGAAATTGAACACAGATTGTACATTGTCTTTTGATCGTTATTTCCAGCTATGGTTCTCATCTTGTGAACATTGGAGACCAGTTTGAGAATAATGAACTTGGGGAGAGGGTTGACCAGGTTGCTGGGTCCAGGACTAGCTACTGGATAGGTAAGTAGGCAAAGATAAAACAACATCATAACAAACCCTCGCACATTCCTGTTCATTTTCAAGCCTTTGAGTGTTTTTTTATACATTATTGATAAAACCTTATTACTTTTCATCCGGTATTTTGTTTCCGGCCTGTAACTTTGTCATGCATAGATGGATTTTGTTGATACTTGCAACAAATGATCAACAGAATATGACGACATGTCATGAGTAAGACCCACACCCATACCTCAAAGGTCAAGGTAAAAATTTCAGTTTGTTTGATAACACTTTGAGTTTATGTGAGATTTCGTTTCTGGCCTGTGACTTTGTCGTGCATTGATGAATTTAAATGATACTTGCTACAAATGATCAACATAACATCATGACATGTTGGGGGGCATGTGACACTTAACAGTGACATTTCTTGTTTTCAAATAATTTTTTAGAGCAATACGTCTTTCAAAGTTTTTCAAAGTAACATACACCCTGTGTAATATTTTTCTCATGTTTAAAAATACCATGTTGAATATAAACAAAATTGCCAATAGCTTTAAAATTTATATAATATGACGTCGGAATAACGTTCCATCTTGCATATAATGCAATAAGCAGACATATTGTTTTGTGTCAAAACATATGCAATATAAAATGTTATTATGGGTATTGTATGCGGTCATTTCTGATCTGGCCAGCTAAGTGGTTTTTCGTATGTAATTATATACTAGATCCCACATTTTCATAATAAATTGATATAACGAGAAATAATGTCAGATTCCAGCACTGTATGTATCATCCTAATAACTGTGTTAGTTTATTTTTAAACGACTGTGTCCACAAACGTTTTTGGACACAACTGGTACATCAGGTATCTTCTTCTTCTTCCAGTATCAATGCAGAACCACTATTAAAGTATTGTCGCACCATAAATCTTTTTAAGTCGCGAATAAAAATGCTTAACTTTTCAACTATTTAAAGTATATACTTAAATATGTTGAAACAGGAGTGTGATAAGTGCAGGGCCAGGTTATTGCTGCTTTACCAATGTGTGGTATTAGTATTAATTTTGTAGCTCACTGTAAGGATTGAAATAAAAATTGTATACTCTCATAAAAATACAATATAACATTATTCATAGAATATCATGTAAATGAGTAAATTTGTTTTGAAAAATGTAAAACATCTTCATAGCAGCCAAGATAAAGAATCAGTCTTGGACCAACCTCCGTCTTTGTCATAGGTTTTGATAGAAGTTTTGGCAAACCGTAAGTTCTGGTGAAAACAATGAAACCGGGATTGAAAAACCCGAGATACCTTAAACAATGTTATGTTCATGAAAAATCCAGTCTTTGAACCATCAGTTTAATCCTAAGTACTGTTCGGGTTAGGAAGTGAATTTTAAACGTATGTGACCTCCAGGTTGCATGGCAGAAGCTCTACCATTTGTGAGGAGATGAACATCAATGAACATCATTAATTGACCTGACACAAGATCAACTATCACTCTGCCCACTGGTCATGTGGCGTTGTTTGTCCAAGTAAACATAATGTAATAATACAATCTAGTGTTTACTTAGCTTGTCTAAGAAAAATGGAAGTCTAGAAACAATGAATGAATAGGGTTTTATGGAGTACCAACACATTATAGGTTATTTGACACCAACAGGAAGGAAGATTTCAGGTTCACTCTACATGTACAAAAACAACAAATTAACATACAAATTAAAAATATACATCAACAAATGAATATGCAGAATGAACCTAAAACCTTGATACCTGCAGAACTGCAGAGTTTCAGCAAATCTATCATAGTACTCAATTTGTCGCTTCTTACGACATGCATAAGCCACAGTGATCCTATTCTTGCCATCACTAATGGCCCCCTGGAACCACACAGGGGTTGATAATTTAACCACAATTGTGAACATGACAAAAAATGATAAAATGAACATGACACCCATTCGGAGGATTCCTACCCCTCTGCAGAGATCGACAGTGATTCTATAGTCTAGAAACAATAAAGATCATTGATTTATAATTGACTTGTTTGTCCAAGTAAACATAATGTAATAATACAACGTAGTGTTTACTTAGCTTGTCTAAGGAAAATGGCAGTCTAGAAACAATAAAGATCACTGATTTAATAATTGATTTGTTTGATCGACATGTTAGACAGATTGACAGATTGATGTGTCAGGTTAATTGTCATGTTGAAAGTATCTTAGGGAAAAAAACGCTGCTGTTATACATGAACATTAATTGTTAAATATCATGACTTAGTAATAACAATAAACAACTTCAGTTTCATTTTATAATATGAGCTTCTCCTCTTTCCCCAAATGTGGAAGCTTGCAGGTATATTTTGCTACATGGGTAAAAAAGGTTTTATAGCAATCACATAAACATAATTATTTTTCTTGATTTAGTCATACATATTTATATAAAGATGGCTGTTGCAACACCTAAACAGACAGCTTTAGTATTTTTTGAGCCACCTCCATGTCACTCACACGCAGTGATTTTGTTTTTGGTTTTGAGGGAATGTTGGCGAATCTCTTCAAAAAGGGAAAATTGCATGACTGTATATCGGCTAAATGTTGAAAATGGCGAAAAGAATGTATTTTCAACACAGTTTAATTAGCAGGTCAGCATCCCTGTTTTTCATTGTTTTAAACTATTAAACTAGGGTTAGATTTTTTCTTACAAAATTTAGGGGAAAAAATTATTTTTGATAGGGGAATGAGGCCAAACTTCGGCCCCGAAAATGACTTAAATTCTTGATAATATGTGCTGCAGTATATTGTTTATAACGGTAGTTTGAATTCACTCCTGGGTTTGGGCACATCTCTGTCCAAACTCCTTCATCTAAAGTTTGGCAGTACCTTACATATGCCTTTGCTGATTGATGCATAGGCACCTGAGTGGGTGTTCGTTCTACCCATAAACAACCTGTGTGGAGAGTGGTCTAGTGGTGTCTGGCCCGGATCGGAGGGTCATGGGGTCGATTCTCCATCACAGATATATGTGATGTCCTTGAGAAAGACACTTTTTAAGCATGTGCTTAGTACTGGTTCTACTCATGTAGTCTTTGAGCGTGAATTACACAAGTATTTTCACAATCTTTCACAATTGAAGTTTAAATAAAAAACAACCTGTAATAAGTGGAAAGTGAGCAATTATTGCTTCGTGTCAGTTAATTTTAGGAAAGATTTGAAAAGAGATTATAAAGATCACATCAACATAATTGCTTTTCTTGAGCAATTCATACCTTCTTATAGGTGATAGGTTCGAAACCATGTTGGTCCACTTGTGCTATCTGAAAAAGTTACTTTTACTCAGTTACTTATGTGTACAGAATTATGATAGTTGTATACAGCTATCTGAGTGGGTTTTTACTGGTATACATCTGTGTGCATATTAAATATCTTATTGTCATTTCTCTAAAGTTTGATGTTCTGTTGGAAGAATTTTTTTTTTAAATGTGATTCATCTATTTTTGACCACATGACAAGAATGAAGGAATTTGATACATATAATTTTATTATATTTTTAAGAAGTATATAATTTACTATTTTTCAGATATAGCAAGTAAATGACATAATTGCAGCGTTGAAGTTTCTATTTCATTTTTAACTAATATTTCAACAATAAGTATATGTTACTATTTTTGCCTTTTACGGGTATGTCCTAATTCATCTATATATATATATATATATATATATATATATATATATATATATATATATATACATGTATGGATTATTATTATTATTATGTTAATACTATTTCTTTAGGAATGGCTAAAATGACACCTGATGACTGCAGCTTATGTACTGAGAAGAAATGGAGTAATGGTAAATTAGTCACAGATAACGAGGGATACTGGAAGGATGGGCAACCAGATGATGCAATTGGTGACTGTGTTTTTGCCCAATATAACAAAGAATCATATTTATATGACCGCCCATATGCATGGAGCTATGATAACTGTAATCGCAAGCGAGCGTTTGTGTGTGAAAAGAAGGCAGCTCCAACAGGTTTGTCCGAAGCTATTACTGTTTTCATATACTGCTGCGAATGTTTGATAGATTTTCACATAGTGCTAGTGGGATAGAAATGGTCTTCTTTCTATGACATTATGTCTGCATTTTATCTCCAACCCCTTGCAGGATTTTCATGAAACTTTGGTCACATGTTAACCTCCTTGAGATGACATGCAGAACCAACATACTAACCATGTTGGTTTAAGGTCAAGGTCAAAGTGTAAGGTCATATGTCCTCAGCTTTTGATTCAGCCCTGATTTTGTGTCTGCTCTGTATATCCATTAACCACTTCAAAGAGTTTTCATAAACGTTCAGTCAGATGTTCACCTCTTCAAGAAGACATGCAAATTATGCATTCTATCTATGTAAGTTTAGAGTCAAGGTCACAGTTAAAGGTCACATGTTTTCAACCTTGAGTTCATGCACTCTCTGTATTTTTTGAAACCCCTTGAAGGCTTTTCACTCACTCACTCACTCACTCACTCACTCACTCACTCACTCACTCACTCACTCACTCACTTACTCACCACTTACTCACTCACTTGCACGAGTTATAAAAGACAGGGGTACATGCTTTATGGACAATAATAATTACTGACAAGGGTAATTATTAACATGGATAATAGTAAAAGAGTGTAATAACTGATAATAAACAATGGTAATAATTGACAGGGGCAATTATTGAAAGGGCAATATCTAAGACAAGAGTGAATACTTGACAACAGTGGGAATTGACAATTAATTGTTGACACAAGTTATTATTGACAAAGGTATAAATTGACAAAAGTATAAATTGACAAAGATATAAATTAAAAGCATAAATTGACAAAGGTATAAATTGACAAATGTATAAATTGACAAAGCTAGAAATTAAAAGCATAAATTGACAAAGGTATAAATTGACAAAGGTATAAATTGACAATGGAATAATTTACAAGTGTAATAATTTATAAATGTAATACTGTATTAGGTTAACAAATGATATGTGTAATGATATTTGACAAGGGCAATGATTAATAATGTTAATAAATGACGAGTGTAATTATTGATAAAATTAATATAATAATCGTTGTTTTATTTTCTGCTTTCAGGGAGTATTGATTGTTTTTATGGTGGATTTACCCAGGTCCTCAATAAGTGTAACGGGAAGTGCGACTGTGGTGACTGTTCTGATGAAATGGATTGCAGTAAGTGTAACTGTCAGTTCTGCTGTCATAGAAACTTGTGTAACTGTCAGTTCTGCTGTCATAGAAACTTGTGTAACTGTCAGTTCTGCTGTCATGAAGATCCAAATATAGAAACTTTTGACATATGTTCAATTGTTTGACAAAACTGTTGTGTATGAATACTATGAATACTAATCTATTATTTAAATGGTAAAATGTGCTCATAAATCCTTTACTAAAAGTTTAACAATTTTGCTTATCAATACGTTTTTTGTTGTTTGCAACATTTCGTGTTGACCATTGTTATGTTTGTTTGAAATTTAACATCATTTTTATGCCATCGAGGGGTAACAGATAATCTGTACACCTTACCACACTTTCCTAGGAACCTGGAAAGTTAACCATCACTCGAGAATGTTCATCTCTGCAAATAACTGATAACTTTTCCACTTTAATCAGCAGTGAGAGATGAATGGCAATGAGAGGCAATGTCATATATCAGTCAAAACAGAAACTGGCTGGGTGGGGATTCAAACTTGCAACCCCTAGATTGGTAGTCAGACACACTATTGACTGAGTTAACCGGGCCCAAATTCACGAGTCCAATAATTAAATGACAACACTTAAAATTAGTCCAATTACAGAGTGACTTTATACCGCCCCCATACGTCCCATAATAATTACATTACACTGCTGTTTTTAAACATAATAGACCGCAGCATGGTCTAGTGGTAGAGTGTCCGCATCGCATGCAGAAGGTCGTTGGTCCAATCCCAGACCGGGTCTTACCAAAGACTTTAAAAATAGAACTAGAAGTTTCCTCGCTTGTGGTTGGCTGAACTTCAGTATAATATGACTTGGTAGGGTATCATACCATGTGTCTGCGGCATATTACTCCAGTATGACAGTGCTCAGAATATTGTCTCAAGTGCACACTGTCGCAATATGACTGAAAAATTGTTGAAAGTAACGCTAAACACCATACAACAACAACATTAAACAATAATATCTGATAAAAGAATGCCTTGGAACTTGGCTACCAAGAAAGCAAAAGTTTTATAAATTCTGTCCTTGGGGTGGGAGGGGGGTGGGGGGTAATGTAATATGCAACACCCCGTCATTCCACCAGCACAGGCTTAAGCTGTATTCAGTGTTTCAAACAGCACTAAGTGATCTGCATGATTTCAATTTGGAACCCAAGGTCAAATTTAAAGGATTGTATATTTGACTTGGTAGCCCTTAAGCTATATATATATTCAAGATGAAAATAAATGGCACGAAGCTCTAAATTTTGTATGTAATAACTACCAAATATAGTACATAGCAAAGGTTATACAAAATAATATGTAACCAGGACCCTGCCTACCACAGCTCTGATATAAATTTTGTATACATGACTGAGTTTATAAAAAATGATGTAAAGTGTGTGGTAGGATGACCCAAACCATCACCAACACCCACCACCCACCACCCACCATTACCAGAACCCACAACACACTAATTACCAGGACCCAGTTGTTCAAAGTTGCGTTAACTTAACCACCTGTTAGGTGAAATTTTGTAACTGCATTATTTTCTATACTTAATGATTTTATGGCAATTTAAATGCATTTTTAGAAACAAAATGGCATATTTTCATAATTTTCAATGAAATAATAATCTAAAATGCTGTAAATCTCAAAATATTGTGATTTGAAAATTTGAAAATTTCACTTAACCCTGGTTAAGCTAACCAAGCTTTGAACAACTGAGCCCAGGTGAATACATGTGTTACCAAATAGGTAATACTGAAAGGAAAACAAATCCAATTCTGTGATAAAATGTTCTATTTATATGCTTGATCTTGCCATTACTCTATGGGAAACTTTTTCTATTACAGCATTTTCAGGCATGTGTAAATACTACCACAAGGGCAACTCAGGTTCTCTTACAAGTGTAAGATATAGGGATTCACAGACGTGTACGTGGGCCATACAAACACCTCTCGGAACAAATGTCCGCGTTGAGGTAATGTAGCCAGTGCAACTGGAACAGTGTCATAAATTACAAACCTTTTTTCATGTGGGTTAATACTATTGTTAGCACTGGAGGTTTTGAGTTTAATCTCCAGCTTGAAACAATGCCTCTCAAAAACCAACTCAGTACTGGTTCTACCCAGGAAACGACTCGCAAGCGAATCATTAAAGCATTGTTCATAATAGAGCCAAAATAAATTAGTCTATACATTTGTACCGTACTGCATTAGCTTTGAATGGACTAACTGCGTTTTATTTCCCAATTAAAACCATTTGCAGCTGGGTGGAGCTAAAAAGGACTAGTGGGCATTTCATAGGTTACACAGTCTTGTTTTGCCAGTGTGATGTCATGTCGTCAGTTTCATGTGATGTTTGCTGTAAGTTGCACAAAAAAATGTGTGTCGTTTTTCAGTGTGTTGACAACGTTCAGTTCCAATGATGACATCTGCTTTTTATATGGGAATTTTCTTAAAGCCGCAATTAAACTTCAGTCAGTTTTCTCTCCAAGATGAAATGATGTAAAGTGTGTGGTAGAATGTCCCCCTCCCCCCCACCCATTACCAGAACCCACAACATGCTAATTATGGGGGACTGTAAGGGATGCATTTAAAAAATAGATGGCCGCTTATGGTTATATAGTTTTTAAGAACATCCCTTTTATTCTCTGTAATGTGTTAATGAACTGAAACTACAAACTTATTTATTGCATGGAAGCAAAAAAATTAAAATTACTTTTTTAACAATTGTTCTTAACAAAAATCCCTTGGTAGCTGCTCAATATTGACAGCAAGAAAGCGATTTGTATAGGTTATGGCCATGCGACACTATCAAGTGTATATGCAAGGGCGGATCCTGAGAAAGAGTTACTGGACCAAACCAGTATTCAGTACTTATTGTTTCATAGATACAAAGTGAAAGTTGTTATTAGAAATCATAGCAATTTCATTCTCTGTAAAGGAGCACGGCCGTTGTTCCCACTGAACAACTCATTATATATACAGTGAAACCTATGTAAGCGGTCACCTCTATTAAGCATCCACTTGTCTTAAGCAGTCACATTCAGTATTTCCATTTTTTATGCTCTCATAACAAATTGATCTGCATTAAGCAAAGACCCATCTTAACCCTTTACTTCATATAGACGCCTTTGGACACCTCTAATA
This sequence comes from Panopea generosa, assembly GCA_029582155.1. Taxonomy (NCBI): domain Eukaryota; kingdom Metazoa; phylum Mollusca; class Bivalvia; order Adapedonta; family Hiatellidae; genus Panopea; species Panopea generosa. The sequence goes on from CM055895.1 coordinate 93,489,814, forward strand.
TATAGACGAATTTGGGCACCTAATATAGAAAACTTTTGAATTATTGGGTAATTATGTTTATATTAACTGACAGAGTGGAAAACAGTGCAGGAAGTGTTCAAATTGCTCATTACGAGCAATCTGAACTCTTCCTGCACTGTTTTCAAAGGCATTCTGTGATTGGTGCGGGAAAACATTTATCTAAGGAGTAAAGGGTTAAAAGCCACTTTTGCTCCTTCCCTTGACTGCTGCTTTAACTTAAAAAAAAAAAAAACATGGGTAAACTCAAACTGTTGTAATTATATTTCCCTAGTTATATTAGAACTAAATTACTAATATTTGAAAAAATCCAAACTCGTACTTTTATTTCCCACAGCTGCTTTTGCACTGAAATACTGATAGTTTGAGGGAGAGGGGATGGGGGAATCCATAGGTATATACAAACTGAAGTACTTCTTTTATTTCCCATAGCTGTATTTGAACTGATGATCTGATGATGGTTAAACAATTGCCATAGCTCACAGTATTTGAGCTGAAGATCTGATGATTGAACAATTCCCATAGCTGTATTTGAGCTGATTCAAGATCTGATGATTGAACAATTCCCATAGCTGTATTTGAGCTGAAGATCTGATGATTGAACAATACCAGTAGCTGTATTTGAGCTGAAAATCTGATGACTGAACAATTCCCATAGCTGTATTTGAGCTGAAGATCTGATGATTGAACAATACCAGTAGCTGTATTTGAGCTGAAAATCTGATGATTGAACAATTCCCATAGCTGTATTTGAGCTGAAAATCTGATGATTGAATATTTCCAGTAGCTGTATTTGAGCTGAAAATCTGATGATTGAACAATTCCCATAGCTGTATTTAAGCTGAAAATCTGATGATTGAATATTTCCAGTAGCTGTATTTGAGCTGAAGATCTGATGATTCAACAATTACCATGCTCCATCTCCAAATCTTTTATTTCATTATTATATTTTCAGTTGAAAAACATTGATACAGAACTTGGATCCGACTTTATTACTGTGTATTATGGTAGCATAATCGACAATGCTGCGACTTCTTCTGAATCTGTATCAGGTTCACTGGGAACTAGAGAATTCCAAAGTGCCAATAATATGATTCTGCTAAAATTCACCTCTGACTCAACAGTAACAACCTCAGGCAACATTTTTGAGGGTAGATTTTGGAGTGGTTAGTATTCTTTATCTTTTCGTTTTTTTGTTTTGAGCTAATGCTGTTTAAAATAGGCACCATTTACAAACAAAGCATACCCATATCAGCCTGTGAATAACTATCAATCTGATGAGGGTCTAGTCAGTACTTGATGTTCAGTCAAATTGAATTAAAGAATGAAGTATTGTCACTATATGCGGTGTATAGACAATATGTAAATAAAGAATGGAAGTATTGTCCCTATATGTGGTGTATAGATAATATGTAAATAAAGAATGAAGTATTGTCCCTATATGCGGTGTATATATAATATGTAAATATAGAATGAAGTTTTGTCCCTATATGCGGTGTTTAGATAATATGTAAATACAGAATGAAGTATTGTCCCTATATGCCTTGTGTAGATAATATGTAAATACAGAACGAAGTATTGTCCTTATATGCGGTGTATAGATAATATGTAAACACAGAACGAAGTATTGTCCCTATATGTGGTGTATAGATAATATGTTAATACAGAACGAAGTATTGTCCCTATATGCGTTGTATAGATAATATGTAAATAAAGAATGATGTATTATCCCTATATGCGTTGAATAGATAATATGTAAAAAAAGAATGAAGTATAAACGCTATATGCGGTGTATAGATAATATGTAAATAAAGAATGAAGTAATGTCCCTATATGCGGTGTATAGATAATATGTAAATACAGAATGAAGTATTATCCCTATATGCGTTGTATAGATAATATGTAAATAAAGAATGAAGTTATATCCCTATATGCGGTGTATTGATGATATGTAAATAAAGAATGACGTTTTATCCCTATATGCGGTGTAAAGATAATATGTCAATAAAGAATGAAGTATTGTCCCTATATGCGGTGTATAGATAATATGTAAAAACAGAATGAAGTATTGTCCCTATATGCGGTGTATAGATAATATGTAAATAAAGAATGGAAGTATTGTCCCTATATGCGGTTTATAGATAATATGTAAATACAGAATGGAAGTATTGTCCTTATATGCGGTGTATAGATAATATGTAATAAAAGAATGAAGTATTATCCCTAAATGCGGTGTATAGATAATATGTAAATAAAGAATGAAGTTTTGTCCCTATATGCAGTGTATAGATAGTATGTAAATACAGAATGAAGTATTATCCCTATATGCAATGTATAGATAATATGTAAATACAAAATGAAGTAATGTCCCTATATGCGGTGTATAGATAATATGTAAATACAGAATGAATTATTGTCACTATATGCAGTGTATATATAATATATTAATAAAGAAAGAAGTTTTGTCCCTATATGCAGTGTATAGATAATATGTAAATACAGAATGAAGTATTGTTCCTATATGCAGTGTATAGATAATATGTAAATACAGAATGAAGTATTGTCCCTATAAGCGTTGTATAGATAATATATTGATAAAGAATGAAGTATTGTCCCTATATGTGGTGTATAGATAATATGTAAATAAAGAATGAAGTATTATCCCTATATGCAGTGTATAGATAATATGTAAATACAGAATGAAGTATTGTCCCTATATGCGGTGTATAGATAATATGTAAATAAAGAATGGAAGTATTGTCCCTATATGCGGTGTATAGATAATATGTAAATAAAGAATGGAAGTATTGTCCCTATATGCGGTGTATAGATAATATATTAATAAAGAATGAAGTATCGTCCCAATAGGTGGTGTATAGATAATATGTAAATAAAGAATGAAGTATTGTCCCTATATGTGGTGTATAGATAATATGTAAATAAAGAATGAAGTATTGTCCCTATATGCGGTGTATAGATAATATGTAAATAAAGAATGAAGTATTGTCCCTATATGGGTTGTATAGGTAATATGTAAATAAAGAATGAATTATTGTCCCTATATGGGTTGTATAGATAATATGTAAATACAGAATGAATTTTTGTCCCTATATGTGGTGTATAGATGATTTGTAAATACAGAATGGAAGTATTGTTCCTATTTCTGGTGTATATATAATATGTAAATACAGAATGAAGTATTGTCCCTATATGCGGTGTATTGATGATATTTAAATAATGAATGAATTATTGTCCCTAAATGCAGTGTATAGATAATATGTAAATACAGTATGAAGTATTGTACCTTTATGCAGTGTATAGATAATAGTATTATGTAAATAAAGAATGAAGTATTGTCCCTATATGCAGTGTATAGATAATATTATTATGTAAATACAGAATGAATTATTGTCCCTTTATGCAGTGTATAGATAATAGTATTATGTAAATACAGAATGACTTATTGTCCCTTTATGCAGTGTATAGATAATAGTATTATGTAAATACAAAATGAAATATTGTCCCTATATGCAGTGTATAGATAATAGTATAATGTTAATACAGAATGAATTATTGTCCCTTTATGCAGTGTATAGATAATAGTATTATGTAAATACAGAATGAATTATTGTCCCTTTATGTAGTGTATAGATAATAGTATTATGTAAATACAGAATGAATTATTGTCCCTATATGCAGTGTATAGATAATAGTATTATGTAAATACAGAATGAATTATTGTCCCTTTATGCAGTGTATAGATAATATTATTATGTAAATACAGAATGAAGTATTGTCTCTATATGCAGTGTATAGATAATATTATTATGTAAATACAGAATGAATTATTGTCTCTATATGCAGTGTATAGATAATAGTATTATGTAAATGCAGAATAAAGTATTGTCCCTATATGCGGTGTATTGATGATATTTAAATACAGAATGAAGTATTGTCCCTATATGCGTCGTATTGATGATATGTAAATAAAGAATGAAGTTTTGTCCTGTTATGTCATAAGTTTATTTCACTTCTGCACTGCAAATTTTGTGATAAACATATTTATCTTAGCATTACTTGTAAGTTCCATGCAAACATGTTTATTATAGCATTATTTGTAAATTCTCTATAAACATGTTTATCTTAGCATTACTTGTAAGTTCCATGCAAACATGTTTATTATAGCATTACTTGTAAGTTCCCTATCAACATGTTTATCTTAGCATTTCTTTTATGTTCGATATAAACATGTTTATCTTAGCATTATTTGTAAGTTCCCTTTAATCATGTTTATCTTAGCACTACTTGTAAATTCTCTATAAACATGTTTATCTTAGCATTACTTATAAGTTCCATGCAAACATGTTTATCTTAGCATTACTTGTAAGTTCCATATAAACTTGTTTATCTTAGCATTACTTGTAAGTTCCATATAACTATGTTTATCTTAGATTTACTTGTAAGTTCCCTATAAACATGTTTATCTTAGCATCACTGGTAAGTTCCCTATAAACATGTTTATCTTAGCATTACTTGTAAGTTCCCTGTTAACATGTTTATCTTAGTATTACTTATAAGTTCCATGTAACCATTTTTATCTTAGATTTATTTGTAAATTCCCTATAAACATGTTTATCTTAGATTTACTTGTAAGTTCCCTATAAACATGTTTATCTTAGATTTACTTGTAAGTTCCCTATAAACATGTTTATCTTAGCATTACTTGTAAGGTCCCTATAAACATGTTTATCTTCACATTACTTGTAAGTTCCCTATAAACATGTATATCTTAGCATTACTTGTAAGGTGCCTATAAACATGTTTATCTTCGCATTACTTGTAAGGTCCCTATAAACATGTTTATCTTAGATTTACTTGTTAGTTCCCTATTTACATGTTTATTTTAGATTTGCTTGAAAGTACCATATAAACACTTGCCTTAGCATTACTTGTAGTTTAAACATATTTTATTGCCATATAAACACATATTACAATATATATTATGCATATGAATCAAATAAAATTTTAAGCAAAAGGGCGTGACCACAAGTTTCTAAATATTATATACAGCCGAGTCCTCTGTAAACATTCAAGTTCTGAGTTGACATGTTTAAAATGAAAGTCTCAGAGGACATGACAATGACAAAGTGCATAAATATACAAAAATGATAATTTATCAATGACCCATGATTTTTTAAATTTGTGGAAAATAAACATCCTGCCGTTTGTCCTATAATATGAACATCAGAGAATTCATTGAATTGTGCATGATGTGATATGCTATTGGTGAAGTTCAGACCTGATATTATGATGTATGTGTATTTATGTTATCTTCATGTAGATATATAACTGAATATATTACAGTTGAAACTGGCGCTTCATCCTCGGAAGTAAAGCTTACTGCAAGAGATGCAACACAACACTACACTATTGGTTCAAACTTACAGTTTAACTCGCAAAGGTACATTGGATCCTCTGACTATGTGATTATCATAGAGACAGAAAAACCATTTGGACCAGAGATTATTACTGTGGAGGTAGGTTGATCAATTAATTTTTTAACAGTACTGTTACACGGTCAAATTCTTCAAACAGCTTCATACTACCTAAACTGAACAAAGAAATATTTAAACAATGTCTAATGTACTCTGGTCAAATAGTATGGAATAATCTATCAGAAAATATCAAAGAAAAACTTCTGTAATGGCATACCAAAGCAATCTTATCAGATGGATGAAAATGCTTAATTCAATTTGTTTTCTGTACAAGTGTGTTCATAATCATGTAAATAGTAACATACTGCAACTGTCTTATATAAATTTAACAAACCACTTTGAATGTTGACATGTATTGTTATCCTAAAGTGAATATGTGTATGTGTGTGTGAAGAGAAATGTTTTAGCGTTTTTTTCACTGAATATTTCATGTATAATATAATGTGTATTTCATTTTTGTATATTTTTTAAATATTATAGGGCCGCATGGAAGATTAGTTTTAACTAAATGTGTCACTCAATATAAATAAAGTCACTTATCTTAGTAATATGCTATTTAACAGTGATCAGGCATCGGTTTTATTACAAGTATTTAGGCATTATCATATTTCAGTAACCACCACCAATACATCATTGAAACTTCATGATTGTTTTTTACTACCATTAAGGGCCAAGTAGGATAACAAAGGCCAGCACTGGCTTATGTCATGGTCATTCATCTGTTGTTCATCTTGTTGACTCAAAAGTATCCCCTTTTTTTTTTTAAACAAGTCTGAACCAAACTTGCATAAGGTTTATTTGATTACAATATCTCGGATGAGTTCTTGAACCTGCATGATTCTACCACAAATGACCCGCCACAGGGTTTATAAGCACGTTTTAAAGGAAACTTTAAAAAGCATTTCCTCTGATAGTTCAAGCCACAGGCTGTAAATATTTTAAATGTAGCATTGTATGGGGGTCCTCTTCAAGGGTTGTTAAACCGGCTGGCCAGGGTCACTGTTTTACATAGTGTTATAAAGGGAAAATGTTAACATTTGTGTAGACACTCATAATGGCATTCCCATTTTTTGTTTAATCTTAACCGAATTTACACAGCAGTTAAGATCTCAGACGACGTCTTGAACCAGCATGATTTGACCACATATAACCCCTCCACAGGCTTATATTCACATTTTGAATGAAACTTTAAAAAAACTTGCTTTAAGTACTGTTAAGTAGCCGACCCCATTAATTCATCCTGCTGTTCATATGTTTTGTACTAGGTGACGAGTCTGAATCTACAAGACGCTGACAAAGTCATGTTTTATGATGGAGATGCTCCAGATAGCTTACAGTTGGCTGAGATGTGTAACAAAGACTGTGATAACCAGAGATTTGTATTCTCTACCGGACGAACACTCTCCATCTATATTCGCACTGACACATATAGCCCCAGCAAAAGTTTCACTTTCCGTTACACACAAGGTAAGTAACCTAAATTAATAGGGCTGCAATTAAAATATTGTTTGTTTGCTGATGCCAGCTGACTCTTCAATTGAAAATTGTTCAAAACATATTTGGTCATCGTGTGTTCTTTGATTTATCGAAAGAAAAAAAGATAAAAAAGAATTAACCTACCTAACTACCTACCCCTAAATGGATTTGACTGTCCTTAAAAAAAAAGTTTGCTGTGCACCTACCTACTCACTCAAAATTGAAGTGTTTTTTTCTTCATAGTTTCTGTCCATTTTTCTTTAAAATGACTATGTAAAATCAAAAAATTTGGCAAAAAAAAAAAAAATTAGCTACCTACCTACCCGCATGAAAAATACTGGGTCAGAGCACAGCAAACAAATGTTTTTTAAAGGATGGCCTTGGAAGTTGTAAATAAACAGTTCTTTAAGAATGGCCTAGTATTAAGTTTTGTTTTTTAAATGTAAATTAATTTAATGCTCTTTTTTTAATTCAAGTATTCGAAAATTAAGAAATGTCTGTTTTCCTGACAAATGAATAATAGAGCTAAGCTGTTCTCTTCAAAAGCTCATATAAATATTCCTAGTCATTTTTTCAAATTATAGCAAGGATAAGAAAAAATTGCACTTACACTTACTCACGAATTTAAGAAGTGTTCATAAAAATGCCTTTTGAGTGATCAACTTAATTGTTAAATTAACTTGAGCTTTAAAGTCAATGATTAATGAAGCCAAAAAAGTGACTAAGTATACCATAGTAATATTACAATCTACAATCAGCTGATTTTAATAAAGGCCAAATACATGCAATTTAATTGTTAAGCTGAAGTCCTGAGAATTGCTCTATATTCTCTATAAAATAAGGTATAGGATTTCCACTGTAAAAAGAAAATCTCGCATTTTAAAAGAATTTTTTTCCATAGCAGGAATGTGTTTTGTTCATAAAAATGCTCAAACATTTGTGGTTTTTTTTTTTAAACATAAATGCAATTTTTAAAAAAAAAAAAAAAAGAAGTCCTCAGAGGCTTTGAATTACAGCCATTTGTTAAAATCCAGTAAATACCACTGATGTCTTATTGCAGTTTATGCTATGCCTGCCTTTGTTCTCATCTAGCTGCGGCAAGAAATCTTTGAAAAAATTTAGAAATGCAGTAAAACCTGTGTAAGCGGTCGCCTCTATTAAGCAGTCACCTGTCTCAAGCAACCATATTTTTTATTTTCCATTAATATGATTTCAGAGTAAATTAACCTGTATTAAGCAACAACCTGTCTTAAGTGACCACTTTTGCTCTTTCCCTTGACTTGCTGCTTCAGACAGATTTAACTGTATTCCAAACCAATTTACATATGACCTATTTTAGTGCAAAAAGGGGCATAACTCTGTAGTGAGACATTTACGGATTAAGCATTTATTAACAGTACCACAAAATGGATGAAAACAAAAGAATATTTCATTATAGTGATTCAAAGTTTAATACCTGAATGAACATTTTAGGTAAAATAAAAAAACATACATCAAAATTATTCAGGGGTGTTTTAAATCCATTCATGCCATACATAAACAAGGTAGTTTTTCTAAAATTTTGTATTTTTAGTGCAGTATTTTGTAAAAAATCTGAAACTCGACACAAAATGAAACTCAATTGATTCTGAAAGTCCGAGCTGATCTTGAGTTACGACAGTTTCACTCTAGATTTTGTCTGAAATATTTTGCAGGTTGCGTCGTAGATACCAGTGACAAATGGGGCTCCTTATCAACCCCAGGCTACCGTAAAGTTCCTTACCCAAATTCACTTGAATGTGTTTTTAGGATCACCCCATCGCAACCCATTTTACTTTATTTTGATGATGATTTGCAATTTAGTGATGAAGATTATGGTCGTCCTAATAATCGTGATTACTTGCAGGTAGGTTTCAGATTTATAACTGAATTTTAAAAGTAATGAGTAACTGTTTTAGAATAAGTTGGAGAAAAGTTTGAGACTTACAGCTGTATGATGAAGATATGAGTTGTAGAATATGTTGGAGAAAAGTTTGAAATTTACAGCTGTATGATGCAGATATGAGTTGTAGAATAAGTTGGAGAAAAGTTTGAGATTTACAGCTGTATGATGCAGATATGAGTTATAGAATAAGTTGGAGAAAAGATTGAGATTTACAGCTGTATGATGAAGATATGAGTTATAGAATAAGTTGGAGAAAAGTTTGAGATTTACAGCTGTATGATGCAGATATGAGTTGTAGAATAAGTTGGAGAAAAGATTGAGATTTACAGCTGTATGATACAGATATGAGTTGTAGAATAAGTTGGAGAAAAGTTTGAGATTTACAGCTGTATGATACAGATATGAGTTGTAGAATAAGTTGGAGAAAAGTTTGAGATTTACAGCTGTATGATGAAGATATGAGTTATAGAATAAGTTGGAGAAAAGTTTGAGGTTTACAGCTGTATGATACAGATATGAGTTGTAGAATAAGTTGGAGAAAAGTTTGAGATTTACAGCTGTATGATGAAGATATGAGTTATAGAATAAGTTGGAGAAAAGATTGAGATTTACAGCTGTATGATGAAGATATGATTTATAGAATAAGTTGGAGAAAAGTTTGAGATTTACAGCTGTATGATGCAGATATGAGTTGTAGAGTAAGTTGGAGAAAAGATTGAGATTTACAGCTGTATGATGAAGAATTATGAGTTGTAGAATAAGTTGGAGAAAAGTTATTGAGTTAAAAGATATTGAGGTATGAAGGAAAATCATAATTCATTGTTATTTTAGCAGCAGTATATAAATTTTGTAATCAAAAGTCAATTATTTTAAACACAAATTTCAGGGAACGGTATTGTTTTGATGAGAATTTCATTCTGCAATGTAAGAATTTTGATTTGTGTTCCTCAGATGAGTTTAAAGATCATTGAAAACAAGATTATCACAAGATTTTGCATGAATATGCGAACGTTCACAATATCTCAATCAGTTGCTTTTTCTTCTCTATATAATTCCTAGTTAAAAGTAATCTTAGGTGTGCAGAGTTCTAGCTACTTACACTGAAAGTCACTAGTTTGATCCCAGGTTCAATCAGTTGGCTGACTCGGTTCTGATTCTACTTAAGAAATGGGCTCAAAAGTGATTCATACATACTCTGGACTTACTGTGCAATTAAACTAAAATTGATTAGTATTAACTTAATGAATAAAAAATATATAACTACATGTTCTTTGTAAGAAAATAAAAAATACACCCAAACTATGTATACCCTGGAGTAAAGGGTTAATCAATGAATCCATTTTGTATTGATATCCAGATATATGAAAATGGTGCCAGATTATCAGACCATGGATTTAATACAACAGAATTGAAAGGAGAAGCATTCCGAATCCCATCTGGCAATACGACTCTTGTATTCAAGACATCGCCGATACGCGCATCCATAGGCTTCATGGTTACTTGGTCCATAGGTAAGAATAAATAATACAGAATTAAAAATAATCATCCATTTGTATTTGAAATTTGATTCTGTATTGATTGTCACTTGATTTTACAGCTGAAGGAGAATATTTCTGAAGGCAACTGTCCATCAATCATTAATTATCTTGTAGAAAATGGTGTGTGCACTGTAGTATCTTGTGTTTTTTTAATGGTGTTTAATGGCATTTTCAACACATGAAAGGTTAGACTATTATAAATCAGTTGCTAGATTATTATTCAATTTTTTCTTAAAATTAGGGAGTGGGGTGGGGGATTTTATTTTCTATTTTATTTTTTTTAATTTTTTTTTTTTTTTTTTTTTTTTAAAAGAAAATTATGAAAATAATCTAAAGATTAATTTATTATGGCCGTATATATCATATAATATGACATATCAAGTTTTATTGATGGAGAAAGACCTCACAATGAATCTGACAGAAACCATAATACTTCCACAGGTAACTGACACTTAACTTCCTCATACAAAGTCTTTGGATTGAGAAAGGATTGAACCCACGATTTCAGCTGTGACGGTTAAGTCATTGCAAGATGATAGTGCCCTAGACCATTCAATCATAAAGGACCTGACCCTTATCTTTGATCTGTTTTTTTCATTAAGTTAACACCAAATTGTCACACTAGTTTAAACAATTTCTGGAACAGGACAATAAACAATTCATGTGATATGGCCCTTGAATTGTCAAAAATTGCACTATTTGGTGTTGTGTACACTCTGGCACTCCCAGTTATTACTACATCTTCACCAAATTGATACCGTAATACAATTATCTTGAAGTCATTTTAGAAATTGCCAAATTGAATCATTTGTCTGAGCAATGGCCTACATAGACTGCTAGTATTCTTACGTATTCTTCATAGACACCTAACCGAACTTACATAATAGTCACACTAAACTTAAACAATTGATGAACTGGCCATATGCGATTACAGAAATGTCTTGAGTTATCAAAAATAGCTTTATATCACTCTGACCCCAGCTTTGAACCATCACCAAACTTTAACAGTAGTTATATAACGTAAGATCTTGGATAATGTTTTGAGCACATTTAACCCTTTACTTCATATACATTTTAAGTGGACTCTTCCAAAGTCAAAGCCACACATAGTCAATTTCCATGAATAGATACATTTTACCTATTAATCTTGATAGAGCAGAAATCAATGTAGGACCAGTTCTGATTGCTCGTTATGAGCAATCAGGACTGTAGGACGAGCAATCGGAACTGGTCCTACAAAAGCCTTCTATATTAGAGGTGTCCAAAGGCCTCTATATGAAGTAAAGGCTTAATTTAAATCTGTAAAGAATATGCACTCATGGACTTGGGAAACGCATCACTTGAATACAAGTAATTTAGTGCAGAAAATGTCATTCAATTTCAAAGAAAGTTTATATACATTAAGAGTGCCATCTCTGTCTTCTACATTTAAAATTTCATGACTGAGACTTTAATTTTTTATGCACTTTTTGCCAGTTTTCAAAAGCTACCCCCAAAGTGAAAATTCACAGGTGTCTAAAATGTGTGTATGAACCAATTACCTGGATACATGCACTCTTTATTGATGCTGTGATTTTTCACTTTGGGATGAAGCTCCATAAATGGAAAAAATGCATAAAAAATTCAAGTTGGTAGAAGACAGAGATAGCACTCTTAGTGTTTATATATGCATGTGATTCAGTCATGAATCCGTAACTGGATCCTACTCATATAACGCTATCAGTTTATTTATGTAAAGTTGTCTGCCCAGTCCAGGTGTGTTGCATGTAATTTCATAGTAAATATTACAAGTCATGGTCAACACCAAATTTATTGGTTTGGCAGAGGCCTTGATATTGTGTCTATGGTTTGCAGTGTAGCTAGGCGTGCTCGCTTTAGTCTGGTCTGTACATCTATGTCTTGTTTATTCACATAATTATCTCCTTATATATCATGCATTGCGAATGAGCATCTGAAAAGATCCCAAAAATCATAAATTCCGTTGTTGTGAATTTAATTATCTCCCTTTATATATGTTACTTGTGTGTTGAAATTGAGCTCACTTTGAATCAATTTTGAAAACTGAAGTCTCCTCCACTTTCATAACTTGACTTTACCAACTACTTCACTCAGAGGTTCTTGAAAGCGCTGTTGTGCATAAAGGGAAGGAATGCTATCTAAGACCATAATGGAATGGTCAATGTCATTCTGACCAATATTGAAAACTGTATTTATTTTGCGGATAATTTGTGAAATACTGTACCCAGCTTAATGGACTTCCCAGAAATGTTTTCTATCTGCAGATATACAAGCCTATTAAATCTAGAGAATCAACCACTCCATTAAAAATCTCTACAGTTTTATTAGGTCACCTGAGATGTTGTCTCAAGGGGGGACCTTTTGTGTTTACCTTTTGTCCATTGTTGTGCGTCTGTAAACAATTGACATTTTCAACTCAAAAAACTGTAAGCTCAATCATAATAAAATGTTGTATGCAGCTTTAGTACCTAAGGGTGAATCAAAATTGTGAATTGCATGGTCCCCACCCCACATGGGACTTTGGAGGTGCGGTCAAAGCAGTCAAATTCAAGGTTAACTTTAAAAATCTTCTTACTATCGGAAGCACTTGGATACAAATGGTGAGCTTGATTACAAACACGTGTGGGTCCTTAATAAAAATTGTGATTTGCATGTTCCTGGGTCTCGTGGTCTGGCCCTGGGGATGGGACCTACAAAATTAAAGGTGACCTTTAAAAATCATCTTCTTATTATAGGAAACACTCAGAAACAAATTGTGAGCATGATTATTGACGCCTCTCACAGTTTGGCCCTGGGGACATGGCCTACTTTTTTAAATCTATATAAGAGAAATTGACAGAAAATATTATTTCTTATGACTTAATAGACCGATGTGAATGTTTTTTTGATAATGTATATATATATATATCAGGCGACCGTTAAGGCCCATGGAACTCTTGTTAAGAAAACTTATTTCTGTTTGATGATTTCTGAACATGTAATTGCTGTTTTCTGTTTGATAATTTCTGCACATGTAATTGCTGTTTTCTGTTTGATAATTTCTGCATATGTAATTGCTGTTTTCCGTTTGATAATTTCTGCACATGTTAATGCTGTTTTCCATTTGTTTATTTCCTCACATGTAATTGCATTTTTCTGTTTGATGATTTCTGCACATGTAATTGCTGTTTTCTGTTTGATAATTTCTGCACATGTAATTGCTGTTTTCCATTTGTTTATTTCTACACATGTAATTGCTGTTTTCCATTTGTTTATTTCTACACATGTAATTGCTGTTGTTTTTTTGGATAATTTTTGCACATGTAATTGCTGTTTTCTGTTTGATAATTTCTACACATGTAATTGCTGTTTTCTGTTTGATAATTTCTGCACATGTAATTGCTGTTTTCTGTTTGATAATTTCTACACATGTAATTGCTGTTTTCTGATGAAGGTAAATAGTTGACTCATGCTGCTCTTCAACAAGTTTTGTGTAGAATTAACTATTTTCATGAATAACTAAAACTATTTCCATGTAACAGATTGCCCTGATCCAAAATATGACGAGTTCACCATCCTTAATCCACTTCAAACTGAGTTTTATTACACGGCAAAGATGACCTTGAGTTGCGCACTTGGCTATGCCTTCCAACAGGAGCAGATTGCAGAAAACAAACTTACTGTAGAAGTAGAGTGCGGGTTTATGGGCAAGTGGAAGACTTATCGCCAGATACCAAGATGCACACGTAAGTTGCATGGATACTGTCTTGAATGGACGCACAACAGCAATTATATCTTGCAACATTTCTTTGATGTTGGTCAATGCTAGGCTATGTCACATTTTATTAAAGAAACGTTTTGTTCAATTCATGTGATGGAACCATACAATCTGTCTGTATTCACTTAAAATATGATTTTGTCAAAAGGTATTTTTTAAATGAATTTTATAATGATATTTATAAATGATAAAACATATTAGAAGACAATGATGAAAGTCTGTCGTGGGTTCAATCCCCGGCCGGGTCATACCAAAGACTTTAAAAATGGTACTAGAAGCTTCCTCACTATCATACCATGTGTCTGCAGCATGATACTTCAGTGCACTTAGAATACTGTCTCAAGTAGACACCGTCGCGATATGATGGAAAAATTGTTGAAAGCGACGCTAAACACCATACAACAACATACAACAACTGTTTAAATGTCATTCAATAAAAGTGTTTTAGCAATGCTCAAAACGTTGAATCTGGTACTGACCAAAGGCAAATCGAGGCTTAATCAGGTGTTCATGATATCACTGGTTTATATCTTGAACTTATTTTTTATGTGAACTTGATAAATGTACTTATTTATAAAAGTTTAGTTAAATTCAACACGTATAGCACGAAAATAAACAAAGATTTTTCTTTTAGCCAACAAACTGAGAGTGGGTGGTAATCGTATTACAGTAAAACCTGTGTAAGCAGTCACCTCTATTAAGCAGCCACCTGTTATTATAACCATGTTTTATATTTCCCATTTCTATGATTTCAGAGAAAATTAACCTGTATTAAGCAACAACCTGTCTTAAAAGTGACTGGCTGTTTAAGACAGGTTTGACTGTACTATCAATATTTGGTTCGTGAGTTTGATTGCCCATCCGGCCAGTCTTCGTTGATTAATATATGACATTATGTCTCATTGTCACCTTTGATTCAAGTGGGAAAGTTATTTGTTACTTGCTGAGATGGGTTCATTCAAGTACTGGTTAACTGTCCGGGAACCTAGGAAAAAGAAGTTGACTGATCGTCTTTTAGCCCTAGATGTTATGGCAATAACTCTAAATATTCAAACAATTTAACCAACAAATGGTGCCTCTCAGGACCTTGAGTACTTTGATTACATTTATACCTACATATGTGTATTTGATGACTTTGAATTTTCTTGATATACTATAGTCTCTTTTTTAGCTAGCAATTGTCCTGTCAGAAAATAGACCTCGGATCTCAAGATTTACTGGCGAATGCTCTACAATTAAATTATGCCAATTGAATATGATGATAATATATAAATACTAAGGGTGTAATGTATTTTTGTTATTGATACTTCCTTTAATCAAAAATAAGATTTAGTAAACGAAATGGGTTTACGACATAATTTTTTCTAATAATTGTCCTTCTGCTTTATTATGTTTATCTCGTCATCTGTAAATGCTTCGACCCAATTGCCTCTTGTTTCCAAGTCCAGATCGTTTCTGTGACTTCCTTCTTGAATGCTGAAAATAAATCGTCCTTCATAACATTCCATTGGTAGTTGTGGTCTTGTGCTACAGATGTATACTGGACTGGTACAACTTGATTGTATCTGGCTTATATTTAGAATCGTCATTTTTCCTTATAACTTACTCAAATTAAATTGGACTAAGGCCATATTCAAGACAATTTGAGTAATTCATTCAAAATGAACAGTCAAGACTTCGCTGCCCAGCCAGTTTTGAAAATTTCCAACTTTTTGTCTTTAGCTTATTGTTTAGTAGTGTTTTTCATATTTTCCATAAATCTGCGGGTGTCCTCCTCCCTTATTTGTCTGGAGTTTGTAAAGTATTGCGATTAATGGCGCCATTCAAAGCCAAAAGGTGATTTGCTTTAGCTTTCCAATGTCTTTTCTGCCATTTTTAAAATTTACGCTTTTCTCGAATTGGCATTCGGTTGCTATGACGTTGATGGGTTATTTATCATAGTTCCCTGGAATCATTGTGATTTTACATGAAAGAGCATGTAAACAGTCTGTTTAACACTGGGGCCAAAAATCCATATTTTCCATATTGGCCTCGGTATTGATCCCGAGGCCCCAACAACGGCGCGTGATTTTAAACATATTATGTTAAAAACATTCTAATTTTGTTACATTATTTAGGTATAAATGTAATAAATGCTGGTATCTGGGTCGATCTTTGAATTTCTTGGCAGTGTGAGATATAAGTTGAAGCTGGTTAATTGAATCATAATTCATGATATTTATACAATTCACATGCCATGATCACCCAATTCGATGACAGGGTGTTGCAACATTCTGTTGGTCATTAAAACAGACACCTTTGCTATAGACTGGTAATTATAGTGTTGCATTATAATTTAATAAAAAAACTGCAAACAATAGCACACATAGATTTTCACTGGGAATGAGATAACCAAAATATCAGCACAAACAATATCGAGTGTAAAGGAATATATTTGTATACCAAAGAAAGGGAAAAATTGGTGATGGCAAAAAATATTGACACTATCGCAATATCGATATTGAGATAATGAGTTCTGACTGTATAGCTACCTGAAACTTTGTACTCAAGAAATTTTGTCAAGGCTGGTAAGCTCAGTTGGTAGTGCATCTGACTTGAGTTTGAATCTCTGTTTGACCACAGTCTTGATCCATAATGATCTATATATGACATTGCGCCTCACCACTCACCACTGACTCAAGTGGGAAAGTGTTCATTTGAAGTGTCAAGCAATCTGAACTCTTCCTGCACTGTTTTCAAAGGCCTTCTGTGATTGGTGCGGGAAAACACATATCTATGGAGCACTGGGTTAAGTAATAATCAGCCTGAAGTAGTATTTAAAAAAAAAGAAAACTAAATTTGAAGGACAGAATGATGATGACCAAAATAATATGGAGAAAAATATGTAATTCATTACAATTTTTTTTATCTCTGTTTGGTCAATAGTAAACAAAAACAATATAAAACCTTGTATAATTGCAGCTGTGTATTGTGGGAAAGAACCAGAGTTAAACAATGGCTTTGTAGCAGCTTCTGAGGGATATACCTACCAGAAAACGATCACATATGAGTGTAACGCTGGCTCAACTTTGCAACCTCCTTCCAAACAAAACATTTCATGTTTGTTCAATGGAAATTGGGAATCGCCCCCTACTTGTATAAGTAAGTATAAATGAAATGAAATTTTTTAAATAGGACTCTATTACTGTGAAACTTCCGTAAACAAAGGGAATACTCTATAAACCGTGCACTTTCAAATTTTCATTCGTTTTCGGTAGTACAATAAACCTATAACAAGAACTGTTCTGTTCCTGAACTTGAACAATGTTCAGTGTTTTATTTTTTTTAATTTTTATACATGAATTTACCTTTGTCAACCGGAATAACTAAATCTCTTTTTAATTTTTGACATTACACAAGAAAGTGTCATATCAGTTGATGATTTAAGGCATAATTGTAAAGTAATAGGCTGCCATCTGTACCTCAAAGTTCAAGGTCACACTTTGATTTTGTTTGAGATTTTGTTTCCTGGTCAGTATTTGTGCCATGGATGGATTTCAAAACACTTGGTTTAATTGATCACCATGACAACAATGTGTCACATGTAAGACTCAGGCCCATACCTCAAACATCTGTTTCATTTTTTTTGTGTCTGCTCTGTAATTTTGTCATATATGGATGGATTTTAAAAACACTTTGCTCAGTGGATCAACATGACATGATAACATGTCATGCATAAGACACAGAACCTTACCTCAATGTCACATTTTAAATTTGTTTGACAACACATTGAGTCTGTTTGACATTTCCTGTCAAGCCTATTACTTTACCATACATGGATGTATTTCAAAAACACATGGCTCAATTGATCAAAATGACATGACGATGTGTCACATGTAAATCCTAAAACCGTACACCAAAGGTCAAGGCCACACTTTCAGTCTGAGATTTGGTGTCTGGTCTGTAAATTTGTTTTTCAAGGAGGAATTTTAAGTGATCAACATGTCATGATGATGTGTCGCCTAAAATACCCAGACCTGTTATATTGTCAAGATCACTCATCAAAGGTCAAGGTCTCACTTTAAAGTAAAAAAATATGAAATTGCATGACATTGTCTGGTCTGTAACTTTAAAGCATAATCCTTGATATTCATTGATATATTTAAGTACCATGATATTAAATATTGTTAATATTGTTAAGACCACTTGGGGCAGGTGACATTTCTTGTTTTATATATCATTAACATTTTATATGGATCAAGTTCTCATAATTAAGTGACCCATCACTATGTAAATATTGATTTCATTGTTTATGTCTTTGTATAATTGATGATGAGAGTTCTCATAATAGTTTGATTGTTAAGCCTTAGTTTTATTTTATCTACATCTATATCATTGCATGTATTGTATTGCTGTTTATCCTTGGGTGGTTATATTGGTTTACCAAAAGACCAAAGATTTTGTAAGCAGTGTAATTTTAATATTGTTGAAGATGAAATACATTTCATATTTTGTTGTCCCAAATTTAATAATGTATATATCCATTATGAACAGTTAAATGCAAAAATTGATGAACTTTGTGATATAAATCATTCCCTTATAGGTAAAATTGACACACTAATATATAAAATAAAAGTGCAACTATTAATATCTCTCCCAAAGTTTAATGAAAGCACGCTTAAGATAAGGCAAATTTAAATGCTTTTTGTTCTTTTTGTCATTGCATTAATTAATAGATGTTTTAATTTATTTTATTTTGTTCTTGTTGTTTTGTTAAATAATTCATTTACATTTCTTTATATTTGTGTTTAAATAATTGCAATTTTGATAAAATAGTGACTGATAAGCCTTATTAGGCTGAGTATTTCTTAACTTTTATTAACATTGTTGCTAATGTTGTAAATCTTAACATGTATTGTACCTGTCACTTTAATAGATAAATATATATACATGTATATATCTTATATAAAAATTAGTATAATGTTTAATCAAATATGTTCTTAATTGAATATGATATTGCATCTCAGATTTTGGATCTTAAAATTTGTGTATTAAACTTGTCTTTAGCATGTGTATAATTGTAAAAAATTTGAGGAACTTTTGTATTTGATGATGTAAGTAATACAATGTATCATGTAACCCTTTGGTAGGAGACTTAATATATTATTTGTTTATGATTAACTGCTACCTGTGACTATAGGAATAATTGTGTTTTAAAAAAAGTATTTATGTATTTCATATCCATTAATGTCAGCTGCCAGCTGTGACTATATCTTTATAACCCTCTAAAAGGAGTATTTATGTATTTAATATCCTTAAATGTCAGCTGCCAGCTGTTACTATACCTTTATAATCCTCAAAAAGGAGTATTTATGTATTTCATATCCATTAATGTCAGCTGCCAGCTGTGATGATACCTTTATAACCTTCTAAAAAAGTATTTATGTGTATTGTATCCATTAATGTCAGCTGCCAGCTGTTACTATACCTTTATAATCCTCAAAAAGGAGTATTTATGTTTTTTGTATCAATAAATGTCAGCTGCCAGCTGTGACTATACCTTTATAATACTCAAAAAGGAATATTTATGTATTTAATATCCATCAATGTCAGCTGCCAGCTGTGACTATATCTTTATAACCCTCTAAAAGGAGTATTTATGTATTTCATATCCATTAATGTCAGCTGCCAGCTGTGACTATGCCTTTATAACCCTCTAAAAGGAGTATTTATGTAATTTGTATTCATTAATGTCAGCTGCCAGCTGTGATTATGCCTTTATAACCCTCTAAAAAGAGTTTTTTTTTGTATTTAGTATCCATTAATGTCAGCTGCCAGCTATGACTATGCCTTTATAACCCTCTAAAAAGAGTATTTATGTATTTAATATCCATTAATATCAGCTGCCAGCTATGACTTTATCTTTATAACCCTTTAAAAGGAGTATTTATGTATTTCATATCCATTAATGTTAGCTGCCAGCTGTGACTATGTCTTTATAACCCTCTAAAAGGAGTATTTATGTATTTTGTATCCATTAATGTCAGCTGCTAGCTGTGACTATACCTTTACAACCCTTTAAAATGAGTATTTATTATTTCATATCCATTAGTGTCAGCTGCCAGCTGTGACAATATACCTTTACAACCCACTTAAAGGAGTATTAATGTATTTCATATCCATTAATGTCAGCTGCTAGCTGTGACTATATACATTTACAACCCTCTAAAAAGAGTATTTATGTATTTCATACCCATTAATGTCAGCTGCCAGCTGTGGCTTTATACCTTTACAATCCTTTAAAAAGAGTATGTATTTCATTTCCATAAATGTCAGCTAGCTGCGACTATACCTTTATAACCCTCTAAAAGGAGCATTTATGTATTTTGTATCCATTTATGTCAGCTGCCAGCAGTGACTATACCTTTATAACGCTCTAAAAGAAGTATTTATGTATTTCGTATCTGTTAATGTCAGCTGCCAGCAGTGATTATACCTTTACAACCCTCTAAAAAGATTATTTATGTATTTCATATCCATTAATGTCAGCTGCTAGCAGTGACTATACCTTTACAACCCTCTAAAAAGAGTATTTATATATTTCATATCCATTAATGTCAGCTGCTAGCAGTGACTATACCTTTACAATCCTTTGAAAAGAAGTATGTATTTCATTTCCATTAATGTCAGCTAGCTGCGACTATACCTTTATAACCCTCTAAAAGGAGTATTTATGTATTTCATACCCATTAATGTCAGCTGCCAGCTGTGACTTTATACCTTTACAATCCTTTGAAAAGAGTATGTATTTCATTTCCATTAATGTCAGCTAGCTGCGACTATACCTTTATAACCCTCTAAAAGGAGCATTTATGTATTTCGTATCCATTAATGTCAGCTGCCAGCAGTGACTATACCTTTACAACCCTCTTAAAAGAGTATTTATGTATTTCATATCCATTAATGTCAGCTGCCAGCTGTGACTTCACCTTTACAACACTCTAAAAAGAGTATTTATGTGTATTTTGTCCATTTATTTCAGCTGCTAGCTGTGACTTTACTAAGATATTAATGAACATACCTGATGGTAAGGGTGAACTGGTGCTCATGAATGGAAATGAAATAGGATCTATTGTCAAATTCACATGTGATCCAGGTTTTGAGTTTGTCGGAGAGCCAATAGTGCATTGTGAGGCTGATGGCCAGTGGTCTCAACTTTCACCATCTTGCAAAAGTAAGTATAAAGTTGATATATATTAATCATGAACAGATTTGGCAGATTATTAACAATTTAATTTATGCTCTTAACATTACGAATATAACTCAGTTCAAAATATATTTGATAAAAATGTTTTAAAATACTTTTAGGAACATTGGTTCTGATATATTTAAGAAACTTAGAAAATGAAGCAATTAATTAAAAAAGGAAAATGATTGATTGATTGATTGATTGATTGATTAAATATTTATGGTCATTTTTATGCCATCGAGGGCTAACAGACGATCAGTTAACCTAACCACTGTTTCCTGAGATTAACCAGTACTCGAGCACATCCCATCTCCACAAGTAACTGATAACTTTCCCACTTGAATCAGTGGTGAGAGACGAATGCGAATGAGACACAATGTTGTATATCAATCATCACAGAGACTGTTGCTGGGCGGAAGATTCAAACTCACGACCTTTGATTGATAGTCAGACGCGTAACCGACTGAGCTAATCGGTAAATACAATGATTAAAGTAATGTATATTATGTGAATTCACAAGTAATAATAATTGACATTTTTGGACATGCTCTGAATGGTTTGAACGACATTTATTGATTTTTGGTATAAATTATCCCTATGAGTAAGAGTTTCAAGTTTGTTCAAATAAAGGGGCTAGGGTCCATTTGGGCCCAGTAAGGGGACTTTGATTTTAATATAGGAATAGCAAGGGAAAACAGGAAATTATGTTGTTCTCATCCATTTTGGTATTATTCCAATTATATTGATGTCTTAAGCATCGTTTAGTCATAGCAGTTATTGAGACGGGGTCCTGCTGGGGCCCAAAAAGGGATAAAATTCTTCTCAAGAACTGCCATGATGAGCCAAATTCGTTCATATTTGGTAAAAAGGATCCCTTTGAGTAGGAATTTCAAATGTGTTCAAATGAAGGTGTTATGATTTATTTGGGCCTAGTGAGAGGACTTTGATTTTTACATATAGGAATACTATGGGAATGTAGTAAATTAGTGTTCATTTGGGCCCAGTAAGAGGATTTTAGTTTTTACATAAGAATACTACTAGTATGTGATCATGCCTTATTCTCAAAATTTGAAAAGAATTGGCAGGTGAAATCAGATGAGTGACATACTAACAACTAATATATTTTGTAGAGTTAATGGAAAAGAACAAAATAATGCTCCATCAAAGCATTCAAATCACACATATTTTAGGGTGGGGGTGTAATAGTTCATTGTTTCATTTTTAGAGTACATGATTGTATGAATATGGATATCTTTATAAACATGACTTGTGTAAGTGACATTTCATTTAAGTTTTATAAACATGACTTGTGTAAGTGACATTTGATTTTTGTTTTATAAACATGACTTGTGTAAGTGACATTTCATTTAAGTTTTATAAACATGACTTATGTAAGTGACATTTGATTTAAGTTTTATAAACATGACTTGTGTAAGTGACATTTGGTTTAAGTTTTATAAACATGACTTGTATAAGTGACATTTGATTTAAGTTTTATAAACATGAATTGTGTAAGTGACATTTGATTTAAGTTTTATAAACATGACTTGTGTAAGTGACATTTGATTTTAAGTTTTATATACATCCAGGTTTATGAAATTTATAGACTTTTACAGTCTTCTATTCCTTTCAAGTGGACAAGCAGAAAAATATAGATGTTTACAGTCTTCTATTCCTTTCAAGTGGACAAGCAGAAATTTATAGATTTTTATAGTCTTCTATTCCTTTCAAGTAGACATGCAGAAATTTATAGATTTTTACAAAATCTTCTATTCATTTCAAGTGGACAAGCAGAAATATATAGATTTTACCAAGTATTCTATTTCTATCAAGTGGACATTAAGAAATATATATATTTTTACAAATCTTATATTCCTTTCAAGTGGACAAGAGAAATTTATACATTTTTACAAAATCTTCTATTCCTTTCAAGTGGACAAGCAGAAATATATAGATTTTCACAAAATCTTCTATTCATTTCAAGTGGACATGCAGAAATATATAGATTTTTACAAATCTTCTATTTCTTTCAAGTGGACAAGCAGAAATATATAGATTTTACCAAGTCTATTATTCCTATCAAGTGGACATATAGAAATATATAGTTTTTTACAAAATTTTATATTCCTTTCAAGTGGACAAGAGAAATTTATAGATTTTTACAGTCTTCTATTCCTTCCAAGTGGACAAGCAGAAATTTATAGATTTTTACAGCCTTCTATTCCTTTCAAGTGGACATGCAGAAATTTATAGATTTTTACAAAATCTTCTATTCCTTTCAAGTGGACAAGCAGAAATATATAGATTTTTACCAGGTACTTTATTCCTTTCAAGTGGACATGCAGAAATATATATATTTTTACAAATCTTATATTCCTTTCAAGTGGACAATAGAAATTTATACATTTTTACAAAATCTTCTATTCCTTTCAAGTGGACAAGCAGATATTTATAGATTTTCACAAAATCTTCTATTCATTTCAAGTGGACATGCAGAAATATATAGATTTTTACAAATCTTCTATTTCTTTCAAGTGGACAAGTCGAAAAGTATAGATTTTTACAATATATTCTATTCCTTTCAAGTGGACATGCAGATATTTATAGATTTTCACAAAATCTTCTATTCATTTCAAGTGGACATGCAGAAATATATAGATTTTTACAAAATCTTCTATTCCTTTCAAGTGGACAAGAGTAATTTATAGATTTTTACAAAATCTTCTATTCCTTTCAAGTGGACAAGCAGATATTTATAGATTTTTTACAAAATTTTCTATTCTTTTCAAGTGGACATGCCGAAATATATTGATTTTTACAAAATCTTCTATTTCTTTCAAGTGGACATGCAGAAATATATATATAAAGATTTTTAAAGAGATTTTGGCACTTGTGGAACTTTAGTTACATGTGTCTATATAATTACAGGGGAGCAGCAGTGTAATGGATAGAGGTTTGGTTGCATGGTGTGAGTGTTATCTGCACCTTAACCTGATGCCTTGCAAAGAACAACACACAGTGCTGGTTCTACCCAGTATGCAGACTGGAGAGTGGTTCATATATGCTCTGAGCTAATCATACATATGAGAGTTCAGAGATTAAGAAAAGGCATCCATAACCTATTAACACAGTCTTGGTTCTATTCTGTGTTTTAGATTTTTTTTTTTTTTTTTAAATTCAGCACAATCTTATAATCATAACTTGTATTTGTACTCCAATTGGTACATCAATGTATCCATTTATTCTTTTATCACATAATTTTCCTTTCATATCTGCAGAGTTGACTTGTATGCTACCTACTGTTGAACATGGTGATGTCGGAGATGTACTTGGTACAGGGTTCATTGATTTTGACGAGTTTGCACTCGTAAGCTGTTCACCTGGGTACACACTACAGAATGTTAGCATTGACAGAGTGACTTGTCTAGCTAACAGGAGTTTCAGTGAACTGCCAGTTTGTATCAGTAAGTCTTGTTTCGTTATTAAACTATTTCTTGTATTTTAAGAAGAAGTCATGTTATAAAGACAGTTTCAATCATTAAGTTTGAAAATATTTTTATGCCTCCATCATCTGTTGGAGGGGAATGGTAGAGTTACCCTTGTCTGTCTGTCCTGTCTGTTTGTATATATGTACACCACACTTTCATGTCAGCTCTGCTCCTTCTAAACTTCTCAACTGATTTTTTCTAAACTTGCTAGGGAGGGTCAGTACGAAGTCCAGTTGGGCATATTGTCTTTGCATTTGAGTCCATGGACGTTTGGCAGAATTATGGCACATTACTTATTTTGAATGGTTGATCTGTCAGACTTTGTTGTCTGCTCTACTCCTTTTCATCTGATTTTGACCAAACTTGCTATGTGCTTTCAGTATGAAATTTAGTGGTGC
This sequence comes from Panopea generosa, assembly GCA_029582155.1. Lineage (NCBI taxonomy): Eukaryota > Metazoa > Mollusca > Bivalvia > Adapedonta > Hiatellidae > Panopea > Panopea generosa. Next base: position 93,515,154 of record CM055895.1, read on the forward strand.
TTATTGTCGTCGTGTTCTGGTCTATCGACTTATGACAGTTTCTTGGCAACTCTACTCCTCCAAACTTATCAATCAATATTGACCAAACATATTTGAAAGTATCAACATGATATCCAGTTGTGCATAATAATTAGCATTGTCATTATAATTCTACTCCATTGACTTACGGTATAGTTCAATTAACTTACACTGTAGTCAGATAACTAAATGGTATTCCACCTAAATTTGTCAGAGATAGTGCAATTTTTCTAAAAACAGTTGTTACTTTTATTATTAATATGTCTATTGACTCAGGCATTGTTCCTGATGAAATGAAAACTGCAAGAGTCAGCCCGATTTACAAAAAGTCTAGTCATTTGGAAGTTGGTAATTATAGGCCAGTTAGCATACTTAATGTTATATCAAAAGTTCTAGAGAGTTCTGTATATAACCAATTTGTGGATTTTTTAGATAAAAATTCTCTTCTGTATGAATTCCAGTCTGGTTTTAGGAGTAAATACTCCACTGATACATGTCTTATTCACCTTTTTGATTTTATTAAACATAACAATGCAAATGGTCTTTATACCTGAATGGTTTTACTCGACCTACAGAAGGCGTTTGATACCGTTGACCATGTTATTCTATGTAATAAGCTCTCTGAAATGGGAGTCATGTCGATAAATTGGTTCAAATCTTATTAGTGAAGATAAACAAAGTTTCATCAAAATCTACCCAAGTTACTTGCGGCGTACCACAGGGAAGCATCCTGGGCCCTCTTTTATTTTCATGTTATGTCAATGATATGCCTATGTGCATCGACTCTGATTGTAAATTATTATTATATGCAGATGATAGTGTAATATTGTTCGCTGACAAAGACCCTAAAGTTATTGCAGATAGACTTAGACGTATCATGGATAATTGTTCTACATGGCTAGTTGATAATAAACTGTCCCTTCATCTAGGCAAAACCGAATGTATATTATTTGGCTCTTCTAGAAGACTTAAAAAAGTTCAGTCATTTTCGGTTACATGCAACGGTCATGAAATTCCGTCCCAGGAAAAGGTAAAAAAATTAGGATTAACTATTGACAAGTTACTAAACGGTGAGGCGATAGTTGACTTCATCGTTAAAAATGTTAATTCGCGGATTGCTTTTTTATTTTGAAACTGTCGTTATTTTAACCTTCAAACTAAGAGAACTTTAATAAGTGCCTTAGTACAATGTCATTTTGATTATTCCTGCTCGTCTTGGTATGCTGGTCTTACTAAAAAGTTAAAACACAAACTACAAGTCACTCAAAATAAAGTTGTACGATTCTTATTTAACTTATCAACAAGGTCTAGTATAACCTGCACTATGTTAGAAACAGTCAATGTATTGAGGGTTGAGGATAGAGTAAAACAACTAAGACTTAATCATGTTTTTAATATTTTCCATGGCACCGCGCCAACATATCTTTATGATAACTTCCATAGGGTGTCTTCTAGTCATAACCGTACACGGTTTAGTGAAAGTAATTTTATAGTTCCGCATGCTAAGAGTTTCGATTCGGGCACCTTTTATTGCAATACATTTGCTGACTGGAATAATTTGCCTAATGATTTGAAGAAGTTAACTAATAAGCAAACTTTTAAACGGGAAGTTAAAAAACATTTATGTATCTCCTCACAGGCTAGAGAAAATTTGAATATCTAATTTTTAAGTATATGTTGAAAATATTTCTTGTAATGTGAACCACTTATATGTATTAATGTATTATTCAGTTATTGAGGGTATAAGATAATTCAATGTTTTTTGTGTTGTTACATTTAAACAAGTTTATATCAAATGTCTACATTCTTAACATTTCATGTATATCCCATTTTTTTTTCTCTTAAAAATCACAATTTTAAGGAAAGGGACCCCGTTGGAAATAAGCGTGTTTGTTGCTTTAATGGGTTATCCCAGATTATAAGATCTTTAATTTTTAAGATGATTACTATAATTATTTTACTGATTTATTACTGTTATTTTATCATCATCATCATATATATGTTGTATAATGATCTTATATACCTGAATAAATTTGAATTGAATTGAAAAAATCAAAGGCCTGAAGGGCCTGAGGGAAGGCTCGCTGCTTGTGTTAATTCGAAAATGTAGGTTCAGAAAATTGGAAAACTTAGTAAGATTTATTTATCAATGAAAATTGCTGCGTTTTTCTAGAGCAGTATTCTTCTGCATTTCCATGCAAATTGTAAGATTTCTGATATGTTAAAAGGCAATTCATTGGGATTTAGAAAAGAATGTGGTGTGTTTAATATTTCTTTTGTGTATCTGTATAAATAATCTCCTGCATACAATACAGAGTCCATTTCAATACTTTTCCAACAGTAGCTATCAAACATTATTTTACTATCAAAATTAAAAGAGGACAATCCGTATTGAATAAAATTTCACTAACAATCTCTATTTACTCAAACTACGAGTTATTATATCGAAAACAGTCAATATTTCACCCCATTTATGATTACATGTCGAATGATGTTAGAGATTATATCCCCCCTCCCTCACCAGATGACGTCACTATGCATAGTAGTAATTGCATAAAACATTTATTTATCAATGAAAATTGCTGCCTTTTTCTAGAGAAGTATTCTTCTGCATTTCCATGCAAATTGTAAGATTTCTGATATGTTAAAAGGCAATTCATTGGGATTTAGAAAAGAATGTGGTGTGTTTAATATTTCTTTTGCGTATCTGTATAAATAATCTCCTGCATACAATACAGAGTCCATTTCAATACTTTTCCAACAGTAGCTATCAGATGGTTTTAATAATGCATTTGAAAAAAATGCAAACACCATGGTACACACCGTCTTCTGTGTGAAAATTGACTGAATATTTGATGACCCTGGTGAAAATATCCATTTCAGGACATTTTGTAAACTGGTAACATGGTGGTCCAGGATTCCTTTCCGCATCTCCACATAAAGGTTATCAACATGAACAACCTATATGAAAGCTTCACAAACAAACCTTCATATTCTGATGTTTCTCCAAAATCGAAAGAATTAAGTAGTGATGTACAACTCCAGCCAATTTTAATATCTCCAGTTCAATAGTTATGATTTATGGATAACGAAATGCATTCCTGATTGTCCGAGAATATACAACACATATCCATAACTCTTTGTCTAGACCAAAACAAATATGACCTTCTTATAGATTTACGCATATATTGACTTGAGTTATGTATAGCTTTCAATCAACAATATAAATAATCAATAAATAGCATTATAAATGGTGTTGCGTGACCGAGATTTAATAAATCTAAAAAATACAACACAGAAACACAACAAACATAACGGTCGGATGACCTAATTAACCGTTAAATATGTTCATCAATACACTGCTTGCATAAGATGACAGATTGGCGCATTTTTCTATAAACAACAAATGTAGCCCCGAACCTAATTTCGTTATTTTACTATCAAAATTAAAAGAGGACAATCCGTATTGAATAAAATTGCATAAAACATTTATTTATCAATGAAAATTGCTGCGTTTTTCTAGAGCTGTATTCTTCCACATTTCCATGCAAATTGTATGCTTCCTGTATCATATTTTTGAACTTTTGTGAAGAAAAACATCGGCAATAAATAAAAAACTTTGAAACTTATGTTGTATAATACGTCCTCTGCTACGGTAAATGCGTGTTGAAAGTTGTGAACTACTTTATGGTTGGATGAATATGGCGGTTCCTGCCATATGTAGTTTGTATAACAGATTGCTGGGGCTGCACGACAGCTAAGGAAGTCAGAGCTTCATTCGCCTTCCAAAAACTATAAAATCTCAGACAATTTCTTGACTAGCCAAATTGGGTAATTAATGTCAGAATTATGTACATTCAATCATCAAATATTGCATTGTCTGTCATTGTGTGCTCTATAGCTCATGCAGTGATCATCCCATTAACTTCTACGAACTTACACAGTAGTTATTGACTGGAATAAAATGGAATTGAATGGAATGGAAGTCTTTATTTAAAGAGGGTAGCCCAATTAGTTTGAAACTAGTCTTCCTTGGAGCCCTCTAATGATACATTTACATATTATTTACAAATTACAATAGCAAAACAAAATAAAAAAAATTTAAGCATTGCAAGCAAATGTATGATAACTACATATATATCATTTTTTTAGTTTTTTTAAGCAATCCTTTGAAAGCCTCATTGATTAATTTATTATATATAAAACAAAATTAATCAAGAAAGTGAATATCACTACATCTGTTACACAACAAAATAAGCAACAACAACAACAACAATCAAGTATAATTATGTACAGTAAATAATATATGTGTGTACATTTTTGGAGGTTGTAGCTTATTTGTAGCACTAGTGATATTATAATTGTTTAATTATTACCAAATATTATCTTCGGGACATATGAAGTAGTTCATTCTGTTTGTAACCATTTAACATAATTTGTAAAGTAATATATGTGTGTACATTGGAGGTGGTGACTTGTTTGTAGCATTTGCGATAATAATTGATTAATTATTACTAAATATTATCTTCTGGACATAATTAAGAAGTTCATTCTGTTTGTAACCATTTAACACAATTTGATGTAAAGCTTTTAACTGTTGTACAGTTTCTGATATTAACCTGTATTCTATTCCAAATTAAAGTTCCAGAGTTATGTAAACATGACATCTTGAATAATGTTTTGAACTGGCCATTTCACATAAATATTGTCAGAGTTGTGACCCTTTGGGGCTTGCATCATATAAAAAATTATGTCTGAAATGTGAAAATATTTTATTTTTATTTCAGATGAAGATGAGTGTAATCCAATCAATCCTTGTTTGAATGGAGGGATATGTGTCGACACTGAAGGCTCCTTTAAATGTGAATGTCCTATTGGATATTACCTAGATGCTGTCACATGTAAAGGTCAGATTTGTTTATCATTTCTCATACATCTAAGGGACCATGATCACACAGATTTGTTCACTATTATTCTTGCATCTGAGGGACCATGATCACACAGATTTGTTCACCATTGTTCTTGCATCTGAGCAACCATGATCACACAGATTTGATCACCATTGCTCTTGCATCTGAGGGACCATGATCACACACATTTGTTAACCATTGCTCTTGCATCTGAGGGACCATGATCACACAGATTTGTTCACCATTGGTCTTGCATCTGAGGGACCATGATCACACAGATTTGTTCACCATTGCTCTTGCATCTGAGGGACCATGATCACACAGATTTGTTCACCATTGGTCTTGCATCTGAGGGACCATGATCACACAGATTTGTTCACCATTGGTCTTGCATCTGAGGGACCATGATCACACAGATTTGTTCACCATTGCTCTTGCATCTGAGGGACCATGATCACACAGATTTGTTCACCATTGGTCTTGCATCTGAGAGACCATGTTCACACAGATTTTTTCACCATTGGTCTTGCATCTGAGCGACCATGATCACACAGATTTGTTCACCATTGCTCTTGCATCTGAGGGGACCATCAGTGGTGTAGCTGAAACTAAAATAATGTGCAAGCCAATCAGGTTCTAGGTTGGTCTGGGGGGCATGCCCTAGCAGAAAAATGACTTTCAGGATGCATTTCCTGCATTCTGAGGGCTTTACCAGGAGATATAATGATGCATTTGCAGAAATATGTGCAAGCCTGGGCATTGTGGCATGAAGGCAGCTACGCCGCTGACCATGATCACATTTCAAAGAGTCTATCATTTAAATGACTTCATTCCAAACTGTTTATATTGATAAAGAAGAAAATATGACACTTTTGCATTTATTCTTTATCTTAGAATATCTTTATTAGGTTTATTGACAAATGAATAACATTACTTGTAACCCCTCTACTGTAACCTGTGTTTTTATATGCATATTTTTCTATTATTCAGGGGACTTTTTTTTTATTTCAATGGAACAGTTTAACACAAACAGATGTAAAAGATACAAATTATGATGTAGTGTATATACAATTTCTGATATTACATTTTCATATTTGTAAATAAAGAGGCAAACTTTCCAGGTTCTTTAGTAAATTTATTAACTCTGAGCTTGTTTAAATTGTTTTTTATACTTTGTTATTTAAGTAACAAATACTGGTAAGTTATACAATGACTGTACAAACCAGTGTGTTTCAGTTTGCTCCTTAATCTGTTTGTGGAAAAGATCTCCACAAACAAAGATCATAACAGAATTGAACAGCTTTCCAGTGGTAAATGAAAATATATAACTTTTCAATATAAAGTTAAGAGGTTGCACCATCTCTTCAATACATCCATAGATAGGGTTACTAAGCAACATAGGATGCATCGGATCAAGATGGTGGTAATGATTAGACTTTAGGAAATATCACAAAAAGATGATTTTCATGGACAAAATTCTGTGCAAAATTTTGGCATGGACATATAGTAAGGAAGATCAGTCCTGGGGGATTGCTTTTTCAAGGGTTGTTCCATTTTAAGCTCGCTGGGACGAATGTCCAAGGAGAGTTAATGCCATGACCCGGCGTCATCTGTAGACACCCAGGTTAAACTTTTGCATTGAGTTGCATTTAAGTTTAAGATATCTATGCAACCGCTCTTTGGATATGAATGAAACTTTGCATGTGTGTTCACCATCATCAATGAAACACACAAAGACAAGAACCATAACTCTGGATTGCATTTTGGCAGAGTTATAGTCCGTTTTGGACTTAATTTTTCAAGTTAAAGTTTTTTATCAGGTAAGATATCTATGCAATCACTCATTGGATATGAATGAAACTTTGCATGTGTGTTCACCATCATCAATAAACACACAGAGACAAGAACCATCACTCTGGATTGCATTTTGGCAAAGTTGTGGCCCTTTTTAGAATTAATTTTTTGTCTGTAGACACCCAGGTTAAACTTTTGTGTTTAAGTTTTGGTGTTTGCCTCCAATCTCAATCTTTGCATGGGTGGTGAGTTTTATCCCATCGGCAAGCTTTGTTGTCATCTGACAACTCTTGTTGGCCTTTCAGATACTGTTTATAACAGTTTTAGATCGAGCAACAAGATATTGTTTTGTTAGTAAAACACTGTTATAGTGATATTTTGTGTCAGTTTTAATGCCATCCAGTGCTAACAGACAACCAATTAACTTGAACCTCACTTTCCTGGGATCCTGGAAGGATAACCATTACTCAAGCACACCCATCTCTGCAAGTAACTGTTCAATATTTCTCTTGAATCAGATGTGAGGGACAAAAGACAATGAGACACCATGTTGTATATCAATCATCACAGAGACTGTGACCAGGCAGGGATTTGAACTTACAACTCCTGGATTGCTAGTCAAATGAGCTAGCAACTGAGCTAATTGCGGGCCCAGTTACATTGCAGTTGAAACTTGATGATAAACATGCATAGACAGTGTATAAGATAAAATTATATTCAATAAATGTCACTTAGAATTACAAAAATACACATAATACCTAATATTTTTATTACAGAAGATTAGTCGAGGGCATGTGTTATACAAAATTGACATATCTTGTTTACAGATATTGATGAATGCTCGATTGATAATGGAAACTGTGATCAAAGATGTGAAAACAGCATCGGGTCCTACAAGTGCTACTGTACCAAACCAACTGTTCTCTATGAGTATGATGGTAAATCAGGGTATTCAGTGCCAGATACGGAAACTGGTTTAAATCCCAATGATACATACCACATTGGTCACTCCTGTGTTTGTAAGTTAAATATTGAATTTCTTTTATACATTACATAGTCTATCACATAGTGCTCTTGTTTGACCATTTTTAAGGCTGAAATTCAAGCTCATCCCCACCCCCACTCTTAAACTACTGAAACAAGCTCATACACATACATTTTTTAAATCAAATGTGCTGCAAATTCTTTAGCTAAGGCAGTCAGAATGTTTAATAACGTAACCCTAACATCCTAATGTTTCTTAGAAATCGTTGTTGGGTTTAATTAAGGATGCATTCAGTCACGGAATTATATCGTATAAATACTAAATAATTATTATCATTCGAATAAAGGAGAGATTCATATGGATCAGTCTTAATACGAGGGGTATTCGAAAGGTTTTGAGACTGACTCGCTTCCGTAGAAATTATTACAGGTATACGCATGATTTTTTTTTTCATGCAATTGTAGGCCGTTTCAATACCCATGTACACTGAAAATTTCAACACAATCGATTTTACTATCACAAAGTTATAAGTATTTAAACACAGCATACTCGCATACACTGACATTATTTTGATAAGCAAGAAGTCTGCAGAAAAGAATGAAAATTAGGTTACATAAAGACAAGTAGTAGTGCTTTAGATATACCAGGTAAACAGATTCTGCAAGAAGTTAAAAATGTTTATGTTGATTCTTCTCCTTCCAAAGCCACTGTTTATAGGTAAACCAGGGTAAACATATTTGATACAGGAGGTTCTAGAGTAAAAGATCTACCTCGTGTAGGGTGCCCCAAAACTTCACTGTCTTCTGTAGAAGCCATGGTAGCAGAAGACTCGCTCTGCACAGCTTATCAGATTGCTGCATCAGTGGGTGTATGACACCGCACATTGGGTACCACACCTTCTGACCAATACCAAAAGGATTTGGCAGATGTGTTACTGGAAAGTTTTATAGAGATAGGGTATTGAAATCAGTGAGAAAACATTATGTTAAACTTTGCCGACATACTGGTTTGGAGTGTATCAGTCTTATCCATGACAATGCATCTGCACACAGGAGTAATATTGTGCAACGGTTTCTGAGGGACCAACAAGTCAAACAATTGCAGCACCCTCTATACTCATCAGACCTGAGTCCGTGTGCCTTCTTTCTCTTTCCTGTATTGAAAAAGATGCTTGCTGGGTGTCACTACAACTCCAGAAGCACTTTTGGCAGTGCTGTGTATCAGTGTCTGCAGAGTATATCAAGGGCAGACTACTCTGCGGCTTTCAGGTCCTGGGTATCTTGGATGGAAAAGTGCATTTCTGTTGAGGGAGAATATTTTGAAGGATTGATATTAAAGAATTAGTGTAAATAAGCTTTAGCCTTATCTTATAAGGCCAGTCTCAAAATTTATTGAATACCCCTCATATTATCGAATACCCCTCATATTATCCTTGGAGATTCAGAGAGGGGAAATTCAGATAGATTATCAAAGATAAAATCATTTGGGTCAGCCCTCATATTATCCTTGGAAATTTACTGTGTGGTCAACCCATATGGACTACCGGGTATAGTGTAGTCTATTTTTAGAAGGATGCTGTCACATGATTTTATGCTCTCGAGCTAATATTAACATAGCATATACACCACAAAAAGATGAAATAATTGATGGAACATTTGTACAAAAACTAAACCTATCAACAAGTACATGATTTTTTTTATAAATTATTTACTGCATTCAATGTAGTAACTAATTTAACATTTCAGGATACAAGTTTCATTATGTAAATAAAAAATAAACAATGTGATGAAGAAGAAATTAGCAGAGAAGTTATTAGTAATATTATTTAATTATTTAATAAAATTAATTAAATTATTTCTTAGTACAGGTCAATTTTATCCGGGTACATACCTTTATTTATCGGGGTACATACCTTATATATCAGAGTACATACCTTTATTTATCGGGGTACATACCTGTATTTATCAGGGTACATACCTTTCTTTATCAGGGTACATACCTTTATTTATCAGGGAACAAACCTTTATTTATTGGGGTACATACCTTTATTTATTTTAATTGTCACTTTAATTTGTTGAATCTATTAAGAAACAATAAAGCAAAATAGAAGCCTGTTAACCTCTAGTTAAAAGTCTTCTCCTTCCATAGACAGGGTCATTCAGGTGACACATTTAGTATATTCAGCAGGAATGATAAAAGGTTACATGAGGACAGGTTTCTCTCCAGCATATGGGTATTGCATTATTATTTCTACTTGAAGGGTCCTCCATGGCCGAATGGTCTAAGACGCCATCTCAAGATCACTTACCTCTCACCCCTAAGGTCATAGGTTTGAGTCCTCAGCTTGCTCCAAAAACTTTATGTGAAAAAGGAAGGACGGTGGTTCTACTCAGTCTGATTCAGTCTGAGGTCTTTCTCGACCAGTAAAACCGTATGTGCCATATATAACCTGAACTGTGTTGAAAATGGCGTTAAACCCCATTAAAAAAAATCTCTACTTGAGTTTAACTCAAGGTAAGCACTTCTGATCACCCAGCATCCGTCTTCCACCTGCTTGTATTATAATACCTGCATTCTACAAACTTACAATAAAGTAAAGTCAAACGTGTGTATGTGGTCACCTCTATTAGGCAGCCACTTGTCTTAAGCAGCCACATTTACTTTTTCCAATTTTCATGACTTTCAGAGCTAATTAACCTGTTTTAAGCAAAGCCCTGTCTTAAAAGGCAACTTTTGCTCCTTCCCTTGACTGGCTGCTTCAGACAGGTTGGACTGTATTTGGAAAATGTTTTAAAGTATATAAATCCGATAATGCCAGAGTTATGGCCCTTGATTTAAGTTTCTAGCAAATTTATGAAACACCAAAATTGGATATTTAATAAGTTTTGACTCTTGAATTGTCAAATATAATTCTTCATTGTATTTGGGCTTTTGTACATTTGGCCTTCACAAAAGTTACACATAGAAGTCGTAAATTCCATTGGATTTCAATTTGTTTTTTTCAAAATATATATTACTTTGTATGCCAGCCAAAGTTGTTATTGAATCTTTGCCAAACTGACACAGTACTAACATAATCAGAAGATCTCAAAAGTTCTTGAGCTAGCTAAATGCATAATTCAAACAATTAATGGGTGAGTTTTAATGGCCCTGGAGTCATTCAAAATCACATTACAGTTGGTCATTTATACAGGTTTGACTGTATTTGACTTTGTGTGCAGTGTAGCATGTGCAATTTTAATGAGATATTTGCTGAACTTACAAGGTAGTTATATAACAAGAGGGTTAAGAAGTCGTAAACTAACCATCTGTATAATAAGCTTTTCTGAGTTTTGACTCTTGAATCTACAATTTGTTTTAACCTTGCATTCACTGTAGCACCTGCATTTAAATTGGTTCTACCAAGATATTCACATCTCTTCCAGTAAAACTAGTTGCCATATATAACCTGTCGTGTTTTGAAAATGGCATTTATCCCCATTAAAAAGTAACCTTGTATATGCACTCTAGCATGTACATGGCAGTCTTTTATGACCCATGATTAGGGCTGACCTGTCTACCATGTTTAAACATCAGTAATCTGTACAAAAACAGTAATTTGACATACAAATTGAAAAAAAAACAACAACACATCAACAAATGACTACACAGCTTAAACCTAGAACTGTGATACATGCAGAACTGCAGAGTTTCTTAAAATTATAGCCAATTACTCAATTTGTTGCCTCATTGAAGACAATGAGCTACATAAGTATGACCTACAATAGGGTTGAGCAGTCCAGTGGTTAGCATGCTTGCTCCAAGATATCGAGGTCCCTGCATCAACTACTGGTGGAGTTTCATCCGTTTTTTTTTTCTAATACACTTCTGAGTGTCTTAGTAGGGCAAGGTCTTGTGTATTATGAAAGCACAGTGAGAACTGTGTGTCAGTCCTATGGGAGAGTCATACCATGTAAACGATCTCCCTGCACTTCCATGTTAATCAGTGATTCATATGCTCATAAACCTGTGCACCATGTTCCTGCACATTATCCTCATGAAAGGGTGTTGCAGTATTAGTAGACAGACAGACAGACAGACAGACAGACAGACAGACAGACAGACAGACAGACAGATTTTAAACTTTTGGATTAAAATTGAGACAAAACTATTTCAGTTGCTGTATTTTAATGAATGCATACATTGTTTGTATTACCAAGTGCTGGAATGTAACTTGACCTCTGAGATGATGAACTTTGCTAACGGAAAGATGCTGACACAGCGGGAACATCATCACTTTGGCGATGTGGTAGAGTTCATATGTAACATTGGTTACCAAGACAATACAAATCCATCACCATTCAAATGTGAAAGCACTGGAAACTGGGCTGGTAGATTGCCAGACTGTGAACGTAAGTTTGTCCTACTGTACCTTTTTTATTATATACAAATGTTCATTGAAATATACTCAACAAAATTCAATATATATTCTCCTGTTCTATTTTTGACTTGATGTGTACTAAAGTAAAGTAACTGATGATCAAGGGGGTCCTCTGTAGCTGAGTGGTTTAAGGCACCATCTCAAGATCACTTACCTCTCTCACCACTGACGTAGGTTCAAGTCCCACTCATTCCAAAAACAAAAAAATGTGAGAAAGTGATGTCAGTTCTGCTCAGTCTGAGGTCTTCCTCCATGATTAAAACTGGATATGCCATATATAACATGAAATGTGTTGAAAATGGTATTAAACCGTTTAAAAAAATCAAAATAAAAGTCCCCATCTTCAAGGTCACGGTTATACCTTATATCATTCTGCATATTCAGGCCTACAGTAAGATTTATCTCCTGTTTGATCCATAACTCTGATATGCATTGATGGATGTCAAATTAAAAGGAGGATATTTATTCATCCCACTGAGGTCAAATACACAACCAATCATTTGTGAGACCCCATCTTAAAGGTCGCAGTGAATGTAATTTTGGCATTAGTGGAGAGGTTTTAAATTAATTTTGTCCATTTATTCATAACATCAAATGGATGTCAAATATTTTTTTATTCATGTCCCAGTCTTCAAGGTCAAGGTCACTCTAAAGGTCACTCTGTAGATTGGGGCTTAAGAAGGGTCTGTACTTGCTGTATCCAGTCAGTAATTCAAGTATATTTTGAAAGTAATTGCACAGATGATCAGCACAACAGATTGATGTTATGTGCAACGTTTTGGCCTGTACAACTTCTCTCGCAGATTGCATGATTCACTGTGAAACCTTGCATGGTTTCTTACCTATATCATCTGTTATTACCCTTTATCAAAATTGTTTTAGGTACATTCATCACCTTCCATAAGTTTAAAGTTTATATATATTGTTTTAATCTGATATTGTTTGAACTTTTGGTTAGCCATGCATGTTAATTTTTTTTCCAGAATCCGCGGCAGTGTGTGAAACAGAAAACCCATTCAACTTACAAAATGTGGCTGTCTTCAAAAACGGGCCATATAATTACCTTGAAAAAGTGTACCTGAACTGTTCCAGAGATGACGGGGATTTCTCCTGGTTCCGACATTGTACATACAACAGAGCAATAGACAAATATGAGCTCCAGGGATCTCCATACGAATGTGGAAGTAAGTTGATTGGTAATTTTTACGTACAGTCAGTGGAGGTGGGGGGGGGAGGGTTCCAATATAAAGCAGTTCCGTGGAACCAAAGAATCAAACCATGATATAGACCGGACCACGATTATTGGAAGTGCCATATGTGGAATGAGACATCCTGAATGAACTTCATGCAAATGATTTCTTACAATGTTTCTACTCTGGAATTATATTTTTCTATCATACATACTGATGATTTGGAAAAAAATACCTTTGTTTTGAAATAAAAAAATTCTTTGTCAGTCATGTTATTAACATGTTTAACATACTCTGATCAACACAGGATAGAAAAAAATACTTTCTAACAAGTTGACTGTCGTATCAGACCATGCTATATTGGGATCTGAGTGTTTGAGAATAAAAATCTTCATGAATGAATAAATAGAATAAAAAACAACAACATAAAAAATACCCATAATATCTTATGGATATATCATTTTAACGAAAAAGAAGAAAATTTGAGCAAACAACCTAAATATAGCATTTATTTGAAGAGAACCCAAATTGGGTTTCAAACTGTATGTCAATAATTAATCTTTTGTAAATTCAGTTTAAAAAAAATAATGGTGAAAACTAAATTTGGAAATATCCCAATATTCAATATATCATGCCTATAAAAAGTTATATACTCAGTGACCCTGTATTACCAAAAATATATCATTTAAATATATCAAAGTAACATATTGGAAGGGGATTTCTTAACTTGGGCTACATGCCTAGGTTAGACTAAAATAGATTTCCCGCTTAAAATTGCAACATATTTTGTGATGCATTGAGGTAGTTGGCTTTTGTTTTAGCTTTATATCTCCTCTGAGCAAAGCTCAGGATGAGCTGTTGTGATCTGCCTTCATCTGCCGTCTGTCGTCCGTCATTAACTTTTGCTTCAAACGAATTCTTCTCTGAAACCACTTGACAGATTTTCACCAAATTTTGTGTGAAGCATTCTTACACAAATCTCTGTCAAGTTTGTTCAAATGATGATCCTGGGGTAAAATTTGACCCTGCCCCAGGGGTTTATCAGTATTTTTTAAAAAATTCAAAAATCTTCTTCTCTGAAAGTGCAAGGCCTAGAGCTTTGATATTTTGCATGTAGTATCATACAACTTGTGTTATCTTTACATCTTATCATTATGCCAGGGTTGATATAAACACGGCTTTAACAACATTGAATTTAAACATTCACGGCTATTTTTTTCATCAATTTGAAATTTAAAATGAAACAGTTGAAAAAACATAATAACATCAAGAGAACACCATATTATATTTACGTAAAATACGATGTTGTCCGAAATAGCAGGCAAACGTCGTGCATTTCTATTTAGTGTTTCATTTTTATTTACATTCAAATTTATGAACAAACTAGCATGACCCCCCCCCCCCCCCCCCCCCTTTTTATTCAGTCATATTGAATATATGAATATAGTTTAACATATGTAAAATTCAGGAACTTGTACTAGAGTGTTTTTGTGCAATCAAGCATAAATGTTCAAAATTTGTTGTTTTCAAGTCAGTTTTAATCAACCCGGGTGTAAATATTCAATGTAAAGGTAACACAAATTGCATTTTATTATCCCCCACCACCGCTCATAGAGCGGAGTAGAGTGGGGGATATAGAAATGGGCTGTGTCCATGTGTCCGTCCGTGCGTGCGTTCCCTACACAGTATCTCCTTCAGTTGTGATTGGAATTTTAAATAACTTGTCACAAATGTTCATTAAGACAAGACGATGTGTCAAAGATCAAGGTCATCTCTCAAGATCAAGTGCTTTTTAATCCAATGTATACACTGTGTTTCCTCTTATTTGGACTGTATCTTCTTTAGCTGTGATTGGAATTTTAAATAACTTGGCACAAATGTTCACTTGGACAAGACGATGTGTCATGTGAATGACTTGGGTCTGTTTGTCAAAGGTCTAGGTCAAAGCTCAAGGTCAAGTGCTTTTTAATCCAATGTTAACACTGTGTTTCCTCTTTTCCGGACCGTATTTTTTAGTTGTGATTGGAATTTTAAATAACTTGGCACTAACGTTCACTAGGACAAGACCATATGTCATGCGACTGACTTGGGTCTGTTTGTCACAGGTCAAGGTCACAGCTCCATCTGTCCTTTCGCTGCTGTCCGGACCTTATCTTCTTTAGATGTTACTGGATTTTAAATAACTTGGCACAAGTGTTTACTAGGACAAAATGATGTGTCATGTGAATGACTTGGGTCTGTTCTTCAAAGGTCAAGGTCACAGCTCTGTCAGTTCTCTGCTATCTTCTTTTAAATAAATTGGCACAAATACTAACCAGCCCAAGACGATGTGTGAATGGAATTAGTTCTGTTCGTCAAAGATAGTTTTTGTTTTGTTTGTGGGTTATAACTTACACATTTATGGCTCAATTTAGAACATCATACCAGTGCTCACTGGGACATGACAATGTGTCATATTACAGTATTTCAGTTTGTGATTTGTGTGCTCGGCGACTTTTTCATTTTGTATAATTTAAATCCACTTCTCCGGAAATGCCTGTACATGTGGTCGCAGGGGATATGACCACATGACCACGTTTTTGTCTGTATTAAAGTTACAATTTTATTACAGGAAATAAAATAAGTAATTTAAAAATGTTATTAAAAACAGTTTTCAGTTAATATTGACCATTTTATAAGGAAAAAACATGTGTCGCTGGGAGGCACTGTTAACAGGATTCTGCGGGACTATATTAAAAAAAAAACAAAGCTAAAACAAAAGCCGATACTTCATAGTACATGTATATGTTTATGTTTACAAATTTTTATTAATTTTTGCCAGATATGTCAAAAAATCCGAATTTTGATTCGTTATACACAAATACAATTTGTTTATCTTAGAGTTTGATTGACAATGACTGTGATGGTTATCAAGCAGCAGTAAAGTGCTGTCTATTTTTAGAAAGGGATTTCGTTTGAAACTTACCACTTCAATTTAAATATTGATTTTGTCACGTTTTGGTGGATTTGACATATCAAACCATTTGGATTTTAATAAGATGCTTTTAATAATTAAACTAATTTTAAAAAAAGCTCGTAACAAGCAATCTGAACACTTCCTGCACTGTTTTCCACTCTGTCAGTTAATATAAACATAATTCATCCATTGCTGATTCGTGGTGAATTAATGCTTTCAATATTAGAGGTGTCAAAAGGCATCTATATGAAGTAAAGTGTTAAACTAATTTTTTTAAGGCATTTATAGTGGGATTTTTTTCTGATTGACTCCCTTTAAGCATTCCATCGAATGTTGGTTATATATTTTACAACCTTTAAGCTGTCATAGATTACTTAGCATACAGGGACAGCATGTTAATTGAGAATGCATTAGGATGTCAATGACCATCATCATGTGGCAATAATCCCCCATGTTTTTTGCAAAATAAATATAAGGAGTTACAATATCAGAGTCAGTTGGGATGCATGTTTGTGAAATAACAACCTTCCTGTTTGAGTTTCACATTTGAATGAAACTTCACACAAATGTTTCTCAGTTGCCTTCGGAGATGGATGTGATTGAGTACTGGTTAAGCCATTCCAAGATTCCAGGAAAGAGTGGATAGGTTAACTGATCATCTGTTAGCCCTCAATGGCATGAAAATTATGCTAAATATTCAAATAATCAAATCTTTGCAAATTTATAACTTTAGAACTATCAAATGTGGTTTATATTTTATTGAATTAAATTTCTTACAAATTTTCCTATCTGTTAGATGACATGTTATTGTTAATTTGAATATTTAGCTCATCTTCAAATTGTAGGTCAATATTTAGGTTCAAAGATCTCTGATTTTTTGTGTAATAGTCATATTTTATGTCATAAACTTTGTAAAAATTTATTTAATTATAAAGTATTAATTTCGTTCTTAAGTTATTACATATTTTTTTATATTGTTCTTTCTCTTAGGAGTCAGCTGTGGACAACCGAAAAAATATTCAGGAACGAGTGATTACACAAGACTTCCATCTGAAGTATTTGTTGGAGATAGTTTCCGCTTCAGCTGTTTATCTGCTTACATAAAATCTGGTAACAGTCAAGCTGGTGACGATATTGTACGATGCCAATCAAATGGTGATTGGGATTTTGGCGATCTACAGTGCTTTGGTATGGATATTTATTTTGTATAAAATCATTAAATTTGTTAGTTTGAAACTCTATTTTAAAAGATTTTTGCAGCTCCATTCAATGGTAAGGGAATGCCTTTGACAACTGAACATAGCCAATATAGCTGGAAACAATTTTAATACTATTTGATTGTTACAATCAACAAACAAAAATATGAAGTACAAATGGCAGAAAAGTGAACAAGGGAAGCAACTCATATAGCCTTGTTATATTACAATGAATTATATAACTGCAATACTCAGACACAGGCTTTGCATCTGTTCTCACATTAATTGTAGTATACCACGCCACACACATCCGTCTGGCCTGTAACTTTGTAATGCATAAATGGGTTTTGTTAATACTTGAATGATCTACAGATGATCAACATAACATGACGACGTGTCACAAGTAACAACCACTCTTATTTCAAAGGTCAAGGTCACAAGTTTACTTTGTTTAACAACACTTTCAGTCTGTTTGAGTGTTTGTGTCCGGTCTGTAACTTTATCACCTATGGATAAATTTCAAAAACACTTTGCTCAGTTGATCAACATGGCATTCATGATGAAGTGTTGTACGTAACACCCAGAAGCTTTCCTCAAAGGTCATGGTCACACTTCCAATTTGTTTGATATTTCGTGTCTGGTCTGTAACTTTGTCCTCAGCTTGGCTCAACTGATCAAGATGACATGACGATGTGCTGCACATAAGACCCAGACCCATACCTGAAAGGTCAAGGTCACACTTTGAGTTTGTTCAACAACACTTTCAGTCTGTTTGAGATTTCAAGTCCTGTCTTTAACTTATAATGACCAGATGGATTTCAAAAACACTTGGCTCAACAATTGATCAATTGATCAACATGGCAATGATAATCATTATTTCTGCAAACCATGTGGGGGGCATGTGACACTTTCCAGTGACGTTTTTTTTTTTCTTTTCAATAATTGTGTAAAGGTAATTCTTTGTTAGGAATGTAATAAATAGTGTTTCTAGTGCAAATTTTTCGTATTGTCGAGATGCAAAACTGTGAAAATGTCTGTCTAGGGTTCATTTCTAGATCATTTTGAACAACTGAATTTTTTTACCATTGATCCAAATGCATACTGTGGATAGGGAAAAATTGTAGGACTGACCTTAGGACCACCTTGTTTCATACCAACACAAAATAAATGTATTACTATAACAATTGTAAAACAATACATTCAAAATAAGGTTCAGAAAGAATAGATTCATGACAGATTCTTTTCATTCATTGTATTAGGATGTAAATGATTAGTAAGGCACTGATTGTGTCTTGGTAATTGTGTTTCAGATGCATATTTTGCCATTCTTGTTTTAAATTAAATGTTGTTATGAACAAAAATTGTATGTCAAAGTTGTTTTTTGTTTTTAGGCCAAGCATGTGCAGACCCTGGAATTCTTTTGGGTGGAAGTGTAACAGCTACAAACTTTTTGGACAAAAGTGAATTGACATTTGCCTGTTTGAAAGAAGGATACGGGCTGAGCAATAACAACACATACTATTGTGATGGAACACAATGGCTCGGAACTTTCCCAAGTTGTATAGGTAAGAAATATGTTGTAAAATCTTTTCTTTTTTTTTTGGTAAATGTCCAACAACTTCTAGATAGGTAAACTGTTAAGTCATACAAATTGTAATTTTGGAACCTTTGTTATCTAGAAGTTTTTATTTATTTAAGCTGTCCATAGTTTTATGTCAATCGCTTTGCAAAAATTGGGAGACATTAATTTCTGTCTGTCATTCACCTATTAGTTTCCATGCAATAACTTGAGAATGCTAAAATCAAATCTTTTGAAATTTTAATACGTTGTAGCATTTGTTGTCTGCAGTTATGCCCCTTTAATTTGTGAAAAATCATATATATTTGGGGGTTTCTGTGCAATAGTTTAAGAAAGCCTGAATCAAAACTTTTGAAAAAAGCTGGGGACATAAATTACCTGAATTAAATTTTGCCCATCCTAATACAATATTATGATTACATAGGGATAATAACATGTCATTTATATCTGATTGCACTTATATATGCGTAACTGACTTGAAAACAGTTGTATACAATATCAATATCAAGATGCTAATCTGATTCAGATCTGACATACTATGTGTTAACTCAAATATTTTTATTTCTTGCACACAAGGAACTTGCACCTCCAAATTTTTGGGCCTGTAACCTGCCTTGTTGGCATCATATAACCATGTGGTTGGGTGCCTTTATTTATTCTTCTTTGAGGGGAATAAGTATCATCACCACTACTAGTATAAAGACTTATATTATGGTCTTATAGGGAGTATTATTAAAAAATGCAATAAATTTCTTAAAAAATAAAATAATTATTAAAATGGCCAAAAAGTTTCTTATTATCTATAAGGAAAACATGCTCTAAATGTCTTAAAAAATAAAATAATTATTAAAATGGCTAAAAAGTCCCTCATTATCTATAAAGAAAAAATGCTCTAAATGTCTTAAAAAATAAAAACAAAATAATAATAAAATAGCTAAAAAGTCCCTCATTATCTATAAAGGAACAAATGCACTACATGTCTTAAAAGATAAAAATAAAATAATTATTAAAATAGCTTAAAAGTCCCTAATTATCATAAAGAGGCAAATATCAGGAAAAAATGCTATCAATGTCTTAAACATAAAATGATTATTAAAAATTGGCTAAAAAGTCCCCCATTATCTATAAGAAAAAAATGCTTTAAATGTCTTAAAAAATAAAAATAAAATGATTATTAAAATGGCTAAAAAGTCCCTCATTGATATCATCAAAGAGAACATATATGGAAAAAATGCTATCAATGTCTTAAAAATAAAATGATTATTAAAATGGCTAAAAGGTATCTCATTATCATTAAAGAGAATATATAAGGGTAAAAAAACTCTAAATGGCTTAAATAAAATAATTATTAAAATGGCTTAAAAGTCCCTCATTATCATATTTAAGTGAAAATAGCAGGAAAAAATGCTCTAAATGTCTTAAAAGTAAAATAATTATTTAAATGGCTTAAAAGTCCCTCATTATCATTAATACATAAATTCTGAATGGTTTTGTGTGTCAAAATTCACCAAAACATAACAAAATCAATATTGATTTGAGTGGTAAACTTGAAACAAAATCCCCATTCTAAATAGACAGCACTTAAATACTGCTTGATGACCTTTGCAATATCATTCAGACTCATTCTAAAATGAAACATATTTTATGTGTAAACCTGTATAAAAGATCAAATTTAAATCAAAATGAAATCACATGACTCATTTAATACGTCACAAAATGTTGCAATTTTAAGTGGGAAATCTACTATAGTCTAGCTTGATGTAGGCCTAGTTAGGAAATCCCTTTTTAATATATTATTTTGGCATGTTTAGATAGATATTCTTTTGGCAATACGGGGTCAGCGAGTATATATAGGTATGATATATTGGAAAAAAATGTTTTAACCAATTTTAAAATTTTGAAAACTTTTGACATATCCTTCAAAGATGACAAGAGATTATCAACATCCAATCTAGTTAGTCCTTGTTTTCTTTTGTGGACAACAGTATACTTATTGTAGCCTTATATCTCAGAGATGATACACATAAAATGCTATAGAATGTGTAATATTGCGTAACCCTCTCTGCACAGACAGGCTCATAAACATGTCTGAGTCCAGGGGTCATGAGTTCAAATCCTTGCCCAGCTAATGAGGCACACTTGTTTGTGGTTATGTCTCACTATACAGTTGCCATGGTAAGTTGGTTCTTACTGTTGGAAAATATTCCTATAAAATTTGGTTTGAAATATTTTCAAAATGTTTCATAGGGGCTTTGATTTCTTGCTGCAGATGAGTAGATCAAAAGCTGGCATAGCATATACTGCAATAAGGCATCACTGGTGTTCAAAGGGGGACTATATTTTGTAAGATTTTGACAGATGCATGTATTTATGAGCATTTGAGGGTGTCACTGACCTGTGTTTAAAAGAAAAGCTGAGCAACCTAACATTCAGGCCATCCTTAAAAAATGAATTGTTTGCCATGCTCCTACCTACTCACTCAAAATTGCAGCTACCCAAACTTTTTATTGACTTTCAATGCGTTAAATTTTCTTTTTCATGATTTCTGTCCACTTTTCTTTAAATGACTACGCAAAATCAAAAAATTAGCTACCTACCTTACCAACATGAAAAATACTGCGTCAGACAAAACAAATAACAGCAAACAAATATTTTTTTAAGGATGGCCTCATTGTGCCTTATTTTAGGCAGATACATTCCTGCTAAGAAAAAAGAGTTGGTTGCTTTTAAAAAGCATCCAATGGTTAGGTCTTATAAACGATGCGGCAATTAAAGTGAATGAATGTGTAAGTTTGGTTCCTTGTACAGGGTACTAAATACACGGGTGATACCAAATCCCAACAAGGTTCCGACTGACACAGCGAATTCCCGGCTGCAGGTGTGCCTGATAGTAACTTTGATGTTTAAATGTACTGATCTCAATCATTATGTATTGCCATTTTTATATTTAGAAAAAAACTTACCTTATATATTGTCTAATGTACTTACTGCTATGTTCTATACAATTTACTACTGTGATAATAATATATTTTAAAATAATTTGTATCCATATTTTAAATTGAATTTGTGGATATATTATTTTTAAAAACAACAATTAAAAATTACTGTTTTTCCAAAACTTGTGCATGTTCGGTGATATATCTGATTCTGACGACGTGCTGAAAATATGTCTCACTGGTGAACTATCTTTATATTTCTGTTGTATCGAATAAGATAAACAGCTGTAGCTGTTTAATTTTGTTATTATTTTCATTGTTATGGGTTCAGCATATTATAATAATTGAGTAAATACATCGTTATTTGAAAATTATTTACATTAACTCAGTAAGAATCTGTCAGAAACGGCGATAAATTGTCAAAAAAGATAAGTTTCAAGACCACATTTACGCAAGGAATTTTAGAAATTTTCTTGATTTAAGGCATTGTCATTTTTTTTCCTGATTAAATATGCAAAGAACAATTCATAGTTATTTCAATTAGTGCATTAAAACGTCACAATCAATTATTACACACACACACACCGCATTTGAATTTTCCTCTCAGCCAGAAAGTGTTTGTAACATGAGCAGGTTTTAATATCAATAGCGGTTTGTACATTCCCAGGATGCACTGTTTAGTAAAAACAATGGCAACCTCCATGTGGTGAATGCCGTGTTTTTAACACGTGATCATGACATTTTAATATGACGGCACCCAGAGTCAACTCATATAGGGTTGGGTTGCTCATGCGACCTAACCAAAAATAAATTTTTATTTGGAATATTTTTTACCATGGAAATCCTATAGATCAAAGAACAAAATTTAATTGTGTTGTGAATTAAGAACTGGTTAACTGCCTAGTAGCTCACAGGAACTATCATTAATTTCACTGTCCATCATTAAAATGAAATACTGTTGAGAAAAGGGGAACTTTACAATATACAACCAGAACAATCTTGCTGAATGACTATGGTTTTGTTCTGTATACAGTCAAACCTGTGTAAACATGAACCTCTATTAAGCAGACACTTGTCTTAAGCAGTCGCATTTTCTGTTTCCTGTTTCTATGCTTTTAAACATATACACCTGTATTAAGCTACAACCTGTCTTAAAAGGTCACTTTTGCTCATTCCCTTGACTGGTTGCTTAAGACAGGTTGGACTGTATATGGATATGAGGTCCCCCTCTTTCAGTAATACTTATATATATATATAACTGACATATACATTGTTGAAAATGATGTAAGACCAATTCAAAAACAATTTAAAATATTTTAATTGGTGAAGTTTTAACCCTGTGACTTTACTTATCAGTATTAATAGTGGAGCACATGGTCCAATGGTAGAGCAACAGGACCCATGATCGGAGGGTTGTGGGTTCGATCCTCTGCCACGGCTATGTGTGGTGTCCTTGAGCAAGACACTTTTCCGCATATGCCTAGTACTGGTTCTAACCAGGAAGACTTTGAGTGTAATTTGCCTAAGTTGTAAGAACTTGTTTCACAATCGAAGTAAAATAAATAAGTTTAAACTAAACTATTAACAGTCCTGCTGAAAGCCATCTAAGTAACATAGACAACTGCACTTCCAGCTAAAACTGATTGCAACTTGGCAAAGTTTATAAGATAAACCTGTGTGGCACCAAAATCTTGTTGCTATGTAACCTTGACATGGTTGACATGGTGTTGGTATAGGTTGCCATGGAAATGCTTGTACTTAATATGTCACTGATAAGACAATGGCAATGATTTGCAGTTTGGTTTGAGATAATATACTTTTTAAAGTCCCATTAAAGTTTCCAAAAACACAACTTGCTCATAACAAAAGTTGTTGAAATTAAATGATGTTGTATGTCACTGATTTCCGCCGAAAGTGTTTAGAGAAAAAAGAGATGAACAATTATTTGTAAACAAAGTCAGTTCTTAATTATGTACTACCATATAATGTACTTTATATTCATTTTTTTATTTGCAAAGTTTCTCAGTGATCAAAAAAAACATCTTGGAGAGTAAAACTGACTTAGATTAAAACTAAACATGACCATTTTGGAAGCTTAATGAGCCTTTAAAATGACAAAATAACAAGTTAAAGCTAATTATCTAAAATAAAGAGAATGTCATAGATTGAATGCAAGTACTGAAATCATATGACATAGTTTTCATTTGTAAATTGTAAAATTGCTAAATTTTGTAGTAAAGCTATTTTTATAAAAATGACTGACTTTGAACTTTGGTAAACTTAGCAGATTAGTTTGATAGAAATAACTTCTAAAATAATTTATAGAGGTAAACTATAATTAATGAGCATGTCTTTAGTACATATAGCTTATGGCTATCTTCACCTCTTAAGTACATATAGCTTTTGGCTATCATTCACCTTTTAAGTACATATAGCTTTTGGCTATCTTCACCTCTTAAGTACATATATCTTTTGGCTATCTTCACCTCTTAAGTACATATAGCTTTTGGCTATCTTCACATCTTAAGTACATATAGCTTTTGCCTATCTTCACATCTTAAGTACATATAGCTTTTGGCCATCTTCACGTCTTAAGTACATATAGATTTTGCCTATCTTCACATCTTTAAGTACATATAGCTTTTGGCTATCTTCACATCTTAAGTACATATAGCTTTTGGTCATCTTTACATCTTAAGTACATATAGCTTTTGGCTATCTTCACATCTTAAGTACATATAGCTTTTGGCCATTTTTACCTCTTACATGCATACAGCTTTTGGCTATCTTCACATCTTCAGTACATATAGCTTTTGGCTATCTTCACCTCTTTAGTACATATAGCTTTTGCCTATCTACACATCTTAAGTACATATAGCTTTTGCCTATCTTCACATCTTAAGTACATATAAATTTTTGCTATCTTCACAACTTAAGTACATATAGCTTTTGGCCATCTTTACATCTTAAGTACATGTAGCTTTTGGCCATATTCACATCTTAAGTACATATAGCTTTTGGCTATCTTCACATCTTTAGTACATAATAGCTTTTGGCTTTCTCCACATCTTAAGAACATATAGTGTTTGGCCATCTTTACGTCTTTAGTGCATATAGCTTTTGGCCATCTTTATATCTTAAGTACATACAGCTTTTGGCTATCTTCACATCTTTAGTACATATAGCTTTTGGCCATATTTATATCTTAAATAAATACAGCTTTTGGCTATCTTCACATCTTCAGTACATATATCTTTTGGCCATCTTTATATCTTAAGTACATACAGCTTTTGGCTATCTTCACATCTTCAGTACATATATCTTTTGGCCATCTTTATATCTTAAGTACATACAGCTTTTGGCCATCTTCACATCTTCAGTCCATATAGCTTTTGGCCATCTTCTCCTCTTACGTACATACAGCTTTTGGCTATCTTCACATCATCTTAAAAAAGTCAATTTTAGTCAAACTGATACGGCATAACATGCCAGGATAAAAAAATGTATCTTAATTACATTGGCATCCAGATAAGGCATTAAATAACTTTAGCTGTTGTAAAATGGCAATGATCATTAGGTGTGTTTTTGGAGCTTGTGCGACTTAAACTATACTATGTCTTATATCCTGTGTTTATTACTGCAGATATAACGAAACCAGTGTTTCAAGATTGTCCTACAGAGACAGTTAAACTGGAACAGTATGAGCGTCTGGGCCCAAAGTTGTATATTCCTGTGGTGACAGATAACACTGGTATCCGGTCACTCACTGTTGAACCAGAGAATGCTGCTACAACATACTATATGCTCCCCTCTGACAGTCCTCTCACTGTCACCTTCACAGCCACAGATTTTGCTGGGAACCAGGCTAATTGCATTATAACAGTTGTGCTAATTGGTGAGTTTACGCATATCTTTTTGTTGACTAGCAACACTGTTTTAAGATTTCCATTTTTTTAGGTGCCAGATTTTCTGGCTTCTCATTAGTATTGTAGGATGTTGGTAGTTGAAAAACTTAGCTCATTCCATTTGAATGTAGTTTAATGTATGTTCATGCAATATCAGAAATAAAAAATACATAGTCCTGTACAGAATTTTTGTTATTACCTCCTTAACAACATAACAAAAAAATGTAGGTTTAACTAAAAATAGGGGGAAAATTTTTTTTAATTGTTTACATATAGTATTTAATTAAAACTAATACATAGATGCATGCAGAGAATTATAATTGTCATGGAAAAGATAATTATAAGCTTGAATGTAACTGTTTAGTATTTTTAAAAACAAAATTATTTTGGCTGACTGTCAATTTTTTCCAATAGTAATCGCAGCATCCGTTCAGTATTTCGTGTCCCGCCTGTAACTTTGTCATGCATAAATGGATTTTAAAAATACTTGCTCCAACATAACATGGAGACATGTCGCGAGTAAGACCCACACCTGTACCTCAAAGGTCAAGGTCACACTTTGAGTTTGTAAACACTTTGAGTCTGTGTAAAATTTCGTGTCTGGTCTGTAACTTTGTCATGCATAAATGGATTTTATCAATACTTGCTACAAATGATCAACATAACATGACACGTTGGGCGTTACACCCAGACTCCCATTTCAAAGTTAAAGGTCACAATTTAACTTTGTTTGATGACACTTTCAGTCTGATTGAGATTTTGTGCCTGTAACTTTGTCAGCTATGGATGAATTTCAAAAACAAATGGCTCATTTCATCAGCATGACATGACGACATGTCATGCATAAAACCCACACCAGTACCTCAAAAGTCAAGGTCATACTGTGTTTGTTTGACAACACTTTGAGTCTGTTTGAGAATTTATGTCTTGTGCCCTTTGAGTTTGTTTGACAACACTTTGAGTCTGTGTGAGATTTCGTGTCCAGTCTGTAACTTTGTCATGCATAGATGGATTTTATAAATACTTGCTACAAATGATCAACAGAACATGATGACATGTCGCACTTAACGCCCAGACTCCCACTTCAAAGGTCAAGGTCACAATTTAACTTTGTTTGACAACATTTCAGTCTGTTTGAGATTTCATGTCCAGTCTGTAACTGTGTTCACGTATGGATAAATTTAAAAAACATATGGCCGAGTTGATCAACATGATATGATGAAGTGTCAAGATCACACTTTCAATTTGTGCGATATTTTGTGTCTGGTCTGTAACTTTGTCTTTAACATGGCTCAATTGATCAAGGTGACATGATGATGTGTGGTACATGTAAGACCCAGACCTATACGTCAAAGGTCAAGGTCAAACTTTGAGTTTGTTCAACAACACTTTGAGTCTGTTTGAGATTTCAAGTCCAGATACATGGCTCAATTTATCAATTGATCAACATGACATAACAAAGTGTCACATTAAGACCCAGAATCTTACCTCAAAGGTCAAGGTCACACTTTCAGATTTGTTTGATATTTCATTTCTGGTCTGTAACTTTGTTTCACATGGAGGGATTAAAAAAAATCTTGTTACAAGTGATCAATATGTCATGATGATAGAAATACCCACACCTTTACATCAGATGTCACGGTCAAGGTCACACTTGATATTCATGGATACATCGTTACCTATTATAAAATATATCGTTATTTTCGTAGACCATTTGGGGGGCATGCGACACTTACCAGTGACATTTCTTGCTTTTACATGTAGAATGGACCTGGAATCTTCCTTCCAGTTGGCATTTAATAATCTGTAACGTGTTGATACGCCATAAAACCCCATTCATTCATTATTTTAATTTTATTTTCAGATGAAATCCCTCCCAGTCTCACTTGTCCGCCGCTTCTTGAAATTGAACTGACGGATGCCGATTCCAGTGTAACACAAGAAGTTAACAAAAACTTATTCATTTTTAGTGACAACAATTTTCTTTCTCAAACTGAAGCAGAAATAAATGATGCCGTTAAAGATACCTTTACTCGCACTGATTTATACAACACTTACACATACCAAGGAGTATTAGCAGATGACAACAACAATCTGGCAACATGCAAGTCACAAGTATTTGTGAAAGGTAAGCTATTTAATTGTTTATCCTAAAACTTGTTGATATTATGTGACATAGCAGGGAAGAGGAACATTGCAGCAGGTGGTTCAACCATATTTTGTAGACATTATGATTGTACTCTATGTAAAAGACATAAGCCCTATAGAATGATTTGTTAAAGATAAAAAAAACACAATTAAACTGTTTAAATAATTTATATTGACTCTTTAAAATAACAAGGCTTCTGTTTATTCAACATTTTCTTAAGTTTTACTTAAATAAGAACTTAACCCTTTATTCCATAGATATACCTTTTCCCGCACCAATCACAGAAGGTCTTAACGAGCAATCTCAACAATTCCTGCACTGTTTTCCACTCTGTCTGTTAATATAAACATAATTTTCACCCATTGCTGATACGTGGTGAATTAATGCTTTCAATTTGGAAGAGTCGAAGAAAATGCTTATGGAGCAAAGGGTTAAACATAATCTTGACTTGTTATTTATTTATTTTATTGTCAAATCCATGAAACCATATGAAATTTAATTTGAACTAGTCTAAATCAGGATCAGTCTCCTGGCTGCCTGTCTATAGCTTATACAAGCATACATGTACATGAATACAGAAAACAGATATTTTATTTAACTGAAACATACATGACAGCTAATCATCAACATATTAAAACAAGTAAACAAAACGTGTTGAAAAACATATATATGAAATTACAATGTAAACGTACTTGTATTCACATATATTTATATACTTTACATACATTGTATGGTTAGACTGAGAGTGAAAACAAGAATTACAGGTAAATGGATTTTGTCCACATGTAGAAGGAACTTAAAACAAATATTTGTAATATTTACTATTTACTATCAAACATTGATCTGTGGTTTGATTAAACAGTACTTGTCTCTTTTGTAAGGCTTTATTAACATATGTTGCTGGTTTCCTGAGTAACCTTGTGTTTTGTGTATCTAATAGTTCCACAAACTTAAACATGCTTATATTTCTTGTGTAGTATGTTGGTACATGTATTTTATATTTCTTGTGTTGTATGCTGGACATGTATTTTATATTTCTTGTGTAGTATGCTGGTACATGTATTTTATATTTCTTATGAAGCATGTAGGTACATTATTTTGTATTTCTTGTGTAGTATGTTGGTACATGTATTTTATATTTCTTGTGTAGTATGTTGGTACATGTATTTTGTATTTCTTTTGTAGTATGTTAGTACATTTTTTTTATATTTCTTGTGTTGTATGTTGGTACATGTATTTTGTATTTCTTGTGTAGCATGACAGTACATATATTTTGTATTTCTTGTGTAGTATGTTGGTACATGTATTTTATATTTATTGTGTATTATGTAAGTACATGTATTTTACTGAAACAGAAGTCTGGGGCTGTATTCACCAACCATTCTTGAGAATATTCTTAGACTTACGCTTGATGATCCAAATTTCAACCTTAGATATGCAAATTACCATGACAGATAGAAAAGGTGTGAGTTTATTATTATACCCCCGACAAACGAAGTTTGAGGGGGTATATTGGAGTCACCCTGTGGTCGGTCTGTCGGTCGGTCGGTCTGTCCGTTGCAATTTTCCTTGTCCGGAGCATCACTTGAAAAGTACTGGATGGAATTTCATCAAACATCATACAATGGTAGAATATAATGAGAGGAAGTGCAGTGTACAAGAAACATAACTCTATTCTTGCTAATTACAGAGTTATTGCCCTTTGATACTTTTTCTTGTCTGGAGCATAACTTGAAAAGTACCGGATGGAATTTCATCAAGCTTCATACAATGGTAGAATATAATGAGAGGAAGTGCAGTGTACAAGAAACATAACTCTATTCTTGCTAATTACAGAGTTATTGCCTTTTGTTATATTTCCCTTGTCCGGAGCATTACTTTTAAAGTACTGGATGGAATTTCATCAAACTTCATACAATGGTAGAATATAATGACAGGAAGTGCAGTGTACAGGAAACATAACTCTATTCTTGCTAATTACAGAGTTATTGCCCTTTGATAAAAAATTTGTTTCTTGTCAAACTGTTTCTTGTCAAACTTTTGTCCTGAACAACGACGAGCATAACTTTAAAACTATTGGATATAATTTAATAAAACTTCATACAATGGTAAACCATTTTCTGTCATGGCGGCGTTCAGGGGTATTCATCACCTTCAGTGATAGCTATAGTTTGACTATATAGTGGGTGTCCCTACATGCTTATTTTAGTCTCAAAATGGTCTGTAAGTGTCTTTTTCAAAATGCATTCTTGAGTTTAAGTTTTAAAAAAATTCTTAAGAATGGTTGGTGAATACTGCCATGATGTTGTGTCTTTAAATATATTGTGTGCTGTATGAATGTACAACAATATGAAGATGTGACCATTCAACTATTAGTGAAAGTTTATATTTTACAAATTATTTACAGTTTTGATAAAATAGATCCTGCTAGTTCTAAATATATGTAAAAAATCTTAAAAGTCACCTGAGACTTTGACTCAAGGTACCTTTTGTGATCGAGTTTTGTCCGCGTCATTGTGTGCCGGATGGTCTCATGTGTCAGTAAACAATTGACATTTTCGACTTCTTCTCCAAAAACTTAAGCTCAATCTTAATGAAATGTTGAATGCAAGTTTGGTACCTAAGGATGAATCAAAAGTATGAATTGCATGGTCCCCACACCATCTGTCATGGGAAACTAGATATCTAAGGTTGTAATTTGGATTTTCAAGCTCAAGTCTTAAGAATACGACCCCTGGAATAACTCGTGGAAACTCGGCAGAGACTCATCCCAGCTGCCATTTAAAACAGTTATCCATTTTGGGATGGAATTTTCTATCAGAACCGCAAACCCAAACTCACGTAAGGTTCTTATAATGACCAATTTGGGGAGGAAACACAGGTGCTGTTATATACAAATTGGACATGTTCAGCTATACAGAGGTCTTGTATATGCAGATCATCTGATAGTAAAAATGGCGGGACCAACAGAGTATAGCATTCTATAGATGATTGTTATTTCCATGTGGTACTGTTACAGTCAAGTATATGACATTTATACAGGTGTTGACGTACCGTAAAACAGCATTCATTCATTCATCTATACAGGTGTTGATGTGCCGTAAAACAGCATCCATTCATTCATCTATACAGGTGTTGGTGTGCCGTAAAACAGCATCCATTCATTCATCTATACAGGTGTTGACGTACCGTAAAACAGCATCCATTCATTCATCTATACAGGTGTTGACGTACCGTAAAACAGCATCCATTCATTCATCTATACAGGTGTTGATGTGCCGTAAAACAGCGTTCATTTATTATTTATTAAATTTATACAGGTGTTGATGTGCATAAAACACCATTCATTCATTATTCATTCACATTCATTCATTCACATTCATTCATTCATTCATTCATTCATTCATTCATTCATTCATTCATTCATTCATTCATTCTTCATTCATTCATTCATTCTATTTATACATGTGTTGATGTGCCATAAAACACCATTTGTTTATTCCATTTATACAGCTGCAACTTGCTCGGAGCTTTCATTTACCACACCATTGAATGCAGGGAAGATTTGCATAAATACGGTTTGTACCATAAAGTGTTATGATGAATTCACATTCAACTCAGCACCAAAGGAGAGGCAATTTAGCTGTAATGCTGGAGTCTGGACTCCTGAATGGACCCCAGCATGCATTCCAGGTAAACATTGACTTATGGTCTCCATTTTCTATGTCATTCTTTTTGTACAGTGAAACATCCACAAACATGACACTGTTCAGGGTAAATAGGGTTCAGTTCGGTTAAATGTTTATTAATGTTAGCTAACATAATTATATTCCTGCACATTGACTCGACCCCAAATAAGCATGGAGTACACACGGTCATTTTAGCAAACAAGGCAGCAAATGTGTTTACTGTTTGACAGTGCTGAACGCAACCCTGGTCTCACTATGCAGCTAAATTTTGTTCTTTGTTCTGCAGTAAATAAGGCATATAACTTCAATGTTAAAAAAATCCACATAGAATAGAATATAATACATAAACATATAAATACACAAGTGATATATGTAACATAGTTTCCTAAAAATTTTGTAAAAAATAATAAATTATATATAAAAAAAAAAATTATCCATGCCGGTCAACAGTACAAACAAATCATATTGTCTAAATACATGTATTATGTCAGTGAAGCTGTATGGCTGATAAATCACATGCAAAAATGAAAATGGCCAAAAAAAAATTGAAATGATACGAAATGTTGAAGCCATCTGCAGATATCTGCATTAGTCGTTACTATTTAATTACTAAAATATGCTCTGATATTCGATATGGACTTACTAGACTATAATTGGGACACCATCAATGATACAAATATAATAATATAAATAATAATCTAATTTATTAGGTTTGTCAAGAGGTATGGTTATAATGAAACAAAATAAAAGTCAAAGTACTCAAAGTACTGAAGGTGGGATTGCTAATAGACACTATCAGATGCTAGTCTACTTTGTATGTGTTTGACTTCAAATATCGAATAAATGTAGGATACCTTTAAAATTAATTTGTGTTGTGGAATAGTTATGCACATGGACTGATAATTAAATGATACCTTAATTCTCCTTATGTCCAATGTCAACATTGTGTTTCAATATATAACACATATTTATGATACTGGTTTCTAGACCTGGGTATTAAAGGGAGGGGATGCCCGGTGGGTGGTTCCCTCTGAATTTTGAAAAGGCTTTCAAGTCGGGGACAGTGTGTTTGATAAGATAATTGGTAAACATTTTTAGTTTAAAAAATATCACCATGCAAATTACACTCAGGTCCTTTTATAATGTGGTTGCCAGAATAAATATACCAAGGTGCACTGTGCTACACTCTTTGGCAATATTTTATCCGGTCGAAGTATCGTAAACAAACACAAGACAATGTGTGATCAAATATGACAGACCATTGTTTGTCAGTGTAAATCAACTAAAAACAATGTTGTTTATAAAAATAAGAAGTTCTTATCATGTCAGTCTGAATTATCAAGGTGTAATTGATGCACAAATACATGGTCACAGTAACAACTTGTGCTAATGACACCTGGTACTAAGCATATGCAGATACAGTTTCCTTTTTCCGATCATGATGCTGTACCACTGGACAGCTCCACTATAGGTTCTCCTTGTCAATAGATACTTGTGATTGTTTCGCTGCAAGAGTGTATTTGTATTTTTGTTTGGCTCAATTCGTCAGTATGACATGACAATGTTGTCGCGCATAAGATCCACATCCGTATCTCGAAGGTCAAGGTCACACTTTGAGTTTGACAACATTTTGAGTCTGTGTGAGCTTTCATGTCCAGCCTGTAACTTTGTCATGCATAGATGGATTTTATAAATACTTGCTACAAATGATAAACATAACATGACGACATGTCCCGCATAACACCCAGAATCCCACTTCAAAGATCAAGGTCACAATTTTACATTGTTTGACGACACTTTCAGTCTGAGATTTGGTGTCCGGTCTGTATTTTTGTCACCTATGGATATTTTTCAAAAACACTTGGCTCAGTTGTTCAACATGACCTGATGAAGTGTCACTTGTGAGACCCAGAACCCTTCCTCAAAGGTGACGGTCACACTTTCAATTTGTTTGATATTTGTGTCTGGTCTGTTACTTTGTCTTTAACTTGGCTCAACTGACCAAGAGGATATGATCACATGTCACGCGTAAGACCCAGATCCGTGCCTCAAAGGTTAAGGCCACAATTAGAGTTTAATCTACAACACTTTGAATCTGTTTGAGATTTCAAATCGGGTTTGTAACTGTCATACATGGATGGATTTAATTACACTTGGCTCAGTTTTATTTTATCAATTGATCAGCATGACATGATGATGTGTCGCGTTAAGTCCCAGAACCTTACCTCAAAGGTCAAGGTCACACTTTCAGTTTGTTTGATATGTCATGTCTGGTCAAAATATCACCTGCTACATGTAGAAATAGCCAGACCTTTACATCAGATGTCAATGTCAAGGTTACACAAAAGTCAAGTTCACACTTTCATGTAAAAAAAACATTAAACTGAATGTCTAGTCTGAAAAGTCAGTCCATAATACTCTTGATATTCATGGATACATTGCTACCTTATATAAAATATTTCATTATTTTCACCGACCATTTGGGGGGCATGTGACACTTACCATTGACATTTCTTGTTGATATATTTCAGATATTATTCCTCCTGAAGTAACATGTCCACCTGAAGGTACGATTTATATTGCCGAATCTGCTGAAGTCACTGAGGTTGACTTTTCTGATGTCCCAGGTGTACAAATAACGGACCTAAATGAATACTCTGCTGCTGTGTTTGATCCACCATCTGCAAACTTTTCTGTAGGGATGCTGTACAAACCTGTTGAAGTTAGAGTTTCAGTCACAGATAAAGCTGGAAACACTGGCAGTTGTCGTTTTCAGTATATACTTCTTCGTAAGTATTTTTTAACAGATTTCTATGTATTATTCATCAATGAATAATTTTATTTGTTGTATATAATAAATACTTTGAATGATGCTTTAATCAGGTCACCTCTGAGCTTGAAATGTGTACTATTCTTCCTCTGTAGGCTTTCTGTCCACAGTTTCTGAAACAAACATCTCTGAATCCACAGTTTCTGAAACAAACATCTCTGAAACTGCATTGTGGATTTTGAATTTGGTGTGAATCTTCATGGCATTATTGCATATTGTTTGGTGTGTTTGTTTCCCCCAAAGATTTATTTTTATACCCCCGACAAACGAAGTTTTGAGGGGGTATACTGGAGTCACCCTGAGGTTGGTCTGTCGGTCTGTCGGTCTGTTGGTCTGTCGGTCTGTCGGTTGGTCTGTCCGCAATTTTCCTTGTCCGGAGCATAACTTGAAAAGTACTGGATGGAATTTCATCAAACGTCATACAATGGTAGAATATAATGACAGGAAGTGCATTGTACAAGAAACATAACTCTATTCTTGCTAATTACAGAGTTATTGCCCTTTGATATTTTTTCTTGTCCGGAGCATAACTTGAAAAGTACCGGATGGAATTTCATCAAGTTTCATACAATGGTAAAATATAATGAGAGGAAGTGCAGTGTATAGGAAACATAACTCTATTCTTGCTAATTACAGAGTTATTGCCCTTTGGTATATTTCCCTTTGATATTTTGTCTGGTCCGGAGCATAACTTGAAAAGTACCGGATGGAATTTCATCAAGCTTCATACAATGGTACAATATAATGAGAAGAAGTGCAGTGTACAGGAAACATAACTCTATTCTTGCTAGTTACAGAGTTATTGCCCTTTGATATATTTCCCTTGTCCGGAGCATTACTTTTAAAGTACTGGATGGAATTTCATCAAACTTCATACAATGGTAGAATATTATGACAGGAAGTGCAGTGTACAAGAAACATAACACTATTCTTGCTAATTACAGAGTTATTGCCCTTTGATATATTTCCCTTGTCCGGAGCATTACTTTTAAAGTACTGGATGGAATTTCATCAAACTTCCTACAATGGTAGAATATAATGAGAGGAAGTGCAGTGTACAAGAAACATAACTCTATTATTGCTAATTACAGAGTTATTGCCCTTTGATATTTTTTCTTGTCCGGAACATAACTTGAAAAGTACCGGATGGAATTTCATCAAGCTTCATACAATGGTAGAATATAATGAAAGGAAGTGCAGTGTACAAGAAACATATCTCTATTCTTGCTAATTACAGAGTTATTGCCCTTTGATATATTTCCCTTGTCCGGAGCATTACTTTTAAAGTACTGGATGGAATTTCATCAAACTTCATACAATGGTAGAATATAATGACAGGAAGTGCAGTGTACAAGAAACATAACTCTATTCTTGCTAATTACAGAGTTATTGCCCTTTGATATATTTCCCTTGTCCGGAGCATTACTTTTAAAGTACTGGATGGAATTTCATCAAACTTCATACAATGGTAGAATATAATGAAAGGAAGTGCAGTGTACAAGAAACATATCTCTATTCTTGCTAATTACAGAGTTATTGCCCTTTGATATATTTCCCTTGTCCAGAGCATTACTTTTAAAGTACTGGATGGAATTTCATCAAACTTCATACAATGGTACAATATAATGACAGGAAGTGCAGTGTACAGGAAACCTAACTCTATTCTTGCTAATTACAGAGTTATTGCCCTTTGATATATTTCCCTTGTCCGGAGCATTACTTTTAAAGTACTGGATGGAATTTCATCAAACTTCATACAGTGGTAGAATATAATGACAGGAAGTGCAGTGTACAAGAAACATAACTCTATTCTTGCTAATTACAGAGTTATTGCCCTTTGATATATTTCCCTTGTCTGGTGCAGTACTTTTAAAGTACTTTTAAAGCCATCAGTGATAACAGTTTAATAAAGTTCATGAAAGAACCAAGTTGATGAATACATGGAGTTCGAGCAAAGCAGGTTCGATATTGTATTCCTAGTGCTCTTGTTTGTTTCTTATCCATAAAATTGTTGTCCCTCAACATAACTCGAAAAAGTATAACATTTATTGATTGCCATGAAAGCTTGTACACTGCACAATAATTAAAAAGACCGTTTTTAATTTTAACAAAACCATAAAAAAATTAACAATACAAACAACTCAATCCATAACATTCTCTTTTATTAAGAATTTCTTTTGTCTGGAGCATTACTTTAAAACAATTGGATATAATTTAATAAAATTTCATTCAATGGTTAACCATTTTCTGTCATGGCGGCGTTCGGGGGTATTCATCACTACAGTGATAGGTCTAGTTAATTTTGTGAACACAATTAATGAAAGAGAATTATAAATTCCGTCTTCGTTTTCAGTGGTAGATAAATATACTACATTTATAAACATCAAGTTGAATACTTTTTGAAGTAACACAAAAAGATAATTTTGGTTGGCAAATCTTATTTGCAAAATTATGATGGCACAACATTTTGAAAGGAAAAATTCAAAAATTGATATTAAAAACATCGATTTAATGTGTTAATTAAGTGCGTATAATAAGAAACGTTTTTATCACAAGATTTTTTTTCTATCAAAGTTATTGCAAAATGTCTAAATGTTTTTCTGTTTTGGAAACACTTACCGTAATTTGCATTTAATAATTTCCCTTTTTGAATCAGTTGTTGCTGTAGTTTTACTGACATATCTGTCGGGAAAACAAAGCACCAGGTTAACAAAGTCCCAATATTGACCCTGTATATAAGTATAACATTTTTATATACCACTAAGTCAAATTATTCTTCAAATACCCAATTTACATGTTGATAAAAAAGTTTTTGATTGATTAAATATTTAACATCATTTTTATGGCATCAAAGGCTAACAGACAATCAGTTAACCTAACCACTGTTTCCTGGGACCCTGAAAGGTTATTCAGTACTCGAGCACACCTATCTCTGCAAATAACTGATAACTTTCCCACTTGAATCAGAATCAGCGTTAAGAGACAAATGATAATGAGACACAATGTCGTGTATCAATCATCGTGGAGACTGTTGCAGGGCAAGGATTTGAACTCACGACCCCTGGATTGATAGTCAGACACGTAACCGACTGAGCTTATCGGGCCCAGCTATTGATGAAAGCCAAACAAACTGAAACATGTAACTTCGCAAACAATAAGAAGCATTGCTTGAGCTCAGATTAATGGAATATATTTATGATTGGTAGCTCAAGGTATTCCAAAGTTATACAAATGTTGGCCATGGGCTAAAAATTACCCCACCCAGGATCCGTAAAACATTTATTTAGCATATAGAGTTTTGCAAAGAAAACATTATAATTCTTATTTTCTGCAACTGTAATGGGCAGAATTTGGATATTTTAAATCAGTAGTTTGGTCATGTCCTTTCATTTCATAGTTTACATGGAATCATGTTGGGAAAGGCAAACAAATCGTCATTTCTGTTGTTTAGTTGCCTGCAGCTTTAAAATTTGGCATTTGTTTCTACTTATATACTTCCTGGGGACTCACAAAACCATGACCTCTTCCTGGGGATCAATACTTTTTAAATTGAATTATACAAGGAAACTTAAAATAAAAGTGTCTGCTTGAGACAGTATTCCAAGCACTGCCATACTGGAGTATCATGCCACAGACACATAGTATAATACCCAACCAGCCGTATTGTACTGGTTACTTTGTTTAAAGTTTTTAGCTCTACTGGCCAAAGTCCAGCGGGGCTTATGTCATGGTAAATTGTCAGTCGTTCGTCCATCTGTTAACCTTTTTCTTGTAAATGCAATAGTACCTTTATTTTTCATTGAATCTTAACCAAACTTGCACAGCATTTATGTAACCACAAGATCTCGTACGAGTTATTGAACCAGCATCATTCGACCACAAATGCCTCCGCTACAGAGTTTATAAGCACATTTTAACCTAAATTTTAAAAAACATTTTCTCTGAAAGTTGAAGGCCTAGACCTTAGATATTTTACATATAGCATTGCGTGGAGGTCCTGCAAAAGAGTTGTTGAAGTCGGTCCCTGGGGTCAAATTTGGGGTCACCAAAGGTGTCACTGTTTTACATAGAGTTGTACAGGGAAAATGTTGTAGACGTGATAGCTTCTTCATTATTGATTGAAACTTAACCAAACTTCTACAGCAGTTATTTAACTATAAAATCTTGGACGAGTTTTTGAACCAGCATCATTCCACCACAAATGCCCCTGCCACAGGGCTTATAAGCACATTTTAAGTAAAATTTTAAATAACGTTTTCTCTGAAAGTTTAGGGCTTAGACCTTAGATATTTTTCATGTAGCATCATTCTGTTGCCAGTAGAGCAATTCAGATCCTCTTGGGTCTCTTGTTTAATTGGATAACATCATTTATTACTGGTAAGCTGTCATAAAATAAGTATCTTTAAAGCAGGGCAGTTGTGCAGTAGATAGAGTTTTGGCCGCTCATGCCAGAGGTCAGGGGTTTGGTTTCAGGGCTGACACAATGGCTTCCCTAAATATGATACTTAGTATTTTACCCAGGAAATGGACATGAACACAATTTATAAAGTTGTGACTTCACAATCAAGCTAAGATAAATTTATATAAACTAAATAAGTGTATGAATACATAACTTACATGAGCTCACTGATAATGAAGTACCTCATTACAAAAAATGTTCCAATTTCCTTTTTTTAAACCTTCTTAAAACTTGATCAGGTTG
Source organism: Panopea generosa (assembly GCA_029582155.1). Lineage (NCBI taxonomy): Eukaryota > Metazoa > Mollusca > Bivalvia > Adapedonta > Hiatellidae > Panopea > Panopea generosa. The sequence continues at coordinate 93,554,413 of CM055895.1, forward strand.
ATTTAAGTTAATAGAATTTCTTTTTTGTTTACATATTTAGTGAATTATGTTGATTTTATCTAATTACAGCTGAGCCATGTTCACCGTTATCCCTGCCCATAACTGAAAATGCTATTCCAAATGAATGTTCAAGGCGCAATGTGTTTTTCGATAAAGGCTATGACTGCAACATTACATGCAAAGATGGTTTCGTTCTGGGAGGTAATGAAGGATTGAAAAAATCCATAAGCTGTACTGATGGTAACATGTGGGCTGAAGAAGACATTTACCCAACATGCGTAACCGGTAAGAATGTGATAAGAATTAATTTTAAAGCTCATTTGAGCTTGTCAAGAAGGAATTAAAAAGGACTTACAGTAGATGGTGTTGTGGGTAGGGGTTGTGGTGGGTAGATGATGTGGTGGGTAGGGGTTGTGGTGGGAAGATGATGTGGTGGGTAGGGGTTGTGGTGGGAAGATGAGGTGGTGGGTAGGGGTTGTGGTGGGAAGATGATGTGGTGGGTAGGGGTTGTGGTGGGTAGATGATGTGGTGGGTAGGGGTTGTGGTAAGTAGATGATGTGGTGGGTAGGGGTTGTGGTGGGAAGATGATGTGGTGGGTAGGGGTTGTGGTGGGTAGATGATGTGAGTAGAGATGTGGTGGTAGAGGATGTGGTGGGGAGAACTAGGCGGGTAGATGATGTGTTGGGTAGGGGTTGTGGTGGATAGATGATGTGGTGGGTAGGGGTTGTGGTGGGTAGATGATGTGTTGGGTAGGGGTTGTGGTGGGTAGATGATGTGGTGGGTAGGGGTTGTGGTGGGTAGATGATGTGGTGGGTAGGGGTTGTGGTGGGTAGATTATGTGGTGGGTATTGGGTTGTGGTGAGAAGATGATGTGGTAGGTAGAGAACTTGGTGGTAGATTATGTGGTGGGGAGAACTAGGCGGGTAGATGATGTGGTGGGTAGGGGTTGTGGTGGGTAGATGATGTGGTGGGTAGGGGTTGTGGTGGGTAGATGATGTGGTGGGTAGGGGTTGTGGTGGGTAGATGATGTGGTGGGTATTGGGTTGTGGTGAGAAGATGATGTGGTAGGTAGAGAACTTGGTGGTAGATGATGTGGTGGGTATCAGGGTGTGGTGGGTAGAGGATGCAGTTGGTTGAGGGTGTGGAAGGTAGAGGATGTGGTGGGTAGGGGATGTGATAGTAGAGAATGTGGTTGGTAAAGGATGCAGTTGGTAGAGGGTGTGGTGGGTAGAGGATGTGGTGGATAGATGATGTGGTGGGTAGGAGGTGTGGTGGGTAGAGAATGTGGTGGGTAGAGGATGCAGTTGGTAGAGGGTGTGGTGGGTATAGGATGTGGTGGGTAGGGGGTGTGGTGAGAAGAGAATGTGGTGGATAGTTTTTGTTTTTTGGTGTTTAGCGTCGCTTTCAACATGGATAGAGGATGTAGTTGGTAGAGGGTATGGATGGTAGAGGATGTGGTAGGTAGGGGGTGTGGTTAGTAGATATTGTGGTGGGTAGAGGATGCAGTTGGTAGAGGGTGTGATGGGTAGAGGATGTGGTAGGTAAATGTGGTGGGTAGAGGATGTGGTGGGTAGATGAGGTGGGAGGATGTGGTGGGTAAATTTGGTAGGTAGATGTGGTGGATAGAGGATGTAGTGGGTAGATGTGGTAGGTAGATGTGGTGGGTAGGGGGTGTGACGGGTAGAGGGTGTGGTGGGTAGAGGATGTGGTAGGTAGATGTGGTGGGTAGGAGGCGTGGTGGGTAGAGGATGTGGTGGGAAGAGAATATGGTGGATAAAGGATGCATTTGGTAGATGATGTTGATAGAGGATGCTGTGATTAGAAGATGTGGTGGGTAGAGGGTGGTGGGTAGAGGATGCTGTGGGTAGAGGATGGTGGGTAGAGGATGCAGTGGGTAGAGGATGTGGTGGGAAGAGGATGCTGTGGGTAGAGGATGGTGGGTAGAGGATGTGGTGGGTAGGGGGTGTGGTGAGAAGAGAATGTGGTGGATAGTTTTTGTTTTTTGGTGTTTAGCGTCGCTTTCAACATGGATAGAGGATGTAGTTGGTAGAGGGTATGGATGGTAGATGATGTGGTGGGTAGGAGGTGTGGTGGGTAGAGGATGCAGTTGGTAGAGGGTGTGCAGGGTATAGGATGTGGTGGGTAGATGGTGTGGTGGGTAGGGGGTGTGGTGAGAAGAGAATGTGGTGGATAGTTTTTGTTTTTTGGTGTTTAGCGTCGCTTTCAACATGGATAGAGGATGTAGTTGGTAGAGGGTATGGATGGTAGATGATGTGGTGGGTAGGAGGTGTGGTGGGTAGAGAATGTGGTGGGTAGAGGATGCAGTTGGTAGAGGGTGTGGTGGGTATAGGATGTGGTGGGTAGATGGTGTGGTGGGTAGGGGGTGTGGTGAGAAGAGAATGTGGTGGATAGTTTTTGTTTTTTGGTGTTTAGCGTCGCTTTCAACATGGATAGAGGATGTAGTTGGTAGAGGGTATGGATGGTAGAGGATGTGGTAGGTAGGGGGTGTGGTTAGTAGAGAATGTGGTGGGTAGAGGATGCAGTTGGTAGAGGGTGTGATGGGTAGAGGATGTGGTAGGTAAATGTGGTGGGTAGAGGATGTGGTGGGTAGATGAGGTGGGAGGATGTGGTGGGTAAATTTGGTAGGTAGATGTGGTGGATAGAGGATGCAGTGGGTAGATGTGGTAGGTAGATGTGGTGGGTAGGGGGTGTGACGGGTAGAGGATGTGGTGGGTAGAGGATGTGGTAGGTAGATGTGGTGGGTAGGAGGCGTGGTGGGTAGAGGATGTGGTGGGAAGAGAATATGGTGGATAAAGGATGCATTTGGTAGATGATGTTGATAGAGGATGCTGTGATTAGAGGATGTGGTGGGTAGAGGGTGGTGGGTAGAGGATGCTGTGGGTAGAGGATGGTGGGTAGAGGATGCAGTGGGTAGAGGATGTGGTGGGAAGAGGATGCTGTGGGTAGAGGATGGTGTGTAGAGGATGTGGTGGGTAGAGGGTTTGGTTGGTAGAGGGTGTGGTGGGTAGAGGATGTGGTTGGTAGATGATGCAGTGGGTAGAAGTTGTGATGGGTAGATAGTGTGGTGGGTAAGGGGTGTGTTGAGTAGAGGGTGTGGTGGGTAGAGGATATGGTGGATAAAGGATGCAGTGGGTAGATGATGTGGTTGATAGAGGGTGTGGTGGGTAGAAGGTGCGTTGAGCAGATGATTTTGTTGGTAGGGATGTTGTGGATAGAGGATGCAGTTGGTAGAGTGTGTGGTGGGTAGAGGATGTAGTGGATAAGGAATGTGGTAGGTAGAGGATGTGGTGGATAGATGATGTGTGGGTAAGAGGATGTGGTGGATAGATGAAGTGGTGGGTAGAGACTGTGGTGGATAGATGATGTGATGGTTAGATGATGTAATGGATAGGGAATGCGGTGGGTAGAGAGTGTGGTGGATAGATGATGTGGTAAGTAGAGGATGTAGTGGATAGGGAATGTGGTAGGTAGAGGGTGTGATGGGTAGAGGATGTGGTGGATAGATGATGTGGTGGTAAGAGGATGTGGTGGATAGATGAAGTGGTGGGTAGAGACTGTGGTGGATAGATGATGTGGTGGTAAGATGATGTGGTGGATAGGGAATGTGGTAGGTAGAGAGTGTGGTGGATAGATGATGTGGCTGGTAGAGGATTTAGTGGATAGGGAATGTGGTAGGTAGAGGGTGTGGTGGGTAGAGGATGTGGTGGATAGATGATGTGGTGGGTAGAGACTGTGGTGGATAGATGATGTGGTGGTAAGATGATGTGGTGGATAGGGAATGTGGTGGGTAGAGAGTGTGGTGGATAGATGATGTGGTGGGTATAGGATTTAGTGGATAAGGAATGTGGTGGGTAGAGGATGTGGTGGATAGATGATGTGTGGGTAAGAGGATGTGGTGGATAGATGAAGTGGTGGGTAGAGACTGTGGTGGATAGATGATGTGGTGGTAAGATGATGTGGTGGATAGGGAATGTGGTGGGTAGAGAGTGTGGTGGATAGATGATGTGGTGGGTAGAGGATTTAGTGGATAGGGAATGTGGTAGGTAGAGGGTGTGGTGGGTAGAGGATGTGGTGGATAGATGATGTGGTGGGTAGAGGATTTAGTGGATAGGGAATGTGGTAGGTAGAGGGTGTGGTTGGTAGAGGATGTGGTGGATAGATGATGTGGTGGTTAGAGGATGTGGTGGATAGATGATGTGGTTGCTAGAGAGTGTGGTTGATAGATGATGTGGTTGATATAGAATGTGGTGGGTAGAGGATGTGGTGGTTAGATGATGTGGTAAGTAGTTGATGTGGTGGGTAGATGGTGTGTTTGATAGACGATGTGTTGGGCAGATGATGCCATGGGTAGAGGGTGTGGTGGGTAAATGGTTTGTGCGGCAGATAATGTGGGAGGTAGAGGGTATGGTGGGTAAAAGGTGTGGTGGGTAGATGATGTGATGGGTAGAGAATGTGGTGGGTAGAGGTCGTGGTGGGTAGATAATGTGGTGGGTAAGGGATGTGGTGGGTAGATGATGTGGTGGGTAGAGGGTGTGGTAGGTAAAAGGTGTGGTTGGCAGATAATGTGGGAGGTAGAGGGTATGGTGGGTAGAAGGTGTGGTGGGCAGATAATGTGGTGAGTATAAGTTGTGGGTAGAGGATATGGTTGGTAGAGGGTGTGGTTGGTAGATAATGTGGTGAGTAGAGGGTGTGGTGGGTAGATAATGTGGCAGGTAGAGGTTGTGGTGGGTAGATGATGTGGTGGGTAGGGGATGTGGTGGGTAGATGATGTTGTGGATAGGGGATGTGGTGGGTAGAGGTTGTGGTGGGTAGTTAATGTGGTGGGTAGGGGATGTGGTGGGTAGATGATGTGGTGGGTAGAGGGTGTGGTGGGTAAATGATGTGGTTGGTAGGGGATGTGGTGGGTAGAGGGTGTAGTGGGTAAATGATGTGGTTGGTAGGGGATGTGGTGGGTAGAGGGTGTGGTGGGTTGATGATGTGGTGGGTAGAGGGTGTAGTTGGTAAATGATGTGGTTGGTAGGGGATGTGGTGGTTAGAGGATGTTGTGGATAGGGAATGCGTTGGGAAGATGGGTTAATTGATAGTTGGTCAGATTGACAAAGGATCTTTATTGCATGATACACTGAATGGACCAAGCAATTTGAACACTTCCTGCAATGTTTTCCACTCTGTCAGATAATATAAACATAATTCACCCAATAATTTAAAAGCTTTCTCTATTAGAGGTGTCCAAAGGCGTCTATGTTAGAGGTGTCAAAAGGTGTCTATATTAGAGGTATCCAAAGGTATCTATATGAAGTAAAAGGTTAAGGGTAACAATGACCAAGTGTATCATGTAAAATCAATACATAAATGTCTGTTAATGTCATATACAAGTTTTCTAATTATGCTACTCAATATTTTGATTGAGATATTGGAAATACGAAAGCGATTGGTTAGTTATTCCATTCAGTATAGTGTAAATTCTAAATATCTAACTTCACTTACAAAATATTATAAAACATAGACAAATTATGACCGCACAAATATTTAGTCTCACGAACCATTCTTTTGGAAAATGTCATGAACTTTTGGCCCAGTGAACATAAATGTTTTTACAGTATAACATATTGCAGGTGTTGCTATGCAACTATTTACTAATTATCAAACAATACAGAATTTCTTTATATATACATGTATGATATAAGCACTGGCAGATCAAGATTCTTACTCAATTGGGATCCACCAATTTCAGACGGGGTACAAGACATTAAATTTTTTCAGCTGAAACTCTATCATTTAGCAGTATTTTAGTTTCCAGTTACTTGCGGAAGGACGGTGGTTCTACTCTGTCTGATTCAGTCTGAGGTTTTTCCACCAGTAAAAGCTGGATATGCCATATATAACCTGAAATGTGTTGAAAAAAAAAAAAGTCGGAACCCCATCCCCCACCCCCACCATTCTGGATATGCAAGTGTATAGGAAGGTACAATTTAATAGAAATGATAGCTCTTGTATTCTTTTTTTTTTTCAGACACAGTACCACCTAATCTGGTATGCCCCACATCGGCTAACATTTACATTGAAAAAGATGAGGTAAAAAATGTAATTTTCAGCGATGCGAATTACCCTTTTGAAGCAACTGATGCAGGCGGTTTAAGTGATAGGTTTCTTTTCTCACCAGCTCAGCAAAATTTCGAGGCTAACATGATCAACCAGGACTCCTTTACAAGTATCTCTGACCATACAGGACTTGGCTAATAATGTTGCTAGTTGCAGCTTTTGGTTAACTGTGAAAGGTTTGTATTTAATTTAAGTTAAAACTACTCATTTATTAGCACTTTGGGTTTCATGTTCTGCATATTCAGTGACTATATCATCTACAAATAATTAATATCTTACCCATGTATAAACTGTATCTCCAGAGACCACACTGTATTTAAGTTACTGTATAATAACACCAAAAAAAAATTAGTAAAAATGCATTTGAAATATATAAAAAATGCTGAACAGTAATTGTATGAATGTATGAAAAGTCATTATTAAAGTCTTCTTTTCTACGAATAGAGGAATATTATAATCACCCGAGCATCGTCATATGCATTGACGTCCATGTCCCACGTTGTTAAAGTTTTTAAAGTTGCATGGATTGCTGTTATATCGGTGGAACTTGATATAAGTGTACATGCTATGACTACTGTATGGCAGTATATAACATATTGGGTTCCTAACTTGATATAAGTATACGTGCTATGACTACTGTATGGCAGTATATAACATATTGGGTTCCTAACTTGATATAAGTATACGTGCTATGACTTCTGTATGGCAGTATATAACATATTGGGTTCCTAACTTGATATAAGTGTACTTGCTATGACTACTGTATGGCAGTATATAACATATTGGGTTCCTAACTTGATATAAGTGTACGTGCTATGACTACTGTATGGCAGTATATAACATATTGGGTTCCTAACTTGATATAAGTGTACGTGCTATGACTACTGTATGGCAGTTACTATAACATATTGGGTTCCTAACTTGATATAAGTGTACATGCTATGACTACTGTATGGCAGTATATAACATATTGGGTTCCTAACTTGATATAAATGTACGTGCTATGACTACTGTATGGCAGTATATAACATATTGGGTTCCTAACTTGATATAAATGTACGTGCTATGACTACTGTATGGCAGTATATAACATATTGGGTTCCTTACTTGATATAAGTGTACGTGCTATGACTACTGTATGGCAGTATATAACATTGGGTTCCTAACTTGATATAAGTGTACGTGCTATGACTACTGTATGGCAGTATATAACAAATTGGGTTCCTAACTTGATATAAGTGTACGTGCTATGACTACTGTATGGCAGTATATAACATATTGGGTTCCTTACTTGATATAAGTGTACGTGCTATGACTACTGTATGGCAGTATATAACATATTGGGTTCCTTACTTGATATAAGTGTACGTGCTATGACTACTCTATGGCAGTATATAACATATTGGGTTCCTAACTTGATATAAGTGTACGTGATATGACTACTCTATGGCAGTATATAACATATTGGGTTCCTAACTAGATATAAGTGTACGTGCTATGACTACTCTATGGCAGTATATAACATATTGGGTTCCTAACTTGATATAAGTGTACGTGCTATGACTACTGTATGTCAGTATATAACATATTGGGTTCCTAACATGAAAGTCAAGATCATATTTCAAAGTAAAAAGGAAACATTAACGTTTCCGTTAAACTCTGTGTTAAAGTTTTGATGCAAGAAGTTTATATCATGCATATCCAACTCTGCATACTTGCATACTTAAGTATGTTTATACTCTGCATACTTGCATACTTAAGTATCTTTATACTCTGCATACTTGCATACTTATGCATGTTTATACTCAGCATACATGCATATTTATGCATGTTTATAATCTGCATACTTGCATACTTATGCATGTTTATACTCAGCATACATGCATATTTATGCATGTTTGTAATCTGCATACCTTCATTCTTATGCATGTTTATACTTTGCATACATGCATTGACATGGCTACAATAACTGTATATGGCTACAATTATGTGAATGTAAGACGGTATGCTTGTGCTTGACATGGCTACAATTATGTGAATGTAAGGAGGTATGCTTGTGCTTGAAATGGCTACAATAGTTTTGATTAACTGTATATGGCTACAATTATGTGAATGTAAGGCAGTATGCTTGTGCTTGACATGGCTACAATAGTTTTGATTAACTGTATATGGCTACAATTATGTGGATGTAAGGCAGTATGCTTGTGCTTGAAATGGCTACAATAGTTGTGATTAACTGTATATGGCCACAATTATGTGAATGTCAGGAGGTATGCTTGTGCTTGAAATGGCTACAGTAGTTTTGATTAACTGTATATGGCTACAATTATGTGAATGTAAGGCGGTATGCTTGTGCTTGACATTGCTACAATAGTTTGATTAACTGTATATGGCCACAATTATGTGAATGTAAGGCAGTATGCTTGTGCTTGACATGGCTACAATAGTTGTGATTAACTGTATATGGCTACAATTATGTGAATGTAAGGCAGTATGCTTGTGCTTGACATGGCTACAATAGTTGTGATTAACTGTATATGGCTACAATTATGTGAATGTAAGGCAGTATGCTTGTGCTTGAAATGGCTACAATAGTTGTGATTAACTGTATATGGCCACAATTATGTGAATGTCAGGAGGTATGCTTGTGCTTGAAATGGCTACAGTAGTTTTGATTAACTGTATATGACTACAATTATGTGAATGTAAGGCGGTATGCTTGTGCTTGACATTGCTACAATAGTTTGATTAACTGTATATGGCCACAATTATGTGAATGTAAGGCAGTATGCTTGTGCTTGACATGGCTACAATAGTTGTGATTAACTGTATATGGCCACAATTATGTGAATGTAAGGCAGTATGCTTGTGCTTGACATGGCTACAATAGTTTTGATTAACTGTATATGGCCACAATTATGTGAATGTAAGGCGGTATGCTTGTTCTTGACATGGCTACAATAGTTTTGATTAACTGTAAATGGCTACAATTATGTGAATGTTAGGCAGTATGCTTGTGCTTGACATGGCTACAATAGTTTTGATTAACTGTATATGGCCACAATTATGTGAATGTTAGGCAGTATGCTTGTGCTTGACATGGCTACAATAGTTCTGATTAACTGTATATGGCCACAATTATGTGAATGTAAGGCAGTATGCTTGTGCTTGACATGGCTACAATAGTTTTGATTAACTGTATATGGCCACAATTATGTGAATGTAAGGCGGTATGCTTGTTCTTGACATGGCTACAATAGTTTTGATTAACTGTATATGGCCACAATTATGTGAATGTAAGGCAGTATGCTTGTGCTTGACATGGCTACAATAGTTTTGATTAACTGTATATGGCTACAATTATGTGAATGTAAGGCAGTATGCTTGTGCTTGACATGGCTACAATTATGTGAATGTAAGGAGGTATGCTTGTGCTTGACATGGCTACAATAGTTTTGATTAACTGTATATGGCTACAATTATGTGAATGTAAGGCAGTATGCTTGTGCTTGACATGGCTACAATAGTTGTGATTAACTGTATATGGCTACAATTATGTGAATGTAAGGCAGTATGCTTGTGCTTGACATGGCTACAATAGTTGTGATTAACTTGACATGGCTACAATAGTTGTGATTAACTGTATATGGCTACAATTATATGAATGTAAGGAGGTATGGTTGTGCCTGACATGGCTACAATAGTTTTGATTAACTGTATATGGCTACAATTATGTGAATGTAAGGAGGTATGCTTGTGCTTGACATGCCTACAATAGTTGTGATTAACTGTATATGGCTACAATTATGTGAATGTAAGGAGGTATGCTTGTGCTTGACATGCCTACAATAGTTGTGATTAACTGTATATGGCTACAATTATGTGAATGTAAGGCAGTATGCTTGTGCTTGACATGGCTACAATAGTTGTGATTAACTGTATATGGCTACAATTATGTTAATGTAAGGCAGTATGCTTGTGCTTGACATGCCTACAATAGTTGTGATTAACTGTATACGGCTACAATTATGTGAATGGAAGGCGGTATGCTTGTGCTTGACATGGCTACAATAGTTCAGTTAACACTGTTCTTTGATAACCCTTGTAAATGATGATAAAACTAAAAAAGTAAAATCAAAGTTAAATTTGTTTTTACTCTAGAAGCTCCATTTAATTTTTATTGGATTTTAACCAAATTTGTGTGACATAGCTTACCTGCATATGAATTTTCAAAAAATGCTTCTGATAACTTTGTTACATACCTTCTTGTGTGAAGCGCATGGTTCAGTAATAGAGCAAAGGCCCAGGGTCATGGGTTTGATCCTTCTCCACCATGGAGAAAAGTTTCAAGAAAAATTAACAGACAGGTAAAAGAAATTTATCATGGCAGAAGCCCTTCTCGTTAAATAAAGGTAAAATGTCATGGGTCAAATTTAATCCCAGTTTCACCATTTGTATAAAAACTTGGTGGTAAAGATGATACAAATATTTGAAAACTGACAACAAAAGTAAAAGTTATAGAGAAAATAATTATAAAGCAGTTGAAGACATGTAACCCAGTCAATGACTTAATGTCAAATTCATCAAATGTTAATAAAAATATTATGTAAGAATAAAGAGTTTCATACAGTTCTGATTCTTAGAGAGGTATGTAACAGCTTTACTCGCTGATTTTACCTGGATTGTGAAACAAGTTCTTAGACAAAACACACCAGAAGTCTACTTGGATAGAACCAGTATTAAGCATATGCAGATAAAGTATCTTGCTCAATAGCTTGAACATATCTGTGGAGGAGGATTGTGGGTTAAAGTGTTTTGCTCAAGGGCACCACTGAGCCATGGAGGAGGATCAAACCAAGGACATACCACTGGACCAAGTGCTTAACTACTTCTGGTTACAAACAATTTAAGAGATATAAGGGCTTAGATGCCCTGTTGTTTAATAAATGGAAAAGTGTTTTTGATGCTTGTTATTAATATCATTACATTTTTTATTTCACTTTATAGCTTATTCTTGTTCCCCGCTGTCAATTTCGGCTCCACCAAATGGGGAAAAAACATGTTCAGATATTGGTACTGGATGGTCGTGTGAGGCTTCATGCAATCCCGGCTATAAGTTCCATGACAGACTTCAGAACACTGTTGTGTCATCTTGTACAAATGGCGGTGACTTCAACATTCCTGTGTTTCCAGCATGTACAAACAGTAAGTAGCAACATTCATACCAAAAGAATAGCAATCAACTTAATTCCATGTACAAACAGTTAGTAGCAACATTTGTATGTAGGGAATAGCAAACCACTTAATTTCATATACAAGCAGTAAGTAGCAACATGTATATCTAGGGAATAGTAATCCACTTGATTCCATGTACAAACAGTAAGTAGGAACATATATGTAAGGAATAGCAATCCACTTAATTCCATGAACAAACAGTAAGTAGGAACATATATGTAAGGAATAGCAATCCACTTAATTCCATGAACAAACAGTAAGTAGGAACATATATGTAAAGAATAGCAATCCACTTAATTCCATGTACAAACAGTAAGTAGCAACATTTGTATGTAGGGAATAGCAAACCACCTAATTCCATGTACAAACAGTAAGTAGCAACATTTGTATGTAGGGAATAGCAATCCACTTGATTCCATGTACAAACAGTAAGTAGGAACATATATGTAAGGAATAGCAATCCACTTAATTCCATGAACAAACAGTAAGTAGGAACATATATGTAAGGAATAGCAATCCACTTAATTCCATGAACAAACAGTAAGTAGGAACATATATGTAAGGAATAGCAATCCACTTAATTCCATGTACAAACAGTAAGTAGCAACATTTGTATGTAGGGAATAGCAATCCACCTAATTTCATGTAAAACAGTAAGTAGCAACATTTGTATGTAGGGAATAGCAAACCACTTAATTCCATGTACAAACAGTAAGTAGCAACATTTGTATGTAGGGAATAGCAATACATTTAATTTCATGTACAAACAGTTAGTAGCAACATTTGTATGTTGGGAATAGCAAACACGTAATTCCATATACAAACAGTTAGTAGGGACATTTATATGTATTTCATAAACAAACAGTAAGAAGCAACATGTATATGTAGGAAATAGCAATTCACTTAATTTCATATACAAACAGTAAGTAGCAACATTTGTATGTAGGGAATAGCAATCCATTTAATTTCATGTACAAACAGTTAGTAGGGACATTTATATGTAGGGAATAGCAATTCACTTAATTTTATGTACAAACAGTAAGTAGCAACATTTATATATAGGGAATAGCAATCCACCTTATTTCATAAACAAATAGTTAGTAGGGACATTTATATGTAGGGAATAGCAATCCACTTAATTTCATATACAAACAGTAAGTAGCGACATTTATATGTAGGGAATAGTAATCCACTTAATTTCATATACAAACAGTAAGTAGCGTCATTTCTATGTAGGGAATAGCAATCCACTTAATTTCATATACAAACAGTTAGTAGGGACATTTATATGTAGGGGATAGCAATCCACTTAATTTCATAAACAAACAGTTAGTAGGGACATTTATATGTAGGGAATAGCAATCTACTTAATTTCATAAACAAACAGTTAGTAGGGACATTTATATGTAGGGAATAGCAATCCACTTAATTTCATATACAAACAGTAAGTAGCGTCATTTATATGTAGGGAATAGCAATCCACTTTATTTCATATACAAACAGTAAGTAGCGACATTTATATGTAGGGAATAGCAATCCACTTAATTTCATATACAAACAGTAAGTAGCATCATTTATATGTAGGGAATAGCAATCTACTTAATTTCATATACAAACAGTTAGTAGGGACATTTATATGTAGGGAATAGCAATCCACTTAATTTCATAAACAAACAGTTAGTAGGGACATTTATATGTAGGGAATAGCAATCCACTTAATTTCATAAACAAACAGTTAGTAGGGACATTTATATGTAGGGATAATTTCATATACAAACAGTAAGTAGCGTCATTTATATGTAGGGAATAGCAATCCACTTAATTTCATATACAAACAGTAAGTACAACATTTATATGTAGGGAATAGCAATCCACTTAATTTCATAAACAAACAGTTAGTAGCGACATTTATATATAGGGAATAGCAATCCACTTAATTTCATAAACAAACAGTTAGTAGCGACATTTATATGTAGGGAATAGCAATCCACTTAATTTCATATACGAACAGTAAGTAGCGACATTTATATGTAGGGAATAGCAATCCACTTAATTTCATAAACAAATAGTTAGTAGGGACATTTATATGTAGGGAATAGTAGTCCACTTAATTTCATATACAAACAGTAAGTAGCGACATTTATATGTAGGGAATAGCAATCCACTTAATTTCATAAATAAACAGTTAGTAGGGACAGTTATATGTAGGGAATAGCAATCCACTTAATTTCATAAACAAATAGTAAGTAGGGACATTTATATGTAGGGAATAGCAATCCACTTAATTTCATAAACAAATAGTAAGTAGGGACATTTATATGTAGGGAATAGCAATCCACTTAATTTAATGTACAACCAGTAATAGCAACATTGGTATGTATGGAATAGCAGTCCACTTAATTTCATGTACAGCCAATAAGTAGTAACATTTGCATGTTGGGAAAAGCAATCCACTTAATTTCATGTACAAACAGTAAGTAGCAACATTTGTATGTAGGGAATAGCAATCCACTTAATTCCATGCACAAACAGTCAGTAGCAACATTAATTTTGTATGTAGGAAATAGCGATACACTTAATTTAAATAGATCAGATTTTGGAAAACAATTAATGATCAGACTTTCTTCCAAATGTCATGTTTTTTTTATTGAACTTTTCATTCAGCTGTGCAGCATTGACAATTCATCATTTGTATTTCATCATCTTTATTTGTATTGCATATGGATCAAACTTCAGCATAGCTGCGTATCCATAAAATCTCAGACATAATTATGAACATCCAAATATAGAAAATCACAGTCTCCCTATTAAAGAGATACACATACATTGCGATTTTGATCAATTTTCTTGCAACACTATTTCAAATAATTAAATTCATCACTACCTGATGTTAGAAAGAATTTAAACTACAGCAAGTTTTGTATAAAAAGGGAAATTACTTTAGATTTGAAGTCATTTTATTCCATTATTTTGTGATTTTCTGTAACAAAATTAATTTCCTTATAAAAAAAAAAATATACATAAAAATATTGATTTGTAGTTTTAGCTTATTTGAGGGTTTTAAAAGATGACATATTCTGATTGCTCTGTGAAAGTCTATTAATTTCTCTATTACCTTTCATTGGGATTTTATGAAACTTGCTTAGGATGTATCACTATCTTGCAGAGATGTGATATTGCTTTTGTGTTATGGTGCGATGAAATGCACTTTAATTTCATCCATTACCTAATCCTTGTCTGTGCTATTTCCATAGCTTGCAATCTTGATTAACTGATACAGCCTGTACTATAACTTGCAATCTTGGTTTATTGATACAACCCGTACTATAACTTGCAATCTTGGTTAACTGATACAGCCTGTACTATGACTTACAATCTTGGTTAAATGGTACAGTTCTAAGCATGTTATATATTATAACTTGCAATCTAGGTAAACTGGTACAGTACTTAGTATGTTATGTACTATAACTTGCAATCTTGGTTAATTGGTACAGTACTATGCATGTTATGTACTATAACTTGCAACCTCGGTTAACTGGTAAAGCTCCAAGCATGTTATATACTATATCTTGCAATCTTGGTTAACTGCTACAGTACTACACATGTTATGTATTATAACTTGCAACCTTGTTTAACTGATACAGTACTAAGCATGGTTTGTACTATAACATTAAATCTAGGTTAACTGGTACAGCACTAAGTATGTTATGTTCTATAACTTGCAATCTAGATTAACTGGTACAGCACTAAGTATGTTATGTTCTATAACTTGCAATCTAGATTAACTGGTACAGTACTAAGCATGTTATGTATTATAACTTGCAATCTTTGTTAACTAGTACAGCCCTTGATGTGTTATGTACTATAACTTGCAATCTTGGTTAACTAGTACAGCACTTGATGTGTTATGTACTATAACTTGCAATCTTGGTTAACTGGTACGGTACTAAGTATGTTATGTACTATAACTTGCTATCTTTGTTAACTAGTACAGCCCTTGATGTGTTATGTACTATAACTTGCAATCTTGGTTAACTGGTACGGTACTAAGTATGTTATGTACTATAACTTACAATCTTGGTTAACTGGTACAGTACTAAGTATGTTTTGTACTATAACTTGCTATCTTTGTTAACTAGTACAGCCCTTGATGTGTTATGTACTATAACTTGCAATCTTGGTTAACTGGTACGGTACTAAGTATGTTATGTACTATAACTTGCAATCTTGGTTAACTGGTACGGTACTAAGCATGTGATGTACTATAACTTGCTATCTTTGTTAACTAGTACAGCCCTTGATGTGTTATGTACTATAACTTGCAATCTTTGTTAACTAGTACAGCACTTGATGTGTTATGTACTATAACTTGCAATCTTGGTTAACTGGTACGGTACTAAGTATGTTATGTACTATAACTTGCTATCTTTGTTAACTAGTACAGCCCTTGATGTGTTATGTACTATAACTTGCAATCTTGGTTAACTGGTACGGTACTAAGTATGTTATGTACTATAACTTACAATCTTGGTTAACTGGTACAGTACTAAGTATGTTATGTACTATAACTTGCTATCTTTGTTAACTAGTACAGCCCTTGATGTGTTATGTACTATAACTTGCAATCTTGGTTAACTGGTACGGTACTAAGTATGTTATGTACTATAACTTGCAATCTTGGTTAACTGGTACGGTACTAAGCATGTGATGTACTATAACTTGCTATCTTTGTTAACTAGTACAGCACTTGATGTGTTATGTACAATAACTTGCAATCTTGGTTAACTGGTACAGCACTAAGTATGTTATGTACTATAACTTACAATCTTGGTTAACTGGTACAGTACTAAGCATATTATGTACTATAACTTGCAATAAAAATTAACTGGTTCAGCACTAAGCATGTTATGTACTATAACTTACAATCTTGGTTAACTGGTACAGTACTAAGCATATTATGTACTATAACTTGCAATAAAGATTAACTGGTTCAGCACTAAGCATGTTATGTACTATAACTTGAAATATAGGTTAACTGGTACAGCACTAAGTATGTTTTGTACTGTAACTTGCAGTCTAGGTTAACTGGTACAGTACTAAGCATGTTATGTACTATAACTTGGAATAAAGATTAACTGGATCAGCACTAAGCATGTTATGTACTATAACTTGAAATCTCGGTTAACTGCTACAGTGCTAAGCATGTTATGTACTATAACTTGCAATCTTGGTTAACTGGTACCGCACTAAGCATGTTATGTATTATAATTTGCAATCTAGGTAAACTGGTACAGCACTAAGCATGTTATGTACTATATCTTGCAATCTTTGTTAAATAATACAGCACTAGGCATGTCATGTACTATAACTTGCAATCTTTGTTAAATAATACAGCACTAGGCATGTTATGTACTTTAACTTGCAATCTTTGTTAAATGGTACAGTACTCAGCATGTTATATACTATAACTTGCAATCTAAGTTAACTGGTACAGCACTAAGCATGTTTTGTACTTTAACTTGCAACCTTGGTTAACTGGTACAGCGCTTAGCATGTTACATACTATAACTTGCAGTCTTTGTTAACTAGTACAGCACTGGATGTGTTATGTACTGTAACTTGCAATCTTGGTTTACTGGTACAGTCCTAAGCATGTTATGTACTATAACTTGCAATCTTGGTTAACTGGTACAGTACTAAGCATGTTATATACTATAACTTGCAAGCTAGGTTAACTGGTATAGTACTTAGCATGTTTTGTACTATAACATGAAATCTTAATTAACTGGTACAGCACTAAGCATGTTATGTACTTTAACTTAATATCTAGGTTAACTGGTACAGTGCAAAGCATGTTATATGTTATAAGTTACAATCTAGGTTAACTGGTACAGCACTAAGCATGTTATATACTATAACTTGCAATCCAGGTTGATGGAACAGTCCTACGTATGTATTACTGTACTGTAAATGGCTATCTTGGTGAAGTTGGACAGGCCTAAGTATGTTTGTGATACATTAAAAATGGCAATCTAGTATTAATATTTAGGTTTATAAAGATAATGATTAAAGGTTCACTTATACTTTACCTGTTTTTTTCTTATATAGCTAACAGTGCAATACCGAAGTTATTTACTGGACAAATGCAATATTTCTACAGACGAAACGATATTTCAACTGCAAATATTCCAAGTGACTGTGCCACATATTACAGAAATAGACAAATGAATACAAAAGTTGTGAATATGGCAGCGTCACTGGAAAGTTATTGCAACTTCACTTTTGTCCAAAGTAACACAATACCAGATGTGGAGTTTGTTGATGCTGTTGCGTCAATCACTGCTAATAATGAGGTAATTTGTTGATAAAAATAATGATAAAAGATTTAGTTCAATTAGTTACAGTCACAAAATGTTAACTGTAACCAGATTGATTGAAGATGAACAATTTTGATATTATTTTTATTTATCCAACAGACATATGTTGTCAATAGCCATGCATAGCTAATATTGTCTGTATTTTACATGTTACTATAAACACTTATAAATCTATAAACACTGACACATATACACTTATAAATCTACAATCACAGACACATTTGCACTTATTAATCTATAAACACCGACACATATGCACTTATAAATCTACAAACAAAGACACATGCACTTATAAATCTACAATCACAGACACATATGCACTTATAAATCTACAAACAAAGACATGTGCACTTATAAATCTACAATCACAGACACATATGCACTTATAAACCTACAATCAAAGACACATGCACTTATATATCTACAATCACAGATATGTATGCACTTATAAATCTACAAACACCGACACATATGCACTTATAAATCTACAATCACAGACATATTTGCACTTATAAATCTATAAACACCGACACATATGCACTTATAAATCTACAATCACAGACACATGTGCACTTATAAATCTATAAATACAGACACATATACACTTATAAATCTACAGACATGTGTAACTGTTTATACATTATCTATATTTGTTTAAGGTTGAACTCATTTACATGAATGTGTAGCTGTTTATACATTATCTATATTTGTTTCAGGTTGAACTCATTTACATGAATGTGTAGCTGTTTATGCATTATCTACATTTGTTTAAGGTTGAACCCATTTACATGAATGTGTAGCTGTTTATACATTATCTATATTTGTTTCAGGTTGAACTCATTTACATGAATGTGTAGCTGTTGATGCATTATATATATTTGTTTAAGGTTGAACTCATTTACATGAATGTGTAGCTGTTGATGCATTATCTATATTTGTTTCAGGTTGAACACATTAACATGAATGTGTAGCTGTTTATGCATTATCTATATTTGTTTAGAGTTGAACTCATTTACATGAATGTGTAGCTGTTGACGCATTATCTATATTTGTTGAGGGTTGAACACATTTACATGAATGTGTAGCTGTTTATACATTATCTATATTTGTTTAGGGTTGAACACATTTACATGAATGTGTAGCTGTTTATACATTATCTATATTTGTTTCAGGTTGAACTCATTTACATGAATGTGTAGCTGTTTATGCATTATCTATATTTGTTTAAGGTTGAACCCATTTACATGAATGTGTAGCTGTTTATACATTATCTATATTTGTTTAGGGTTGAACACATTTACATGAATGTGTAGCTGTTTATGCATTATCTATATTTGTTTCAGGTTGAACTCATTTACATGAATGTGTAGCTGTTTATGCATAATCTATATTTGTTTAAGGTTGAACCCATTTACATGAATGTGTAGCTGTTTATACATTATCTTTATTTGTTTCAGGTTGAGCCCATTTACATGAATGTGTAACTGTTTATACATTATCTATATTTGTTTAAGGTTGAACTCATTTACATGAATGTGTAGCTGTTTATGCATTATCTATATTTGTTTAAGGTTGAACTCATTTACATGAATGTGTAGCTGTTTATGCATTATCTATATTTGTTGAGGGTTGAACTCATTTACATGATAGTGTAGCTGTTTATGCATTATCTATATTTGTTTAAGGTTGAACCCATTTACATGAATGTGTAGCTGTTTATACATTATCTATATTTGTTTAAGGTTGAACCCATTTACATGAATGTGTAGCTGTTTATGCATTATCTATATTTGTTTAAGGTTGAACCCATTTACATGAATGTGTAGCTGTTTATGCATTATCTATATTTGTTTAGGGTTGAACCCATTTACATGAATGTGTAGCTGTTTATGCATTATCTATATTTGTTTAAGGTTGAACTCATTTACATGAATGTGTAGCTGTTTATGCATTATCTATATTTGTTGAGGGTTGAACTCATTTACATGAATGTGTAACTGTTTATACATTACCTATATTTGTTTCAGGTTGAACCCATTTACATGAATGTGTAGCTGTTTATGCATTATCTATATTTGTTTAAGGTTGAACCCATTTACATGAATGTGTAGCTGTTTATACATTATCTATATTTGTTTTGAGGTTGAGCCCATTTACATGAATGTGTAACTGTTTATACATTACCTATATTTGTTTAAGGTTGAACTCATTTACATGAATGTGTAGCTGTTTATGCATTATCTATATTTGTTTAAGGTTGAACCCATTTACATGAATGTGTAGCTGTTTATGCATTATCTACATTTGTTTTAGGTTGAACTCATTTACATGAATGTGTAGCTGTTTATGCATTATCTACATTTGTTTAAGGTTGAACTCATTTACATGAATGTGTAGCTGTTTATGCATTATCTATATTTGTTTAAGGTTGAACCCATTTACATGAATGTGTAGCTGTTTATGCATTATCTACATTTGTTTAAGGTTGAACTCATTTACATGAATGTGTAGCTGTTTATGCATTATCTATATTTGTATAAGGTTGAACCCATTTACATGAATATGTAGCTGTTTATGCATTATCTACATTTGTTTAAGGTTGAACTTTTTTACATGAATGTGTAGCTGTTTATGCATTATCTATATTTGTTTCAGGTTCAGATCATTTACACATACAAGATGACCTTTGTCAACTCGGAGATAATATCGAAATGTGGAAACAGTTTTGCCACTCAGATAGCCCAGCAAGATAATCTTTATCCTTTGTCACTCAATATTGCTGGCAATGGATCTGTCTGTCCCAATCTCGAATGGACAAATTTGGCAAATCAACTGTCCACGGATAAATCCTGCAGCAAACCTTACTTCAGCTCATTGGTAAACAGTGATGAGTGCCGTAAGTAAAATTATCAGCCATGATAGTGTAGTCTTATAAAGACTTTTAATCATCCTGTGTGGGTAGTTGCCTGTCTGTTTGTCTGTTGTAAAGGTCAGCGGAGGTTTGCGGCTTGAAAGGACAATGATTGTGATTTCTAAAAAATCTTGTTCTCATAAACAGGCCATTCAGATTGTTCATGTTTGGCAGGAATTTAAGTCAAAGTTTGATAATAAAAAAAAGTATAGAAGTTTTGTGGTCATAGAAAAAAAAATCAACATGTTCTTGATGTACAAAAATTATTTTCATTATGCACTCAGGTTCCATTATAACGTGGATCTGTGGGTCCACAAAATGAAACCACGATATACGAGAGCCACATAGAGATTATTTACGTTGAAAAAGTTCAAGTTGGTTATTCACACTTTTTTGCTGTCCAGTTCTGACTGAATGGTATAGTTTGCATTGTAATGTGATGTAACACATATATTGGTGGACCAGATATACTAAGACTTGTTTCATATTAATAAAAAAAAAAAAATAAAATATTTGTGTTTTCATAAAACTAAAATTGACAGCCATCGCCACTTAACCAAGATGTAAAAAACAGTGTCTATATGAAAGCTCGCTAATGCAAAGTTTGCAAATGGCTTCCTTGTTTGGCATGCATCAGCATTTATTGATTCACTCTGATTATTACAAACTGTTAATAATTAATGCTGGCACAAATAAATCAATTAACCTATCCATTAAACCACCATCAGGTAAGGTTTATATCAGTTTGTTCTTAACGACTAATCGGTGAGTGGAAGATGAGCCATGATCAAATGAAACCATGGCAACAATATTGTGTTTGGTTATCATTTTCTTTAAGTTTTATATCTAGACAAATCCCCCCACTCCCACCCAAAAAAATGGAGCCATGGAAAAACTGTGTTACGATGGAATTCACAGTGTATTGGACCATGTAATAATGGGACCACAGTGTACTTATATGGTGGAAAAGAGCAACTCAATTTCAACTTTGCAAAATGTTGTGTATCAACCCAAAATCATGTGAAATTTCTTAATTTCACTTCCATTCATCTCAGGATGTTACTTTGCAGAATGAATTTCACAGCAAAATAAGACCATTCCCAACAATTTGGGTTTAAAAACTACTTTCAAAATGTTTATACTGCAACTGAAAAAATAAAAAACAGCAATGTTTTTAATTCAAAAATATTTTGCATTCATAAGCTAAACATCATAAATCATCTTAAATTACATGCAGCTTGCACTTGTACATACAAGAAATCAGTTACCTTTGAATTCTGAACGACCACTCTGAAATATTGCCTGGGCCCCATTTCACTAAACATCTCAAAGTGAGATTTTCCTCAACTCAAAAAACATCAATTTCTTTAAATTATGACTCAAACTTATTATACAATGAATGACTACTCATAATTAAAGTATACTTATATTTACTCATATGTAAAGGATAACATGCAAAAATTATCAATGTGATTGAAGTTCAGAATTACCTCCCTTACATGACGGTAGCAAAATTCTTACCCCAAAGAAATTAGAGCTGTGTAAAGCGGTTGGGCAATTTATTTGTTGAAAATGCATAAAATGTCATATTTCTTTGTGCATATGGGAACATTGGAACATTTATGACTTCTGCCACATTTGTATGACATTGGGAACTGTTTGTTGAAGCTATAACAGTTTAAAGATGCGTAGTGATACACTGTAACAAAAAGGCAGAATTGTCAAAAATGAAGGGGTGCCATCAAAGCATCTAAATTTTGAAAAAGCAACCTGGTCAACCCCATGTTATTTTCTGCATAATTGGATCAGCTAGTACCCTATCAGCTTCAACTAAGTATTTAACTATCTGGATATTTCAGTCATGTGCCCAGCTGGTACCCTATCAGCTTTAACTAAGTATTTAACTATCTGGATATTTCAGTCATGTTCCCAGCTGGTACCCTATCAGCTTCAACTTAATATTTAACTATCTGGATATTTCAGTCATGTGTCCAGCTGGTACCCTTTCAGCTTCAACTAAATATTTTACTATCTGGATATTTCAGTCATGTGTCCAGCTGGTACCCAGTCAGATGCTGATGCTGAGAAATGTGATATATGTTCTAAGGGTTCGTATCGTGTAGACTTCAGTGGAGGAGCTTGTGTTTCTTGTGGGAGCGGCGCCACAACTAAGAGTGCTGGATCAACATCACAGTCACAGTGCATCTGTAAGTTACAGTTTTTATTTTCATCATATTTTCTAAATGTTAGACACCATAATAGTGTTTGTATATTATAAACACTGGTTTTGTAAATTTGTTGAAGTGGTAGAATACTAATTCAGTTTTGATTGTTTAAATTTTAACTTGCAGCTCAGTGCCTCTTTGGTACAGTGTCAGAGGACGGATACAAACCGTGCTACCCATGCGCCAAGGGAACCTACGCTGTAAACGCTACAACCTGCCTGCCTTGTGAAACAGGGAGTACAACATTTTCAACAGGTTCTCAACGTGCTGAAGATTGTCAACCTGTAACAACAACGACAGGTATTTCATTCATTGCAAAATTTGTGTACAAGTATATAAATAATGAGATAATCATTCGGGTGCCATTATATAACGTGGATCTAGAGGTCCACAAAACAGGCTGTTATAGAGATGATTTTCTTGAAAAAGTCAAAGTTGGTTATTCACATCTATTGTGCTGTCCAACTCTTAAGTGAATGGTATTGTTTTGCTTTGTAATGTGATATAACATGTATTTGGTTATAACAGATACACTTATATATGTTTATAATTGATAAAAAAGAAAAACGTTTTCGTGTTTAGATAAAACTAGATTGGCAGCCATTTCCGTGTAACCTGGATGTAAAAAAGGTGCCAATATAAAAACTTGTGCTTGGTTGCTTGATCATGTGATCACTCAATAATAACAAAGTTTGCAAATTGCTTCTGTGTTTGGTGCATGTCAGCATTTATTGAATCACTTAGATTATTACAAGCTGTAAATACTTAATGCTGGCATGGATCGATCACTGAAACTATCCTTTAAACCACCATGAAGTAAAGGTTATAACAGTTTGTTCTAATCAAGACTAATTGGTGAGTAGAAGATGAGGGATGATCACATCAAATCATGGTGACGATATTGTGTTTGGTTGTCATTTTTGTTATAGGATCATTCATGCAGATTTTCAAGTTTTATATCATGACATTCACTGACTATTTTAGCACATACAGTAGAACTTCCATGTCTCAAACCCAACGGGGCTGGACAAAATAACATGAGTGAAGGGATGTTCATGCCAAGTATTGTTCAACATCATATCATACACATATAAATATTGAAATAGGAAATGACCAGGACCAAATAAGTGGTTCAAGCTATATGTGCTGTTCCCGCCATCTGTGTTTGAACCAACAAAAGTCTAGTGTATTCATAGTGGGAGATTCGTGGAAGCTCATGATCAGCCATTACATACACTGGTCAGGAAGGGATTTAAACTCACACAGATTTAACCTTTGGACCCCTGGATTGACATGATCAGATGTGTAACCGTCTGAACTAAAAGGATTCAGCTACCCTGAGATGTAAATCAGTTCATATATAATTGACAAAGTGATGTTTGTAAATATCTCAGTTGCCATGAGTAGAACATTTACAAACACCTCAGTTTCATGGGTAGAACATTTACAAACACCACAGTTGCCATAGGCAAAACATTCACAAACTCCTCAGTTGTAATGGGGAGAAAATTTACAAACACCTCAGTTATCATGTGGAAAACATTTACAAACACCTCAGTTGTCATGGGGATAAAATTTACAAACACCTCAGTTGTCATGGGGAGAAAATTTACAAACACCTCAGTTATCATGCAGAAAACATTTACAAACACCTCAGTTGTCATGGGGAGAAGATTTACAAACACCTCAGTTATCATGCAGAAAACATTTACAAACACCTCAGTTGTCATGGGGAGAACATTAACAAATTCCTCAGTTGTCATGGGGAAAACATTTACAAACACCTCAGTTGTCATAGGGAGAACATTTACAAATTCCTTAGTTATCATTAACAAATATCTTAGTTATCATGGGAAGAACATTAACAAACATCTTAGTTATCATGGGAAGAACATTTACAAACATCTTAGTTATCATTGGAAGAACATTTACAAACACATCAGTTGTCATGAGGAGAACATTTACAAACATCTTAGTTATCATGGGGAGAACATTAACAAACATATTAGTTATCATGGGGAGAACATTAACAAACATCTTAGTTATCATGGGAAGAACATTTACAAACATCTTAGTTATCATGGGGAGAACATTAACAAACATCTTAGTTATCATGGGGAGAACATTAACAAACATCTTAGTTATCATGGGAAGAACATTTACAAACATCTTAGTTATCATGGGGAGAACATTAACAAACATCTTAGTTATCATGGGAAGAACATTAACAAACATCTTAGTTATCATTGGGAGAACATTAACAAACATCTTAGTTATCATGGGGAGAACATTAACAAACATCTTAGTTATCATGGGAAGAACATTTACAAACATCTTAGTTATCATGGGGAGAACATTAACAAACATCTTAGTTATCATGGAAAGAACATTTACAAACATCTTAGTTGTCATGGGAAGAACATTTACAAACACATCAGTTGTCATGAGGAGAACATTTACAAACATCTTAGTTATCATGGGGAGAACATTAACAAACATCTTAGTTATCATGGGGAGAACATTAACAAACATCTTAGTTATCATGGGAAGAACATTTACAAACATCTTAGTTATTATGGGGAGAACATTAACAAACATCTTAGTTATCATGGGGAGAACATTAACAAACATCTTAGTTATCATGGGTAGAACATTTACAAGCATCTTAGTTGTCATGAGGAGAACATTAACAAACATCTTAGTTATCATGGGAAGAACATTTACAAACATCTTAGTTATCATGGGGAGAACATTAACAAACATCTTAGTTATCATGGGAAGAACATTTACAAACATCTTAGTTATCATGGGGAGAACATTTACAAGCATCTTAGATGTCATGAGGAGAATATTTACAAACTCCCCAGTTGTCATAGGGAGAACATTTACAAGCACATCAGATTATCTAAGTAGAACATTTACAAACACAATAGTTGTCATGGGGAGAACATTTACAAACTTCTCAGTTGTTATGGGGAGAACATTTACAAACACCTCAGTTGTCATGGGGATAACATTTACAAACTTTTCAGTTGTCATAGGGAGAACATTTACAAACTCCTCAGTTGCCATGGGGATAACATTTACAAACTTTTCAGTTGTCATAGGGAAAACATTTACAAACTCCTCAGTTGTCATGGGGAGAATATTTACAAACTCCCCAGTTGTCATAGGGAGAACATTTACAAGCACATCAGATTAACTAAGTAGAACATTTACAAACACCATAGTTGTCATGGGGAGAACATTTACAAACGTCTCAGTTGTCATGGGGAGAACATTTACAAACACCTCAGTTGTCATGGGGATAACATTTACAAATTTTTCAGTTGTCTTAGGGAGAACATTCACAAACTCCTCAGTTGTCATGGGGAGAATATTTACAAACACCTCAAATGTCATGAGTAGAATATTTACAAACACCTCAGTTGTTAAGGGGAAAACATTTACATATTCCTCAGTTGTCATAGGGAGAACATTTACATACTCCTCAGTTGTTATAGGGAGAACATTTACAAACTCATCAGTTGTCATGGGGAGAACATTTACAAACATCTTAGTTGCCATTGGTAGAGCAGATACAAACTCACATTTACAAATGCTTCAGTTTTTATAGGGAAAACATTTTCAAACACCTAGGTTGTCATAGGGAGTATCATTTAAAATCCTCCTAATAGTCTTGTGTCCTTGTGAAGAAGTTGTCTTGTTTTTTTGTGTAACCAGTTGTATTGTTTCCTTGTGTAAGCAGTTGTCTTGTTTCCTTTTGTAGGCAGTTGTCTGGTTTCATTTTCTGACCGGTTGTCTTGTTTCCTTGTGTAAGTAGTTGTATTGTTTGCTTATGTAAGCAGTTGTCTTGTTTCCTTGTAAAAGCAGTTGTATTGTTTCCTTTCTGAACAGATGTCTTGTTTCCTTGTGTAAGAAGTTGTCTTGTTTCCTTTTTCTGAACAGTAGATGTGTTGCTTTGTGTAAGCAGCTGTCTTGTATCCTTGTATAAGCAGTTATCCTGTTTCCTTGTGTAAGCACTTGTCTTGTTTTTTGTGTCGACAGTTGACTTGTTTCTTTTTGTAACCAATTATCTTGTTTATTTTCTGAGATATTGTTTTGTTTCCTTGTGTAAGCAATTGTCTTGTTTTCTTGTTTAAGCAAATATCTTGTTGCCTTGTCCTAACAACTGTTTATATTCCTTGTCTAAGTAGTTGTCTTTTTTTCTTGTGTAAGCAGTTACCTGTTTCTTTGTTTAAACAGTTGTCTTGTTTCATTGTGTAAGCAGTTGTCTTGTTTCTTTGTGTAAACAGTTGTCTTGTTTCCTTGTGTAAACAGTTGTCTTGTTTCCTTGTACTAACAATTGCCTTGTTGCTTTGTGTAAGCAGTTGTCTTGTTTCCTTGTCCTAACAGTTGTGTTTCTTCATTGTCTAAGCAGCTGTCTTGTTTCCATGTTAACAGTTGTCATGTTTCCTTGTGTAGGCAGTTGTCTTGTTTCCTTGTATAAGCAGTTGTCTTGTTTCTTTTTCTGAATAGTTGTCTTGTTTCCTTGTGTAAGAGGTTATCTTGTTTCCTTGTCCTAACAGTTGCATATTTAACTTGTCTAAGCAGTTGTGTTGTTTCCTTGTGTAAGCACCTTGTTTCCTTGTGTAAGCAGTTGTGTTGTTTCTTTTTCTGAATAGTTGTGTTGTTTCCTTGTGTAAGCAGTTGTCTTGTTTCCATGTCCTAACAGTTGCATATTTAACTTGTCTAAGCAGTTATGTTGTTTCCTTGAGTAAGCACCTTGTAGTCTTGTTTCCTTGTGCAAGCAGTTGTGTTTCTTTTTCTGAATAGTTTTCTTGTTTCCTTGTGTAAGCAGTTGTCTTGATTCCTTGCCCTAACAGTTGCATATTTAACTTGTCTAAGCTATTGTGTTGCTTCCTTGTGTAAGCACCTTGTAGTCTTGTTTCCTTGTGTAAGCAGTTGTCGTGTTTCTTCGTGTAAACAGTTGAATTGCTTCTCCTTTTTTTTTTAATTGCTTCTTTTTATAAACAGTTGTATTGTTTCCTTTTCTCAACAATTGTCTTGTTTCCTTGTATAAGCATTTGTCTTGTTTCCTAGTGTAAAGAGTTGTCTTGTTCCATGTGTAAACAGTTGTCTTGTTTCCTTCTGTAAGCAGTTGTCTGTTTTTTTTGTCCTAACAGTTGTCTATTTTCCTTGTCTAAACACTTGTTTTATTTTATTTTTTCCAAAAGTCTGTTCCATCGGTACACAACTAAATCCTGTTACCAACAAATGTGACCTATGTCCAGAAGGATCATTTAGGGATTTAAACTCACAAGTTTGTCAAAGCTGTTTTCCACCTTCTTTGAAAGGAACATACATGAAGGGGGCGATATCTGCTTCAAGTTGTATTGGTAAGTAAATTTAGTTGAAAATGGTTGATTCTATACACATACATTTCATGTTTATTATGTCTCTCAGAAAATTTATAGAAAGCGTGCTTGAAACGATGCAAATTTAAGACATTTTTTTTCATTGCATTGATGAATTTAATGTTATAATTCATTTTCTTTTGTTCTTGTTATTTTGGTTTTCTTATTTTGGTTTTCATATTTTTTGTTCACTATGTTAAATAATGACATGTAAGATTCTTTATATGTATGTGTTGAAGTACAATAAAACGTTTCTAATAAGACCACCTTTGGGACCAGGCAAAAGTGGTCTTAATAGCGGTGTGAGGTCCAGAGTCATTGGCAAAAGTTGCAGGCCTCTGTAGCGGTAATAGTAAATGAATGTATTCTATATTGTGCATATGTGTGGATTTACTGTTATACCAATGATAATAATAATAACAAAATAAATCCTTTTTATCTAATTTTGGATTTGTAGCTCTTTTTACTTACTACTATCATCATCACATGTATTTTAAATGTATGCACATGTACTTACAAGGGGATAATTAAAATAAATATGTTGTATGGTTTATCTTTTATTTACATACATAAAATAATAACACAAAAAATATTTCAACATTATGCATGAGTAGATATAGTTCTTCTCGTGGGGTTCTAAGTATGGTTGTTTCCTTTCTCTTATGGCATTCTGTTCTTATCAATGAATGTAGGTATTTGAACTTTCATTTCATCATTGTCAGGACCCTGAAAACAAAAAAGAAAACAGTAAAATATCATAAAAATATAAAAATTGTAACAATAGTTTCAATCTTAAAAATTGCTATTATTAATAAAAGTATAACTTTCTTTAAAAGTAAGTTTATTGTATTTTTGTTTCTTTGTTTTAACAGACATGTTTTATTTTTACAATAAAATTTAGAAATGCGATTCACCATACCATGAAGACCATCGATATCACTCAAATAACAATTAAGCAATTAAAAGATGCCAACGTACTGGGTTTCATTCTCCATAGCCACGTGTTTTTGACAGGTTGCATATTCTAACGACCACAAAGTTTGTTTGTTTACCTGAAAACGTCACACCTTTAACGACAATCACAAATTGGCTCATTGATTATGTCGTAATTTTTTCCTCGAGGTGTCTTTGATCACACACAATTTTGGTCATAATTAAGGGTGTGAAAATAGAACAAAGACCATGATCAGGACAAATTTGGTGGTCATAGTACCGGATTAGCGAGGTGCCCGTATTATCTGAGTTAACGACCATTGAATAAAAAAGGAAAAAAATCCATCCTTAAACTAAATGCCCGTCATAGCAGGGTGGTTTTAATATCGGTATGGTTGTAAGGTGAAAGTTTACTGTAAGTGTAATTTTGATAAAATAGTGACTGATAAGCCTTATTTTGCTGGGTATTTCTGAATGTTGTAAATTTAACATGTAATGTACCAGTCACTTTAATAAATAAATAATATATACTGGTTACACCTATTACCGCGAGTCTAAAACTTCACTTACCATGTAAATGACGACATCAATAATAAACAGTTGTAAAGTTACTTTATTGTCTTGAATAAGTTATTTCTAGTAAATATACCTTTGAAAATGGTAAACTCATTAAAAGACAGTGGTTATTTATGATACACAGTCGGCCATTTTAATTTTTTCCCAGTATACATATTACTGCGAATCGGCCATTCAGACGGCTAGAAATGGTGTCATCAGGAAAAATACTGATACTGGATTAAATTTTCAAATAATTTTAAGCAAATTCTGAGGGGTAAAATTTTTACTTTCATGAATTGGTAGCGATATATTGCCGTCTGAGGTGAAGTTAGTGCATAGGTCTATATATCTTACTGAATTAAATAATATTAAGGCAATAGGAGCCAATAAATTCCATTCACTTTGTTAATTTAAAAAAAAAATTACTGTTGATAATGAAAATGAATAGTGTTGGTGAATTATTTTACTAATTTATTTTTTTAACAGATAAGCAATAATTATAGTTTAACTTTTCCACCCCTGAGTTTTAATTGTCTTCCATTCGGTACTTATTTCCTGAAAAAGCTGTTGTTTTAGAACAGCATCAAAATAGTCTAGCGCGTTGTCCCTCCAACAGCTCTTGTTATTTAAACTTATGTATTTGATTTGATTGTGAAACAAGTTATAACAACTTAGACAAATCATAATGTGGATAAAGTATCTTGCTCCAGGACACCATGCACACAGAGCTGTTCAGGAGGATCAAATACATGACTCTTCAGCCCTGGGTCAGATATTGCACCTACCCACTCCTCACATTTTGTTTTTGTCTCACTGCGACAAATGAGAGACGAGATTAAGTTGTTGCTTTTCCGGCGGCGGCATCAAACATTTATATTTAGCTCCAACGTTAAGTTTTCATTTTTACACTATTTCTCAACAAGTACAGCGTTAGGACACTCATATTTGTATCATAGTAACAACTAACACCCTGCATCACATTATATACTGAAGATGCTGAGTGTGACCTACGTTTCATGGTCCATTGACATTGTTTGATGCTGAATTTTGCATTTACATGTACCTCCAACATTAAGTTGTTATGTTTACACTATTTCTCAATACTAGTGCTAGGACACTTATACTTGGATCATAGTTACAACTAACACACTGCATTGCATTATGAAATGCAGATGTTGAGTACTTTTTTTTTTTAATTTATTTTTTTTTTATTTTTAGTTGTTTTGTTTTTTTTATTGTTTTTTTTAAATATGTTTTACTTAGAAATACTGGTAAAAGGTTGTTTTTTTTTGTTTTTTTTTAAATATGTTTTACTTAGAAATACTGGTAAAAGTTTTGTTTTTTTAAATATGTTTTACTTAGAAATACTGGTTAAAGTTTTGAGTGCAACTACCATGAAGTTCATATCTCAAAAATCGCTTAATGTATTTGATCGAAGCTTCATACAATTCTTCCTACAGTATTTCTTAGTCATTAAACCTACTACATTAACCAAGTCTTACATGAATATAATATTTTAATTTTTTTCTCTCCCATGTGTGTATTAACGGTCAAAGCGGACATGGTGAGACATATCATTCCGTGGAATTCTTGACCTACTTCTTTTCTACTTGTGATTGGAGAGAAAGTGGAAAATGTTGAATAAAAATGAAATCATTGGCTTTACTTCTGCTATGTATTTAGATTTATGCCACAGCGGTATGTATTCATCAAACGGAAAAGCACCATGTAAGGAATGTCCCAGGGGAACATATTGGTTCAACAACACATACTGCTCCCCATGTTCATCAGACCAGACAACTATAGGTACTGGCTCCACAAGTTCCTCATTCTGCATCGCTGAAAGTTCTGTAAGAGGTAAGTTGACTAATTAACAACATATATCTTATAATAAAAGCAATTAGTTTCAGGAATGTATGGATTATTCAAGATTTATTTTTACCAGGGGTCCTCCGTGGCCGAGTGGTCTAAAGCGTCATTTCAAGATCACTTACCTCTCACCGCTTAGGTTGTATGTTCGAGTCTCGCTCGCTCCAAAAACTTAATGTGAGAAAGTTTCCATTTACTTGCAGAAGGAAGGTGGTTCTACTCAGTCTGACTCAGTCTGAGGTCTTCCTCCACCAGTAAAACTGGATATGCCATATATAACTTGAAATGTGTTGAAAATGGCGTCCAATGAGTACGGATTTAAAGTTTGTACAAATCAAAGGTCTTGTATTTATAGGGCCCTGTAAGGGGACTGAGTTTTATATAGGAATACTATTGGAAAACGGAAAATTCTCTTTTTTATCATTCATTTATGACTTTTTTATATCAGTTTGAGTTTTGCAGCAATTTCTAGTCATAATAAATATGATTTCTAAAAGGGGCCAGGTGGGGTCACAAAATGATTAAAATTGAACATTGTCATAAATCTTATTTTCAACAACCGGTCAGTCAAACTTGTTCATATTTGATATAAATTATCCCTATGATTAAGAAATTTAAGTTTGTACAAATCAAGGGGCACTGGGATGTATAGAGGCCCTGTAAGGGTCTTTGAGTTTTACATAGGAATATTTAAATGGGAAAATGGAAAATTCTCATTTTTTTGGTCCATTTAGGTAAATATGTTGTTCAATTTGATGTCTAAAGCATTGTCTAGTAACAATAAAAGAGGATTGAATTTCCATAAGCCGCCATGGGGCGGGTGGGGCAATAAGGTTTAAATAACCTTTCAGTCAAACTAGTTCATATTTGATATAAATTATTCTTACATCAGCAAAGATTGAAGATTCTGCATATCAAGGGGCTGGGATATATTGGAGCCCAGTAATGTGACTTTTACATAGGAATATTATAGGGAAAACTGAATTTTTTTTTTATTTTGCATCCATGTGTACAAAAAAACTTCTTTTTAAAATTTGAATCATTTCTGCTCATAACAAAACACTAAGAGTGGGTGATTGAAGTTCTGACAAATTAAGGCACTGGGTTGTATAATGGTTCTGTACAGGGGACTATATTTTTTTACAGATGAATGGTAAGGGAATTTAAAGTATTTTCTTTTCATAGCAATTAAGTTTTTGTTCAGTATGTGTGTGGTGGAGGTATTTATCCATAAGTTGTTAAGATGACCCAACAAAGAGGGTAAATATTGTGGAATTTCAAAAAGTGCTATGGCCACTATGAGTCAGTAGAGCCTCCTCAGGCCCTCTTGGGCCTCTTGTTTTTTAAGTTTTAGTTCTGAAGCATCTTCTAGTCATAACAAATAAAATCCTGTTCAATAAGAAGGATTGACTTTCTAAATGGAGCCTGGTTGGGTCACAAAATGGACAGAATTGAACATTTTCAAAAATTGTCTTGTCAACAACCAGCCAGTCAAATATTATAAGTAGTCTGTGTTTTAGACTGGCTCTAGTTAAACTGATATTCTCAAAGTGAGCAAGCTATCTTGATTTAGTCATAGATATTAATAGCCAAATGAAGAGAAAAAAGAAATGACTGTAAAATTTGTATTTTAACCAAAGTATATGTACCATATAAAGTTCTATACCTGTAAGTGTAGAGCCAATCACTTACTCTAGATGTTAACATGTGACAGTACAATATGTAGAAGTTTATTGGAATCCAATAACTTTCATGTTGTACAGTTCATTTAAGAAAGCGACTGAAAAAAAAAGGAAATAAATTTAGTAGAAATTTCAACAATAAAAACAAACAACCGACAAAGTGTTCCACATGATGATGACGTTGAAAAATCGTAATATCTGTCACTGCAACTTCCGTTCTTCTTCTGCTGCTTTGAACTTACATTTTGTTTATTTAAAAGGACTTGATTTTCTTTTACTCTTTTCACAAATGTCTTTCAGATTCAGGTATACAATATAAAGATCATTTTACAGTGTTTTGTACAATATGGGAATATATTGTACTCGTACGTATTGTGGTGAAAACCATATTGGACTTTGCACATACGGTGTCTTGTCCAGTATGGTTCTCACTGCAATACATATTCATGTAAAAAATACGGTAAAATAATCATAAGCTCTCCATTATCTGTAATTTGGAAACTTAGCAAATAAATTTACATGTTTAAATATATAAAAAGTAGTAGAAACAAAATATATAGTGAGTTTAATGCATTGGACCTGAAGTTGATTATTTAGATTTTTAACTTGGAAAATTTCTGTTACAATTTTTCAATGAGTGTAACTCACAGTTTTGATCCATATAACATTCATTGTGTGACTGCTCAATTTGTAAACTTGCAAAGGGACCTCAGTGCAATTTCCTGTATGTTAAATTGATATACATGTAATATATAAAATATAAACTTGCATATGGAGCTCTATATATATTTAATTTTTCTATTCAAACCTCGAACACATGAAACTTCTTACACACTGCTGTTGTTCTTTTCAGCGCGATGCCCCAAAGGTACATTCAGGGATGAAAATGTTTGCACAAAATGTCCCATAGGATTTTACTCCGCACAGGAAGAGTCTTCTATGTGTTTCCCTTGCGGTAGTTCAAAATCAACATTTGTTGAAGGTGCAAACGCATTTTCCATGTGCTACGGTAAGTCCACTTTTATGTAAAACAATGTTGGAATAAATGGATTAAAAAAAAAAAATCAGTTTTTATCATATAGCTTAAATGTGTTATATTTACAAGTAATATGAGTTTTATATCTGAATGATATAATACTATGAATGTATATTTGTTTAACAGTAAAACACGTTCATAAGAAAATCACCACATTTATAACAAATAAGTTGGTTCAGTATCATCAACAGAATGCACAGAACTCTGGGTTGCATTTTGATAGAGTTATGGCCCTTTTGGATTTGATTTTTCAAATTAAAGTTTTTTATTAGGTAAGATATTTATGCAACATTTATCAATACTGACTTTGGCCTAATAGGTGCACTTTAACAAGACAAGCATCTGCACCCTCTGGTGGTGCTCTTGTTCCTGACTCAGCTAGTAAGGTTTGACATATGAATTGTAATCAGGGAGACTGTGCTGTGGATTATGTGCAGGTGACTTGAACAATAGGTTGTGTGGATTATGTGCAGGTGACTTGAACAGTAGGTTGTGTGGATTATGTGCAGGTGATTTGAACAATAGGTTGTGTGGATTATGTGCAGGTGACTTGCACAATAGGTTGTGTGGATTATGTGCAGGTGACTTGCACACTAGGTTGTGTGGATTATGTGCAGGTGACTTGAACAATAGGTTGTGTGGATTATGTGCAGGTGACTTGCACAATAGGTTGTGTGGATTATGTGCAGGTGACTTGCACAATAGGTTGTATGGATTATGTGCAGGTGACTTGCACAATAGGTTGTGTGGATTATGTGCAGGTGACTTGCACAATAAGTTGTGTGGATTATGTGCAAGTGACTTCTTGAACAATAGGTTGTGTGGATTATGTGCAGGTGACTTGCACAATAGGTTGTGTGGATTATGTGCAGGTGACTTGCACACTAGGTTGTGTGGATTATGTGCAGGTGACTTGCACAATAGGTTGTGTGGATTATGTGCAGGTGACTTGCACAATAGGTTGTGTGGATTATGTGCAGGTGACTTGAACAATAAGTTGTGGGTTGAATCCTAGGTTTTAACCAATGAGCTCTCAAAAAACCCCAATAGGTACTGGTTCTACCTAGAAACACTGGGTACTGGTTTTACCCAGAAACAGACTCAAGAATAATTCATATAAACGTCTCGTTACACAGTTACACCCCTTTTTTTCCATGATTACACGATTCTTACGCTTAAAAACAAGGCCTATGTAATTTGGTTCAAAATTTGTTTTTAAGTTGTGGTTGTGATTTCTTGTTGCAGATGAGTAGAGCAAAAGTTGGTATAGCATATACTGCAATAAGACATCACTGATGTTAAAAAAGTGACTTTGATAGGATTTCAACATATGCATGTATTTATGAGCATTTTAGGACTTCTTTTTTCAAAAAATCTCAGGGTGTCACTGCACCCTCTTTTAAAAAAAAAAACCAATGTGGTCAAACTTCTAGTTATTGTGCATTTTTATGTGGGTTTACATTCCTGCTATGGAAAAAAAACAACTTTTATGTGGAATTCTTTTTTTACAATGGAAATCCTAGACCTTATTTTATATAGAACAAAGAACAAAATTCAACTGTTAAGTGAGATCTATAAGAACTGAGTCTACTTTGCAATCAAGTTAAAATTTGATTTATAAATTGTATAACTCTTAATTTATTTGCAGACAAATGTGAGCGTGGTTTTTATTCGTTATCTGGTTTATCGCCATGTGTACCTTGTGGAAAGGGTAAATACTGGGTAAATGCCTCTTTCTGTGAAAACTGCCCCAATGGCGGAGATACAGCCACATCAACAGCAGCAAGCATCAGCGAATGTAACGGTAGGGTACTAGTTTTCTATGTTATTATAATATATATATTTTTTTGCTGTTTACTGATTTACAGCTTACTAATGGAGGATAGCTACAGAATAAATCTGAGTTACTAAGAACTGCTAGCTTGCAAACTTTCCCTCATAAAATCTTTGGCCTGGTCTGAACAATGACCTCAGCAATGTGAAAGTGGTCATTAGACGACAGCACCTTGGACTACTCGGCCTTGGAGAACGGTAATATGCATTGTGATATACTGCAGGCCACAAGTCTTGTCTGGTGAACTTAAAAAATGTATATCTGAACTCGTTGAAAATGAATTTATATATGATTGGTACTGTAGGAAAGAACAACTGATAGCTATAATAAATGTGTGAATTTTTGAACAAATCATTTTGTTTTATCAAGAGTTGTGTTTGAAAAAATTTACTGCATTTATGAAATTTATACAATCATGCTCTTATAAGAAGAACCACCAGTTTGCAAGTTTTAGTACCAAATGACGTGTCCGCTCTAATACTGAGTGTGTTCCCTCTAGTACTGAGTGTATTTCCCTTCTTGTACCGAGGGTGTTCTCTCTGGTACTGTGTGTGTCCCCTGTAGTACTTAGTGTGTTCCCTCTGGTACCAAGTGTGTCCCATTTGAGCATTGCTTAATGCATTACATCATGAGCACAGAGAACAGAGTCTGAGACTCAGAATCCAGTTCTCAGCCTTAACATTTAAAGATTTCATATTCGGCCTGTAACTTTGTTATTCATAAATGGATTTTATAAATACTTGCTACTAATGATCAACATAATATAACAACATGTCAAGAGTAAAACCCACACCCATACCTCAAAAGTCAAGGTCACACTTTGAGTTTGTTTGACAACACTTTGAGTCTGTGTGAGATTTCGTGTCCAGCCTGTAACTTTGTCATGTATAGATGGATTTTATAAATACTTGCTGCAAATGATCAGCATAACATAACCACATGTCTCGAGTTAGACCCACACTCGTACTTCAAAGGTCAAGGTCACACCTTGAATTTGTTTGACAACACTGAGTCTGATTGAAATTTCGTGTCCAGCCTGCAACTTTGTCACCTATGAATGAATTTCAAAAACACTTGGCTCAATTCATCAGTATGACATGACGATGTAAAAAAACCCATGAAAATGCATGTCTATTCCGAAATGTCAGTCCATTACTCTTTCATTCATGAATACACATCACTACCTATTATAACATATATTGTTATTTTCACAAACCAATTGTGTGTGTGTGTGGGGGGGGGGGGTCTTGTGATTTTTTGTTTTGTGATAAATTCCTTTAAAATTGGTCACAATAATTATGTAACACATGACATGAAAAAGCAACTTGGCTTGGTTTTTAGATTAAATTTCCTATTAAGATTTTCCTTGGTAATTTTTATGCTAACCAAATGTTGAGCATATGGCTGCTACTTTACATGCATCTGTGTGTTCATGGCTGCTACTTTACATGCATCTGTGTGTTCATGGCTGCTACCTTACGTGCATCTGTGTGTTCATGGCTGCTACTTTACATGCATCTGTGTGT
The DNA here is from genome assembly GCA_029582155.1 of Panopea generosa. Classification (NCBI taxonomy): domain Eukaryota; kingdom Metazoa; phylum Mollusca; class Bivalvia; order Adapedonta; family Hiatellidae; genus Panopea; species Panopea generosa. The sequence goes on from CM055895.1 coordinate 93,592,118, forward strand.
TCATGGCTGCTACTTTACATGCATCTGTGTGTTCATGGCTGCTACCTTACGTGCATCTGTATGTTCATGGCTGCTACTTTACATGCATCTGTGTGTTCATGGCTGCTACCTTACGTGCATCTGTATGTTCATGGCTGCTACCTTACATGCATCTGTGTGTTCATGGCTGCTACCTTACGTGCATCTGTATGTTCATGGCTGCTACTTTACATGCATCTGTGTGTTCATGGCTGCTACTTTACATGCATCTGTGTGTTCATGGCTGCTACCTTACGTGCATCTGTGTGTTCATGGCTGCTACCTTACGTGCATATGTGTGTTCATGGCTGCTACTTTACATGCATCTGTGTGTTCATGGCTGCTACCTTACGTGCATCTGTGTGTTCATGGCTGCTACTTTACATGCATCTGTGTGTTCATGGCTGCTACTTTACATGCATCTGTGTGTTCATCCATAATTGTTTCCAGAATATTATGCCAAAAGTGCCGATGGGAATCTAACAGCACTTGGAATATGGATAGAGGGTAATGTGTGGAAGTGCAGAGCAAAAGAATCATAACTCTTCAATAATGACATAATTATCTCTCTTTTGTTATTTGTCTTTTGTTAGTTTTGCTTCAAAAAAACTATGTTAGGGAACCCACATGGAACACCAGAATATCTGGCAATGTTTGACAGTGCACTGAGTGCAAAGAGAAAATTCATATTTCTATCTTGAATTTGTGACAGAATTATCTCCCCTTTTTTATTTCAATTCAAGTATATCTTTAAAACTATAGAAGGGAATCAAATGAGACTAAGTGAAACAGAGGTACAAGGCAATTAATGTACCATGGCATTCTCTATCTTGGAGAATGACATAATTATCTCACCCTTTTGTACCTTATTTACCTTTGTTTTGCTTGTAAAGGTGAAAACCCCTTTGTGGTTCCAGGGAGCCATATGAGTGATGGCAAGAATAGGATCACTGTAACTCATGTATGTCGTAAGAAGCAACAATTTGGGTAAAATGATAGAATTCATTCTAGGTTCATTCTGCATATTCATTTGTTGATGTATTTTTTTAATCTGTTAATTTATTGTTTTTGTACATGTAGAGTGAACCTGGAATCTTCCTTCCTGTTGGCGTCGAATAATCTATAATGTGTTGGTACACCGTAAAACCCCATTCATTAATTTATTGCTGGTCCAGGGCATATTTCATTAGTATAAAGGCAGGTTAACTGCTGAATCAAGCACTTGTTCAGGTAGCATCAATCCCCTTATTTATTCTATATACAAACATCTTTAAAAATGTTTCTCTTAAGTTGTCGTGGGCGTATTTTGACTCCTTGTTTGCTGTTTATATCATGTACTCAATTATTCTGACATCAAATCAAAAAGCAAGCGCATCCATTTCCCATTTCTAATTTTGTTTTGTTTAATATTATATAGCAGGTGCCTTTAAATGCTGTATTCCATATTTGGTTACAGATGTTTGTCCAATAGGAACTTTCTCATATGATGGATATCAGCATAAAGGTGTCTGTAGACAATGCCCTGAGAATCACTACCAGGATCAGACCCAATCTGAAACCTGCATTCGCTGCAATACATTTTCTGGTTATACAAGCGGAGGACTTAAAACAGCTGCATCAGATTGTCAAGATGCCCGTGAGTATATATGGTCATGTGACTCAATCAAAACATTTGTTTATTTAAAGTCAACCGGGCGACTCTATTTGCTCCAGATTTCGGAAGTAGTCACAGGAGTGACATATTATAGATATTGATGTACATGGTTATGATTTGTGTAGTATGATGCTGATGTATATGGTTATGATTTGTATAGTATGATGTTGATGTACATGGTTATGATTTGTATAGCATTATGTTGATGTACATGGTTATGATTTGTGTAGTATGATGCTGATGTACATGGTTATGATTTGTATAGCATGATGTTGATGTACATGGTTATGATTTGTATAGCATGATGTTGATGTACATGGTTATGATTTGTATAGCATGATGTTGATGTACATGGTTATGATTTGTATAGCATGATGTTGATGTACATGGTTATGATTTGTATAGCATGATGTTGATGTACATGGTTATGATTTGTATAGCATGATGTTGATGTACATGGTTATGATTTGAATAGCTTGATGTTGATGTACATGGTAGCATGATGTTGATGTACATGGTTATGATTTGTATAGCATGATGTTGATGTACATGGTTATGATTTGTATGATGTTGAACAATATGTGGCTTCAACAACCCTTGAACTATTTTGTCCAGTCCCGTCTTGTCGAGCCATCAAAGTTCTAACGTATATAGTACACAGTGTGATAGGTTTAACCTTATAGTATAAGCATAATGTGATTAGTTTATTTGTATGTTGTAGACACTGTAAATGGTACATCCTTACATTTTAAATACACTAAGTGTGTGACAATATGCTAGTGTATAATACAAATACATGTATACTCAAAATAACATAAATTACGAAATACATTTATACATGATATGTAGATAAAGGTAAACAGCTTAACATAGATGTTGTCAGTCGAAGTTCCACCTGTCATCGGATGTTTTGCCCCCTTATGCTTGGTACATCCTTTAGGTGACGGGGCAGGTAATGGTGATCAGACATGTTGGCTGCCAAGTTGGTTCACTGCAGCATAGCCCCAGCCAACTGGATGCTTTCTCTGCAGCTTTGCGAAGAGCGTGAACTATTGGGACGACCCATGTCTTCCAATTTCTGTCCCTACATGTGTCGGCTAGGTCTTGTTATTTCACCTTCTTCAGCTCATAAGCTTCATCTGTCTTCTTCTCCCAAGGCACTGTGAGCTCTACGAGGATCACTTGCTTTGGAGATCTGGACCATAAGACTTTATCTGGTCGGAGGGTTGTGTGTGTCACTTCCTCTTGGAACTTCAGCTTCTTTCCCAGGTTGACTCTCAAACCCCAGTCCTTGGATTCTTTTAGCAGACTAAATTTTATTTCATTGTAGTGTAGGAAATAAAAAATATTACCAGTACATAATTCTACGATATATTGGGACACCGCTCGTACATGTGCGAGGGAGTATTAGAAAGTTTGTAGTCTTTTGCGATAATTTATTCATTTTAATTATACAATGCACAATAGTGTTATTGTATTGAAATAAATGCATGTGGGACATATTTTGAAAATTTTAGCATGATACATGAACTATTAAAAAAATAAGGCACTAGTCAGAGCATAGCAGTTAGATATATTGGGGCAAAATGATGACATTGTATTCAACAGAAACCGACATCAATATTATAAACAGATGCTTTTGTATCAAATTTACTGAGGCAGTCATTCTCAAAATACTCTCCTCCATGGTCTGTATGTTTTTGCCACCATTAATACCATTGAGTGAACATGTTAACGAGATCCAAAAATGGAATATTGGACACAAAATTCTGTAAAACATGCTTTAATTTCAATATGTCTTCAAACCGACTTCCCATTTGTTCTTTTTTTAATGACTGATTCCAGGCTATCTTAAAATCATTTATTTTGAGACAATTAAATACTAGAGACCTTGAAATATTAAATTCACTTTTGTTTCTCTGTTTGAGCAGTGTATTACCTAACATGGAGCAGAACTTCATGGAACTGCGGTATTCTACTTGCTAATCCATTTTCAATTTTGTTTTAAAACAAAATGGCATACGGTAACATCATATTATTGACGTCATTTTGAGATGCCCAAAATTGATGCAATTTTTTTTAAAGAATGTAAACAAGCAAACGATACTGCACACAATGATATTTTTTATTTAAAGATAAAACCAGTTTTGGCAATGCTAAGCTTGTATGAATAGTATAGGTAGAAAACAAAGCAAAAACTGCATCACCACATAAATCAACGTTTCCATAGTTACTTTAGTATATAAACTAATGATGAAAAATTATCAAATTTTTGCAAAATCATTTCAAATATATACACAGCACAGGTTCCCTGAGAATTATTAGAATACAATTATAGATAAAAAAGTTATGGCAAAAGTCTACGAACATTCTGATGCAACCCCTTGTTGTATATGAATGAAACTTCGCATGTGTGTTCAGCATCATCAGTGGAACACATAGAGATAAGAACCATAACTCAAGGTTACATGTTGGAAAAGTTATGGCCATCTTGGACTTAATTTTTCAAGAAAGTGATTCTAAATATTCAATCAATCTATTATTAAATTTGTGTTTTAATGTAATGAAATCATTTTAATTAAATTGAAAAGCAGAGTTAGAATGTTAAGGGTTAGTCTTGGTTTATGATTAATGACATATCTAAAGTTGATACCCAAACTTGCATTTTCAGAGGCTTCAAGTATATATTGTTAAGATTATAAACATGGACACATTGATGCTCAAGATGATACTTTTACATTACAGAGGCAGATCTTTGTTCAAATTGTGTTAATGGAGCTACATGTACAATAAAGGATAACACCTTCTATTGTGAATGCCCAACTGGTATGTTAAATTTGTTATTTGTTGATTTTCCTACATACTAATAAGTAAGAGTTTTATGCCGTCCATATAAATATATATATATATATATATGCCCTCTTCTAAAATACAGTTAAGCTCTGATATTTTCAATGTCGGTCAAATTTTACATGAGTTGCTGCCACTTTTTCATTTAATTTTCAGTAAACAATAGTGGATTCCGATCATTATCTCATTACAGGGTTTATGTATTTAAATAATATGTCTTGTGTAGCTGTATAATTACAAAATACAGGCAGAGGTCAATATTTGTCAATGTTGGTCAAATTTTACATGTTTTGACTCCTATTCGACATATCTTTTGGTAGAATAATTGTTTTCAATCAATAAGGGTCTATGTATTTAATTCATATCTATTGTGTAGCTGTAGAGTTACAGAATACAGACAAAGTTCGATATTTGTCGATGTTGGCAAATTTTACAGTAACTATTATGGCATCTTTTTACTCTTTTTTTTAAGTTTTCAGTAAAATAATTTTACAGCCAAGGCAATTGAGGCATTTCTTACATTTCAAATTATTCCACTTTATTTGTTAAAAAACATTTGAAAGAAAGGAACATTGAAAACATAATGTCTTGCATGTATATTATAGGTAAAGATTGATATTGAGGGAGTGGGGTGGTAAGTATAGTAATCTCAGTGTCTGTCTGTCCATCCGAGATTTCATGCCCAGCATGTAACTTTGTTATACATTGACATAATGTACAGACCAATTCTATTGGGTTGGTTGGTAGTATGATATTGTGTCCTTGGTTTGCATTGTAGCTTAAGGCATGAAATACATATACATATTGACATGATATATTTAAAATGGATCATTTGTTTTCCAAAATACAAGGATAAATGAGACAATTATAGACATTCTGAAAGTTCAGAGTATCTTTATGATTTTTTTCCCAGGATACACTGGTCGAACTTGTTCTGAACAGGTGGATCACTGCCAATCTGGACCATGTTACCACAATGGTGTATGTACAAATACAGAAACTGAACCATTATGCGATTGCGGAGGTAACTGTTATAAATCGCTCTGTCTGTATGTATGTCTGTCTCTCTACGTCCCTCTCTGTCTCTCTTCCTCTCTGTCTCTCTCTCTCTCTCTCTCTCTCTCTCTCTCTTTCTTTCTTTCTTTCCAGCAACAAGCATCTAAGCAATAGTCTTCTGAAACTCATTTCTTTGTAACAACCAATCAGAATCCAGTTACAATTTCTTCAAAGAAGAAAATTTATAATCTAGAGGTTAAATAATTGACGTTGATAAAGTCTAGTAGGAAGGATAACTGATGCTGTTATTGGCCCTTGGTGTTTTGTATTTTACACTTTTCTCTGATGTCATGACAACAGTCTCCAAATTTTACATTTTGTATGTAATATGACATGTAAATAATTTAAGTCTGATAAGGATATACAGCGATAATAAATTAAGTTAGGTTTATGGTCAATATGCCAAATCAATATTTCATACTACAACTTGTAGAATATTAATCTCCAAATACTTAAACATCTCAAATACTATTCAAAATTTTATGAACAGTGTTACTAGTGGTGTCAAGCCTTGCTAGACCTTTAACATATGATATTCATGTAGTGGATAATATAACCGTAAGATTTTGGAGATGCCTATATTTTTACAATTTGCTCTTTTAATTGCATTTTGCATAACATTTTTATCTTCACTTTCGAAGTAAAAGGGAGCTTCAAGTTGTACCCTGGTCATTGGCGCTGAATGTGTAGTTGGATAATTTAACAAGCTGATACATCAGTTATTACTACCTATATATCAATGAAAATTTGCAAGTGTGTTCACTGCTGTAAAGGGGACTTGAGTGGAGTGGGGGGTGGGGGGTGGGGGGACAAATGGGGTAACTCTGTAGCTCCTTTTATACTAAGAAAATTTCATTACCTATTAGTCATCCATTTGTTTTGTGACATTTATCAAAATTGTCCCTTTAATTTATTACTTAGAAAATCTGGTTAAATTTTTATAGCATGTTCTTATTTCAGTAACCATGTATGCATCCCTGCTATTGAATGGTCAATACAGGGCTCCAGTCAGCACTGTTAACCCTTAACTTCATATGGACACCATTGAACACCTTTAATATAGAAGGCTTTTGAAAATAGTGCAGAACCAGTTCTGATTGCTCGTAACGGGCAATCAGAACAGGTTCTACACTGTTTTCTTCCCTATCAGAATAGATAGGTAAAATGTATCTATTCATGGACATTGACTATGTGTGGCTTTTGAGTTTGGAAGAGTCCAGTTAAAATGCATATGGAGTAAAGAGTTAAACATGATATTATTTACTCTGTTTATAAATGCAAACAGACCAAACGAATGAAAAACAAATGAAAATTGGACTACCAAATTGAACACTGTCCATCACTTTCTCATTAAGTCACATGATTAGACACAAGCAAACAGCTCGCAGAGGTGTTAAATCTGTTAGCAAATGTTCACAGCTAACAGTTCATTCAATTGATTTCTGTTATCAAATGTTTGCAAACAAATTAAAGATTTAAAAGAAGTGAATGCAGCCCAGAATCATACTATTGTTGCGTTCTCTGCCATCCAATAGCTTTTGTTTTGAGACAAGCTTTTAATAGTAGTGCATAATGTCATTTTGATAGCACTTGCTTTGATCTTTGTGTGTGAAATGAAGAATAAAAATTGTGTACTTTTTTAGCTCGCTGGGACAAATGTCCAGGCGTTGTCTGTAGCAAGCTAGGTTAAACTTTTGCATTTAGTTGCATTTAAGTTTTGGTGTTTGCCTCCAATCTCAATCTTTGCATGATCCCATAGGTGAGCTTTGTTGTCTTCTAACAACTCTTGCTTAATTTTGACTTTGCTTGTTGAGTTGTGTGCCCCCTGAGTAGTCACTGCAATTTGTAATTTTACTAATATTAAAAGGATAACTGTGTGTCTCTTGTAGGTATGGGCATGCCAACTAACTCTCATCCCCACCATCCAATCCCCCCTCAACTTCCCCCCCACCCCACCCCCACCCACCCTCATCTAGTAAAAAATTCAAAATTTTTGCTTTCAATCTTTAACTCTTTACTCCATATGCATTTTAACTGGACTCTTCCAAGCTTAAAACTGGTTCTACACTGTTTTCAAAAGCCTTCTATATTAGAGGTGTTCAAAGATGTCCATATGAAGTAAAGGGTTAAAACTGAAACAAACTTAAAACAAGTTTCATGAACATATTACCTTTCATTGCAGATGATCCATTTGTGACTGGTACTTTCTGTGAAACTCTGCTTCCACGATGTAATGTGTCAACCTGTGATAATGGAGGCCAATGTCAAGATCTTTTTGGAAACTATAAATGTCACTGCGTAAATGGTTTTGGCGGAGACAGGTAAGTCATTAACAAAAAAACTTACCTTCTTAGAAACTTTTAATGCCACTGTGTAAATGGTTTTAGTAGAGAAACATAATTCATTGACAAAAAAACTATGATCAGGTTTTCTAGGCTTTGGTTGGGGAGTGTGTATTGAGGGGAGGGGGTGTGGGCAGTGATAGGCAGGAGTGGTATTAACAAATAAAACTATCATCAGGGTTTTACAGGCTTTTGTTGGGGAGTGTGTGTGTGTGTTGAGGGGTAGGGGGGTGGGCAGTAATAGGCAGGAGTGGTATTCACAAATAAAACTATCATCAGGGTTTTACAGGCTTTTGTTTGGGAGTGTGTGTGTTGAGGGGTAGGGGGGTGGGCAGTAATAGGCAGGAGTGGTATTCACAAATAAAACTATCATCAGGGTTTTACAGGCTTTTGTTGGGGAGTGTGTGTGTTGAGGGGTAGGGGGATGGGCAGTAATAGGCAGGAGTGGTATTAACAAATAAAACTATCATCCGGGTTTTGCAGGCTTTTGTTGGGGAGTGTGTGTGTTGAGGGGTAAGGGGGTGGGCAGTAATAGGCAGGAGTGGTATTCACAAATAAAACTATCATCAGGGTTTTACAGGCTTTTGTTGGGGAGTGTGTGTGTTGAGGGGTAGTGGGGTGGGCAGTAATAGGCAGGAGTGGTATTCACAAATAAAACTATCATCAGGGTTTTACAGGCTTTTGTTGGGGAGTGTGTGTGTTGAGAGGTAGGGGGTGGGCAGTAATAGGCAGGAGTGGTATTCACAAATAAAACTATCATCAGGGTTTTACAGGCTTTTGTTGGGGAGTGTGTGTGTTGAGGGGTAGTGGGGTGGGCAGTAATAGGCAGGAGTGGTATTCACAAATAAAACTATCATCAGGGTTTTACAGGCTTTTGTTGGGGAGTGTGTGTGTTGAGGGGTAGTGGGGTGGGCAGTAATAGGCAGGAGTGGTATTCACAAATAAAACTATCATCAGGGTTTTACAGGCTTTTGTTGGGGAGTGTGTGTGTTGAGGGGTAGTGGGGTGGGCAGTAATAGGCAGGAGTGGTATTCACAAATAAAACTATCATCAGGGTTTTACAGGCTTTTGTTGGGGAGTGTGTGTGTTGAGGGGTAGTGGGGTGGGCAGTAATAGGCAGGAGTGGTATTCACAAATAAAACTATCATCAGGGTTTTACAGGCTTTTGTTGGGGAGTGTGTGTGTTGAGGGGTAGGGGGGTGGGCAGTAATAGGCAGGAGTGGTATTCACAAATAAAACTATCATCAGGGTTTTACAGGCTTTTGTTGGGGAGTGTGTGTGTTGAGGGGTAGGGGGGTGGGCAGTAATAGGCAGGAGTGGTATTCACAAATAAAACTATCATCAGGGTTTTACAGGCTTTTGTTGGGGAGTGTGTGTGTTGAGGGGTAGTGGGGTGGGCAGTAATAGGCAGGAGTGGTATTCACAAATAAAACTATCATCAGGGTTTTACAGGCTTCTGTTGGGGAGTGTGTGTGTTGAGGGGTAGTGGGGTGGGCAGTAATAGGCAGGAGTGGTATTCACAAATAAAACTATCATCAGGGTTTTACAGGCTTTTGTTGGGGAGTGTGTGTGTTGAGGGGTAGGGGGGTGGGCAGTAATAGGCAGGAGTGGTATTCACAAATAAAACTATCATCAGGGTTTTACAGGCTTTTGTTGGGGAGTGTGTGTGTTGAGGGGTAGTGGGGTGGGCAGTAATAGGCAGGAGTGGTATTCACAAATTCACAAAACATTAAAATGAGATTTAAAATGAAATTTGTGTCTTATATTTATCTCATGACAGGTTCATTTGAAAACTCATTATGAACATACTGAGACCTCATAATGACATGGTCTGTATGAAACTATACTTGTTAGATTTTGTTATTTTTATTGTTTTCAGTTGTAAAATTTGAATTGACTGTTGCCAGCATATGCAAAAAACGTTGATAATTATATTTGTTTCACATTGTCTCATTTTTCAAAGGCCAGCAGAGCTTATGTCATGGTAAATCGTCCGTCGTCCGTCGTTCGTCTGTCCATCCTTCCATGAACCTTTTTCTTGTAGACCCGATAGCACATTCATTTTTCATTGAATCTTAACCAAACTGCACAGCAATTATATAACTACATGATCTCGTACAAGGTCTTGAACCAGTGTGATTTAACCACAAATGCCCTCGCCACAGGGCTTATAAGCGAAACTTTAAAAAACATTTTCTCTAAAAGTTTAAGGCCTACACATATTTTACATGTAGCATTGCATGGAAGTCCCCTAAAAGATTTGTTGAAGTCGGTCCCTGGGGTCAAATTTAGGGCCACCACCAGGGTCACTGTTTTACATAGAGTTATATTGGATAAATGTTGTAGACGCAATAGCACCTTCATTTTTCATTGAATCATAACTAAACTTCTACAGCAGTTATATAACCACAAGATCTTGGACAAATTCTTGAACCAGCATGATTCAACCACAAATGCCCCTGCCACAGAGCTTATAAGCACATTTTAAGCTAAATTTTACATGTAGCATCTGTTGCAAGTTGAGCGATTCAGGTCCTCTTGGGTCTCTTGTTTCAATTATCATTTACCTCTCATTACTGATGTATGGGTTCAAGCCCAGCTTTCTCTTACTCACACTACAACACTTTCGGTTTTTCCCAATTCTGACCAAACCAGGTAAGAATTTTTGTTGTCATAAAATAATTGGACAAGTTTTCAAAATTGGCAGAATCTGGCCCCAGAAATAACAGAGTACATGTATTATAACCAACTGACTTATTATAAAATAATATTAGAAGTTCTTGAACTTGCTGAATCAGACCAGAAATGAAAGTCATGGCCCTTGAATGATTAAAAAGTTGATTTTTTGCCTTGAAAATGCCAAAGGATCTTTAAATTTCATTCAAAAGTGACCAAATTTGTTATAAAGTTTTATGACCGTTTCAAATTTGAGCACAAATCAAAATAATGTTTTTAAACTAGCTGATTGGATAAGCAAATGATTGAGTTATTGCACTTGATTGACTTGAAGAAAAAAATGGTAGTGACCTGTAGTTTTTATATGTTTTGGAATATTAACGTGGTCAATATTATAATTCAGTAAAAGATTTGGTGAGTTTTTATATCGGCCAAAACAGATCAGAACAGTTAGCATAAAGGCCATTGATTGATTGAAATTTTTTTTTGAAATGTTTCAGTTTTCATCAGGTTTGCTGACTGTAAGAACATTATTGACCAAGAAAACATGGATGAAGTTTTTAATCACCCAGAAAATCTTAGGGACTAGAAATCACATAATTATTGTTAAATGATTGAAAAGTGTTGGTTGTTTGCCATGATGAACTTCCTCAAGAATTGCTTTATAAAAGAACATGTAAAACTTTGCTTTTAAACTGAAAAATAATCATTTCATTTAAAAAAAATGTGACAGGTTTGGTCCAGCGTAAGTCAAAGTGTGAAAATATCATACTTTTAATGCATGCATTTTGTATCAAAATTTATTCTGAAGTCAAAATAATTTTTTAGAAAAATGCTTTATTTAATATAATTATGTATAATATTCCAGGAAATAAGTTTGATGTGTATGATATTCCAGGAAAAAAAAGTTTGATAATAGTTTGCAATCTAATAATAGTAGATGGTAAGATGGAGTTATTCAACTGTTGTTTTCCAATCTGGAAAAAAAGATTTACATATTATTCACGAAATTGGGAAGTCATAATAAGTGAATTATTTTTCAATAACTGAACTGAAAACATCAGTTGAATAAACTATTTATTACATTCCACAAAATTAACCTACATTTAATTCTTTGGAAAATACAACCTTTCAATTCTCAAATACACCCTGAACTATGTTCATGATAACATTGATAACTCATAATAGTGGCTGTGAATTTGTTTTTTATGCTCCCCCCTCCCCACCCCCCATTTTTGGATGGCATATAGTAATCACAGTGTCCATCCATCCATCTGTCCATCAGTCCTTCCATTCAGTATTTTGTGTTCGGTCAGTAACCCATACCTTAAAGGTCAAGGTCACACTTTGAGTTTGTTTGACAACACTTTGCGTCTGTGTGAGATTTCGTGTCCAGCCTGTAACTTTGTCATACATAGATGGATTTTATAAATACTTGCTACAAATGATCAACATAACATGATGATGTGTGACGCGCCATAACCAGAGTCCCGCTTCAAAGGTCATAATTTAACTTTGTTTAACAACACTTTCAGTCTGTTTGAAATTTCGTGTCCGGTCCATAACTTTGTCACCTATGGATAAATTTCAAAAACACTTGGCTCAATTCATCAGCATGACATCACAATATGCTTTGCATAAGCCCAACACCGTACCTTAAAGGTCAAGGTCACATTTTGAGTTTGTTTGACAACACTTTGAGCCTATGTTAGATTTCATGTCCAGTCTGTAACTTTGTCAAATGATCAACATAACATGATGATGTATTGAGTGTAACACCCGGACTTCCACTTCAAGGTCATAATTTAGCTTTGTTTGACAACACTTTCAGTCTGTTTGAGATTTTGTATCCGGTCTGTTACTTTGTCACCTATTGATAAATTTCAAAAACACTTTGCTCAGTTGATCAACATGATATGATGCAGTGTGGCATGTAAGACCCAGAACCTTTCCTCAAAGGTCAAGTTCACACTTTCAATTTGTTTGATATTTTGTGTCTGGTCTGTAACTTTGTCTTTAACTTGGCTCAATTGATCAAGATGACATGACGATATGCTGCACGTAAGACCCAGACCCATACCTGAAAGGTCAAGGTAACACTTGAGTTTGTCCCACAACACTTTCAGTCTGTTTGAGATTTCAAGTCTGGTCTGTAACTTTTTATGACCACAGATGGATTTCAAAAACGCTTGAATCAATTTATCAATTGATCAACATGACATCATGAAGTGTCCTGTTACGTTCCAGAACCTTACCTCAGAGGTTAAGATCACACTTCCAGTTTGTTTAATATTTCATGTCTGGTCTTTAACTTTGTTTTACATGGAGGGATTTTAAAATAGCTAAACACAAGTGATCAACATGTCATGATGATGTGTCATTTGAATTTACCTGTATAAATAAACACCAAGACCATTTACATCAGATGTCAAAGTCAAGGTCACACTTTAAAAAAAAAAAAAAACACCATGAAATTGCATGTCTAGTCTGAAACGTCAGTCCATTTCTTGTGATATTCATGGGTACATTGCTACCTATTATGAAATATATGATAATCGTTATTTCAACAAACCATTTGGGGGGCATGTGACACTTACCAGTGACGTTTCTTGTTTTTTTTTCAATAATTGTGTAAAGGTAATTCTTTGTTAGGAATGTAATAAATAGTGTTTCATACATGAAGTTAACACAGAAAAATACAAAACGTATATACAGAGCAAAATTTAATGTGTGTTATGTTTATGTAAATTAACTTCATAAACTGTAACCTATTTTGTGTGTAACCTAAAATTTCCACATGAAATATCTTAGAACGCCATCATTATGTTCACAATTAATTAATGCGCTAGTTAAAAGTTTGTTCTTGTAAGAAGATAATGAAACCTGTGTGTCAAGCTTATGGTGTCACTTTGAACAATTCTGATAAATGGCTTATTAAAATAATACCACTGAAAATGTCATTGCTTTGACAAAGTTAACTCTAGGATTAATGTTCATTTAATTATACCATTTGCAAGCCAGGGTCAGTTAGCTTCGTGGGTAGGAGCGTGTCATATTATCATATTCCAGGAAAACTGCTTTGTATAGAAATTAACATTTTAGATAAGCTGCGTTAAAGAGACACACGGTACTGTTGATGTCAGTTTTACTACTTTTCACTCAATCAATCTTTACACCAATGATAACTGTGCATATTCAATTGGTGATGCATTTTTTAAATCTGTATGTTGATTTGTTGATTGTGTACATGTAGAGTGATCCTGGAATCTTCATTCCTGTTGGTGTTGTATAACCTTTAATGTGTTGGTACACCGTAAAACCCTATTCATTCATTTATTAGACTAATGAAAATAAATATTATCATACTGACATGATCTCAAAGTTTTACTATTTTAAATTTATTATACCCTACTTCATAAAAATGGGGGTATATAGCTTGGTAGGTTGGTTAGTAGGTCGATCGGTCCATCTTGGTATGTGACCTAGTTTAATCATTACATAGGTTGGTAGGTTAAAGGTCATTGTCTCAGTGGCTATTTATAGAAGGTTGGTGCCAATTGACACCTTGTCATGGGAGCATATTATGTATTACAAGTATTTTCTTGTTTTATTTAAGATGTCTTAAACCATTTACTACAGTCCTGCTTCCTCTCAGAATTAGCTCAGTCGTTAACGCTTCTGACCAGGCCTTCTAAAATTCCAAAATGCAAATCGGTCCAGGTTTTTTACTACCGTAAGAATCGCACTTATTTATAAAAAATCACTAAAATTGCCTTACATTATGCCATTACATGTATGCATACCCCACCCACCATGTCAGCTGCATCGTGTATTTCTCCGTTTATTTATTAATAGGAAACGATTTCAAGTTTATTTGTGTATTATTTATAACATACTTTATCACAATGTGTACATTTTAATGACTGACATTATGTTTCCGCTTTACTGAATAATTTTCATTATATTAAAAATGTTCGATCGAACCGGAAGTGATGTAAGTTTCGGAAGCTGCGTGAAATAATCACCGTGGAAACCAATGTAACGGTTCAACCACAAAAATAAACCATTCAGAACCTGTCCCACATCAAAACAAAATCGGTCCGGCTTTTATCACTTTCATTAATTAATGTCATTAATTTTATAATTAAAATTATTTTTTTTTAAAAATGAAACAAACAAGTAACACCGCACGTTTTATCAAATATTTTAATGACGCAAACAATATTCGGTCCGACCGTCCCAGCTTTGGGTAGCGGTATATCAAAGAAATATACGAACGCAAACACAATCTTTTGATGAACCGACAGAACGCTATGGGTCACTGATCACACATCTAAGGCGTGCTACATATAGACTCTTCCGATAAACTCCCCTAATACCGTCAATGGTTTAGTCGAAATTGTCATCATTTCGCACAGCAGGTGACAAAACAAACGGATTATTGGGTCAAATTATATTGCCGCAAGGCGTATTTCGCAGGTCAGTATGGCATGGTAAGAGCAATTTATGAGATTTTATACGACCGATAGAAAATATCTGGACCGATTTTTTATTGAACTTTGAAAATATCTGGACCGATTTTTTATTAAACTTTGAAACGAAAACCGGTTTTGAACTTCTGAAATCGGTCCAAAAACCGAAAAACCGGCAATTTTAGAAGGCCTGCTTCTGACTACCAATCCAGGGATTGTGATTTCGAATCTCTGCCCACCAACAGTCTCCGTGATGATTGATATACAACATTGTGTCTCATTATCATTCGTCTCTCACTGCTGATTCAAGTGGGAAAGCTATAAGTCACTTGCAGAGATGGGATGTGCTCGAGTACTGGTTAACCTTTCAGGATCCCAGGAAACAGTGGTTAGATTAATTGATCGTCTGTTAGCCCTTGACGGCATAAAAATTACGCTAAATATTCAATCAACCAATCAATCTTCTCAAAATAGAAATGAAGGCCTGCATATATATTGGAGTATTTTAATTTCATATTTGGATATCAGAAATGGTGGTAGTTGAAAGTTCATCTAAATTACTGTGTGTCTCTTTTTAAATTAATACATTTATTGAATATATATTTTTACTGTTCAACTATGTTGTGAAAGCAACAGTAACAGTGTCTGTTTGTTTATCATATTGCCATGTTTTCTTGTTTTACAATAATTATGTATCATAACAATTTATTCATGGGGTCAATTACATTTTACCTACATTAACTGAATTATAAGTTAGGCTTGTTTCTTGTCATATTGTGTGCTCAAACAATTGATGCTCTCAAAGAAATTTCTGAATGGTTCCTGCAAATATCTAAATACAACTGTTGATTATAAAAATAAAAATTATACATACTTAGGTCAAATTTAAAATGGTGTTTCTTTTACTTCTACACATCGAACAAAGTACCAACCCAAAATTTATCTTTCTAGTTTTGGAGACTTATTTTTTTTTCCATTCCATTCATATTTATTGTATTTTATGTATTTTGTTTTTATCCCCCGCCATTTGAAGACTGTTTAAGGAGTAATGTCCCTGTCTGTCTGTCCGTCTGTCTGTGAGTGCATAGGCGTGTGCTTTAATCAAATTACTTTCCAATAACTAACAGTTGTGAAAGTCTGTATATTTAAATAATTTTTAATGTGTAGCTACATGTATAAGATCATAAAGTACAGGTCAAGTCAAGTATTCAAGTTCAAGGTCGATCAAATTTGACAAGAGTTTTTTTTACTTGTTTTGGCAAAATTTACTTGCATATTGTGGAACATTCATGTCATATGGACACATTTATAGTTTTTTCTTTTTCTCCTAAGGCCATAATAAATCAATTGCTAGATTATCATCCCTGACAGCCCCCAAATTTTCATGCCGCCCTGACCGTTTTTATTTTCATAAAAAAAAAAAGAAAAAAAAAAAAGATTTTTTTTTTTTTAAATTTTAAAAATTAAAATAAAAAATAAAATCCACCTGCCATAAAAATTTGGATGATAATCTAGCAATTAATTTATAATGACCTTACCTACAGAACCTAGACAGTTTTCAGATCTTGAAGCGGAAAAAGGCAAACATTATCCTGATGTTTGCGTAGCAACAACACATGAAAAGTCATTTGATTTGTAGCCTTAAAGGGAGTGCATCAGGAAGAAATGCTATTAATGTCTTAAAAAACAAAGTATTTAAAATGGATAAAAGCATCTCATTATCATTAATAAATATAATCTGAATGGTTTGGTATATCAAGTCCACCAAAACGTGACAAAATCGATATTTGAATTAGAGTGGTATAAACTTGAATTCTAAAAATAGAAAGAACTTTAATACTACTTAATGACTTCTTATTGTCATTCAGACTCTTTTCTTAGATGAACTAATTTTTACTATGTGTAGACCTGACAGTATAACAGATCCATTTGAAATCAAAATGAAATCATGTGTCTCATTTAATGCATCATAAAATAATGTTGCAGTTTTAAGCTGGAAATCTATTTTAGTCTAACCCTAAAAGTTTGAAATATCCTGATAAATTCCTTTTAAAAGAATTTTTGCGCACATCTTAATTATTAAAGTTGATGAGAGCTTGAGGGATTCCGTATTTATATCTACACAGAATTCTCTGTGACTACAGTCCCACTCCAAAGGTCTAGGACCATACGAAGCCTCACCTTCCATCAAATCTGCACTTCATACACAAACTGACATTTAAGCGTCTGGGTTTAGGGCTAGTAATGTTTTGAAAGAAAACAGTTAAAAATAATTATGGGGCTGCATTAGCCTCCTAAAAACATGTTTGATAATGGGGCTTATTTCTGTCACATGGCTAAAATATAGACACACAAATAATACAATTGGCATAATATCAAATGTCTAAGTGTGCAGTGTGGAATGTATATGCAGTGTGTGCTTAAATTGTCTTAGATTATATGTAGATATTCTACTACTTAAATTGTGTATGCAAAAGTCACACAAATGGAGATCTGTGGTCTATCCATTGGTCTGTATGCACACACAAATGGGTATTTGAGTGTCTAGGGTTTTGGGTTAGTATTTTTGGGGGGACAGTTGAAAAACAGTTGAAAAAAATAATATGTAGCTAAAAAAATGCTTTTATGTGGCTCACATATCTGATGTGTAGTGCATAGATTAGTCACTTTAATACCCATTTATTAGAACTGACATCAGTCAGATTCTGTTACAGTCAGTTTCTCAGTGACTCTCACATGTGACATTAAGTTGTCTTTGATTTCATTTTTGTGAAGGGATTATGACTATTAATTATTTGATTTGCAATTTTTCACCAGGTGTATAGATTTAACCCTGATCTGTCCAGGTGAATGCGATACAGACGGAACTAGGGAATGCAAAGATGTCAGTAACAATAATAATATTCGCAAAAAATGTGTCTGTAACGATGGATATGAGGGTGAACACTGTGAAAATATCATTGGTAAGTTTGTTTGAACCTTCTATAGCATGAAGAAATGTACAAATCGTGAAAGATTGTGTTTTGGATCTGCAGTTTCTCCTATATTTTTTTGTAGCACAGCCATCAGTTTAATACACTGTAATAAAACAACATCTCCTCCACTCATTCTGCCTTTAAATCAGCATCTCCTCCACTATTTCTGCCTTTAAAACAACATCTGCAACATCAACATCTGCTCCATAACTCTGCCATGCATGTGAGGATGTTAATAGAGCTAGGTAGAAGTGTCTGCTCCATAACTCTGTCATGCATGGGAGGATGTTAATAGAGCTAGGTAGAAGTGTCTACTCCATAACTCTGCCATGCATGGGAGGATGTTAATAGAGCTAGGTAGAAGTGTCTGCTCCATAACTCTGCCATGCATGGGAGGATGTTAATAGAGCTAGATAGAAGTGTCTGCTCCATAACTCTGTCATGCATGGGAGGATGTTAATAGAGCTAGGTAGAAGTGTCTGCTCCATAACTCTGCCATGCATGGGAGGATGTTAATAGAGCTAGATAGAAGTGTCTGCTCCATAACTCTGTCATGCATGGGAGGATGTTAATAGAGCTAGATAGAAGTGTCTACTCCATAACTCTGCCATGCATGGGAGGATGTTAATAGAGCTAGGTAGAAGTGTCTGCTCCATAACTCTGCCATGCATGTGAGGATGTTAATAGAGCTAGGTAGAAGTGTCTGCTCCATAACTATGTCATGCATGGGAGGATGTTAATAGAGCTAGGTAGAAGTGTCTACTCCATAACTCTGCCATGCATGGGAGGATGTTAATAGAGCTAGGTAGAAGTGTCTGCTCCATAACTCTGCCATGCATGTGAGGATGTTAATATAGCTAGGTAGAAGTGTCTGCTCCATAACTCTGCCATGCATGGGAGGATGTTAATAGAGCTAGGTAGAAGAGTCTGCTCCATAACTCTGTCATGCATGACGGGATATTAATAGAGCTAGATAGAAGTGTCTGCTCCATAACTCTGTCATGCATGGGAGGATGTTAATAGAGCTAGGTAGAAGTGTCTACTCCATAACTCTGTCATGCATGGGAGGATGTTAATAAGCTAGGTACAAGGGTATGCTCCATAACTCTGTCATGCATGGGAGGATGTTAATAGAGCTAGGTAGAAGTGTCTGCTCCATAACTCTGTCATGCATGGGAGGATGTTGATAGAGCTAGGTAGAAGTGTCTGCTCCATAACTCTGTCATGCATGGGAGGATGTTAATAGAGCTAGGTAGAAGTGTCTGCTCCATAACATTGCCATGCATGGGAGGATGTTAATAGAGCTGGGTAGAAGTGTCTGCTCCATAACTCTGTCGTGCATGGGAGGATGTTAATAGAGCTAGGTAGAAGTGTCTGCTCCATAACATTGCCATGCATGGGAGGATGTTAATAGAGCTGGGTAGAAGTGTCTGCTCCATAACTCTGTCGTGCATGGGAGGATGTTAATAGAGCTAGGTAGAAGTGTCTGCTCCATAACTCTGTCATGCATGGGAGGATGTTAATAGAGCTAGGTAGAAGTGTCTGCTCCATAACTCTGTCATGCATGGGAGGATGTTAATAGAGCTAGGTAGAAGTGTCTGCTCCATAACATTGCCATGCATGGGAGGATGTTAATAGAGCTAGGTAGAAGTGTCTGCTCCATAACTCTGTCGTGCATGGGAGGATGTTAATAAGCTAGGTACAAGCGTATGCTCCATAACTCTGTCATGCATGGGAGGATATTAATAGAGCTAGGTACAAGTTTCTGCTCTAGAACTCTGTCATGCATGAGGGTATGCTAGGTACAAGTGTCCACAAAATAAAGATGCTGTGTAGATGCACAACCAGGTCTGTGACTGTAAGCTCAAGGGATTAAAATTATATATAAAAAAAAAGATTGCATTTGTATTTATGCGTAAAAGTATTTTATTTTTGTGTCTGCTCCATAACTCATACATGCAATTGTAGGATTTAAAATAACTAGTTCATTTGAGTTTTGGAGTATTTTTAACATTAATACATTTTTATAGTCTACTTGAAATCACAATTATAAACAGAGGATAAAAAATAATTGAAGAAATTGACCGTCTCCATTTTGCATTAAAGTACATTTTATTTTGCATGACAAATATTGTAATTTGAAGCCTTATTTTCAGACTTATGTGCTTCATCTCCATGCATCAACGAAGGCGTATGTTCGTATGAACTCAACAAATTCACCTGTACATGCAAGGAAGGTTACAGAGGTGAATATTGTGAAATTAGAACAGACAGGTGTCAGAACAAAAATTGTGCTAATGGTTATTGTATAGATGACCAGTATGTGGACGAGCCTCGCTGCATATGTGAGCCTGGATATTCTTATGGTGAGTGATTAAGCATTATACTACATCTCTGGATGATATTCAAATGGTATGTTCATATTATGTAAAACAAGATATTTCTATGGTGACATTTAAATACATATGGTTAGATTTAGAGCATGCTGCATATGTAAATCTGGATATCCATGTGATGAGATTTAGACCATGCTGCATATTATGTAAATCTCTATATCATGTGGTAAGATTAGAGCATGCTGCGTATGTAAAACTCGATATCCATATAGTGAGATTAGACCATGCTGCATAATTATGTAAATCTGGATATCCATTTAGTGAGATTAGACCATTTTACATATGTAAATCTGGATATCCATATGGTGAGATTAGACCATGCCACATATGTAAATCTGGATATCCATATGGTGAGATTAGACCATGCTGCATATGTAAATCTGGATATCCATATGGTGGGATCAGACCATGCTGCATAATTATATAAATCTGGATATCCCTATGGTGAGATTAGTCCATGCTACATATATAAATCTGGATATCCATATGGTGAGATTAGACCATGCTGCATAATTATGTAAATATGGATATCCATTTAGTGAGATTAGACCATGTTACATATATAAATATGGATATCCATATGGTGAGATTAGACCATGCTGCATATGTAAATCTGGATATCCATATGGTGAGATTAGACCATGTTACATATATAAATATGGATATCCATATGGTGAGATTAGACCATGCTGCATATATAAATCTGGATATCCATATGGTGAGATTAAACCATGCTGCATATGTAAATCTGGATATCCATATGGTGAGATTAGACCATGTTACATATATAAATCTGGATATCCATATGGTGAGATTAAACCATGCTGCATATGTAAATCTGGATATCCATATGGTGAGATTAAACCATGCTGCATATGTAAATCTGGATATCCATTTTTGGATATCTGTATATTGAGTTTTTAAGCTATGCTGCATTTGTAATTCTAGATGTTCAGCAAGGTGAGATTTAATATATTTGATGCATATTGTAACTCTTCATTATGACATTAAAACTATGATGCATGTAAAAATCTATATACTGTTATGGGTAGTTTTAAATACACTGATGTTTCCTTAGATTTACACTCTGGCACTCATTCTGAGGCCTTTCTCAACCAATAAAACTTGATATATAACCTAAAATGAGCTGAAAATGGCATTAAACCCCATTAAAAAAATCAGTATGAAAAAACCATTACTTACTGTTCAAAAAAAGAAATAAAGGGACTTTGTACATTATTTTGATATTTTAATTTCATACTAGCAACATGAACATATAAATTTTAGGAATGGGGTTGAGAGATAATTATTTAAAGTTGTTAATTTTTTAAGTATGTTTCATAATTATGACATTGTCTGGGATTGAACCTACAATCTTGTACAAGTGAGTGTGAAATAAAGTGACTAAAACAGCAAAACAGTTGCACTGTGGTTAGTGTTGGCTACTCATGCCACCAGAGGTTGTGGGTTCAATCATGGTCTCAACATGATGGCCTCTGAGTGAGTTAAAATCCCAGCCCTGCAACAGTCTCCATGAGGATTGATATACGGCATTGTGTCTCATTATCATTTGTCTCTCACCACTGATTTAAGTGGTAAGTTACCAGTTACATGCCAAAACGGAGTGTGCTCGAGAACTGGTTAACCTTTCAGGATCCCAGGAAACAGTGGTTAGGTTAACTGATCATCTGTTAGTCCTTGATGGCATAAAAGGGATCATAATATTCAATCAATCTGAAAAACAACACTCACTACTTGTTCTATCCTGGAAACAATTCATTTAAGCTCTGAGATTATTTCGCAATTGAACTAAAATAAATTATTGTTAATGCAAGCAGCAAAAACTATGTCATCAGGTTCAGACATACCAATACACATAACTATGGTTTATACTTACTTTAAAACATACCATTACAAATAACTACAGTTATAGTATATATACTTATTTTTAGACATACCAGTATACATAACTACAGTTTATACTTATTTTAGGACATACCAGTACACATAACTACAGTTTATACTTAATTTAGGACATACCAGTACACATAACTACAGTTTATACTTATGTTAGGACACATAACTACAGTTTATACTTATTTTAGGACATACTGGTACAAATAACTACAGTATATACTTATTTTAGAACAAACCAGTACACGTAACTATGATATATATTTATTTTTCAGGAAAATATGAGCAATATGAGTTACTTATGTCAAGCGGTTACACAGAACTTCCCACGAATGAATTTACAGCTACTGTTGGAGAATGTAGAGAAAACTGTTCCAGCCAACCAAACTGTGTAGAGTTTATATACAATCCTGTGTCTTCCAACTGTTATATGTCATTTACAGAGCAAACTGTGGTACCCAAGACAGGATTCTATATCTACAAAAAGAAGGTTCTAAATGTAGAAGGTGAGCATGTTTTTAATTTAAAGCTAATCATAAATCTATTTTAATATGTTTTTAGCTCTACTTAGCAGAAGGCCAGAAGGGCTTATTTCATAATTGTATTTTGTCCATTGCCTGTTTATCATTTGTTTAATGTTCTTTATAAACACATTCAGTTTTCATCCAGTCGAGGTCAACTTGGTCAGGTTATTGATATCCATGAAGGCTCTAAGAAGGTTTGGTCAGATCAGATAAATCCAACAGAGTTATGGCCCTTGAATCATTAAATTGCTTATTATTGTCTTGTAAACACTGTAGCATTTTTAGATTGATTTCATCAAGACCAAACCTGGTTAGAATGTTATAATAAGCGAAAGATTGGATGAGTTCTTGAACCTACTTAGTTGTATGAGAAATGACAGATTATTGCCCTTGAATGTTCGCAAAGTACTAATTTTTGCCTTCTACAGCTTTCATTGTACAATGGCCAAATTTGCTGAAAATGTTATTGACTTAATGAAGCTATACATGAAATGCAACTTGAAAATAAATGGAATCAACTGCAATTATTCTAATAAAAATCTCACAACTAAACTTTAATTCAAATTGACAGTGTAAAGCACCTTAATCTCTTTTCCTGACTGCAACTGTCTCTTTTCCTTCTTCTGTCCACATCTTTTTTCCCCTTTTATTTCCCCAATTCTTCTTATTATAACATTATATTTAATAGAATACATTCATGTAAAAAAAGTTAACTGTATATATTATATCAAATATATTTGTAAAATGTATGTATTATGAAATAATAAAAAAATTAAAAACAATAAAGCTCAGCTGTTAAGTTCTTCAACTGGTCGTATCAGACCAGGAAATGGACATGGTTGTGACCTTTGATTGATTTTCACAATGCTAATAGTGCCTTGAAAACACAGCAGCACCTGTAGTTTTTACTGGACTATGACCATACCTGTTCCATATATTTGGATCAGAGAATTGATGAAAAATGCTTATAAACCTGATAGCACCTTTTCATTTTCATTGGGTCATGACTTAATTGGCTAAATTGTATATAGGCACATAACCTCTTTTTTCTATACAATCTGATTAGATCAGAATAACAGTGCCCTTGGATGATTGAAAAAAAAAGAGAGAAAAAGGCATTTTTTTCATCTTTAATTTCCTTTTAGATATTTCTATGAAATGGTATAGGTTGAAGATTCATGTGAAAATAAAAATGTTAAAAGGAGTTTTGGAGTAAATTGGGTCAAGCTCACTGTTATGTCTCACACAACAATTAATTTTGTACTGTTCTACATATAAAGACATGCACTTCTGGAACACTGGATGCATTACCAATGGTTCTAAAAGTGCCTTGTTCCCATATATAGTCCTCTGTTGGTTCAATTATGCAGAAAAAAACATGGGGTTGACTTGATTGCGTTTTCACAATTTCGATGGTTTGATGGCACCGCTTCATTTTTGACAATTCTGCCCATTTGTTGCAGTGTATCACTACGCATCTTTAAACTGTTATAGCTTCATCAAACAGTTCCCAATGTCATCCATACTTTGCAGAAATCATGAAAATGTTCCAATGTTCCCATATGCACAAAGAAATATGACATTTTATGCATTTTTAACAACAAAAAATTGCCCAACCGCGTTACACAGCTCTAATTTCTTTGGCTTAAGAATCTTGCTATCATCATGTATGGGAGGTAATTCTTATGTGAGACTTATGCCGATCATGCCCAGAAAAAAAGTTAATATTTGCCATTACTAAACCTAACTAATGTAAAAAAAAGTTTATAAACTTGAAATGTCAGATTGCATCTGGAAGTGGTCAGCTTGGACCAGAATGAACAGTCGAGTGCCATAGCGCGTGTTAGGCCTCTTGTTTTCATAACTGTCTGTATATAATCCAGGGGTTGTGAATTCGAATCCCTGCATGGCCACAACAATCTCTGTGATAAATGATGTGTAACAGGCATAAAATTACAGTTATAGTTTTATTGCTGTTATGAAATAATAAAAATAATGAAATAAATAAAAATAGTAAATTTCAATTAAAAAGGTGAAAGCTAAAATTTTCAGTTATGTTTATTGTAAAATTGTATATTTGTCTGATGTTTATAGAGCTTTGTTAGGTGAGAATTTGGTTAATATGCAGTTTAAACAAGCATGATTAAAGTATCATTATACAATCCATGTTGTTAAAAGAAACCTTTGAGGTGTTGATAACAACCATATTTTGAGTTAATAAGAGCCCGGGTATAAAATTTTCATTACCATGTCATATCAAATATTAAAATCATAGTCAATCAGTTATAAAATCCAAGTATTATGTTTTTGAGAAAAGCCTCCAGATGTTGATATATTGAGTATTTGATTTTGAGTTGACAAGAGAATTACTTATTTCCATGGCATGTTTGATTGTTATATTTTGTTTGATTATAAATGATGTGATTACATTTGATAAGAAAGTCTTCAAAATAAGAAACTTTTAGCACAAAATCTAAGTAAAACTAGAGTTTATTGGTTAATTTATAAAATGATCGGTTAAATATTCAAAGATAATTTTATTGATTAATTCATTTTAGGGATTTATAACAGTCATAAAGAAAAAGAAAATTTTTATTATTCCTGGAGAGAGAGAGAAAATAAGTTGTTTAACATTTTACTCCATAGATACGCATTGAATATCAGAAGGCCTTTGAAAACAATGCAGGAAGAGTTAAGATTGCTCGTAACAAGCAATCTGAACACTTTCTGCACTGTTTTCCACTCAGTCAGTTAATATAAACATAATTCACTCCTTGCTGGTAAGTGGTGAATTAATGCTTTCAATTTGGAAGAGTCCAAGAAAATGCTTATGGAGCAAAGGGTTAACTACATAGGAGTTGAGGTTTTAAATTTAGTAATTAATAATAGTTGATAAGTCTGAGACTTGTATTATTCAACGGACTAGAATTAATTAAATTATTTAGATTTCAGAAAGAACATTTGCTTTACTTCTAAGAACTTTGATTAACCATAACTTGAGAAACTATGTATATGTGTTTTTATAAAATGGATGGATCTGTGTTGTGTTTTTAAATGATTGAAACTGGAGACTTCTGAGTCATGAATCACCCTGGTACAAGCATTAATTTAAATTCAGGTCATACTGAACTGACCCCGCATCACCAAAGGGACATAACTATTATTGATCTGTGAGGTAAAACTCTATTAAGCTTATTCCCCAAATTCAACTAATACATAACTCACAGTGATTTGAGACACCTCATTACCATTGTTATTGTCTATGATATACTATAAATTTTTCTTTTTGCATTTTGTTGGTATTATAATTATTATTATTATCATTATTATTATCACCATCATCATCATTATCATTATCATCATCACCACCACCAACACCACCACCACCATCAACATCATCATCATTATTATTATTCAGTTATTATTAAGTTAATTTTTATTATAATAAGAAGTAGTAGAAGTACTATTTAATTATTATTATTATTATTATTATAATATTATCATTATCATCATTATTAAGAGTAGTAGTGGTGGTGGTGGTGGTAGTAGTAGTAGTTGTAGTTGTTATTATTAATATTTTATTATTATTATTGTTATTAATATTTAATTATTATCATTATAATTATTATTTTTGTATCTAGAAAGCCCTGGAGCTATGGCAACACAATGTACAATATATGTATAAATCATCCTATCTCACCTAGCTATTGAAAAATTGTATTTAGGCCCAACATTGAGAAAGATGTGACAAAGTTCAATAACTGTAGCTCCGATATAGACCAAGTTATTCCTCTCTTTGTACTTGCCCAGTATTCACTAATTGCCAATAAAAGATAAATTATAAATGTGATTTTTAACATTTTTTGACATTCACTTGTTATTATTTCAGATGACTTTTGGACTGATACATACAGTGTCAACAAGCCTTCCAACTCAAACAGTAATAAGGATGAAGAAAAGAGAGACGAGCTAAATTCTCAGGTATGCTGGTTCAACTCAAATATTTTCAATTGCCTCTATTTTAAAATGGACAGATTTGTTTATTGTTGGTTATATTGGGACCACACTGTATACACATTTCTTCTGTAGTACGGACCCAGCTCTCCTGATTGGGGCACGCTGTTATGAGCACGCTGCTTCGTTAACAGCTATCAGTATGATAGGACACTGATTGGTTAGTGATTTAATGACATTGGGAAAGCTACCTTTCAGCACATTGATTGGTCAGTTGCTTCAGAGAATGTTTGGATGAGAACAAGACAGTTTTTATATATTCTCTCAGATTTCTTCAAGCTATGATCACAGGGTCAAAATTGGTATACCCATGCATGGGGATTGTCATTTAGACATAGAAATAAAAAAATTGAATATTAAAATCTCAAATACAGGTGATCCAAATTTGTCCCCATTTTGGTATAAATTGATCTCTGTTAGTAGGAGTTTGTAGTTAATTCAAATAAAGGAGCTAAGGTCCATTTGGGACCATTAAGCAGATTGAACTTGAATAAGAATACTTTAAGAAAACAGGAAATTCTCTTTTCCTGAAGTGTTTTTGGGGGTGGTGCTTTAGCAACCACGTTCAGAGCTAATATGGTTTTCTTATACCCTGATTTTTACATTCACGCTTCCTAACTATAAACCTAATCACTACCCCATAAGCCCACCCAAACATAAAGTAGTTCTGCCTTCTTCAATGATAACATGAATCGACTGTGCATAACGTGCAGTTTTGGTTTACCTATCAGATAATTATATACATTTGTAAAAATTCACCTATTTATTCAGTGCTAATAATCAGCACTAATTTATATTACTAAACTAATAGTTAAGCACATGAACATGTGTACCAGAGTTTTACAATTTTGTTAGAAAACATAATAACCCCTCATAATCCACTTACCCCACCTCTCTTAAACAATACACACAAAAGTAGTTTGCGTAACTCCAATAATACACAAGGTGCACCTATAACACACACAATGTTAGTAAAGTTGTGTTTCACCCAGCAGATAAATATTACCAATTGTCAGACCAAATCAGTGCCTTAAAGCAATACCAGTTAATGGTTGCAAATCTAGGTCACGGTCACGAAGTATATATCACTTCGCCAACATGTTAGTTGTATATTTTGGCAAAGACTTCTATAAATCTTTGATTTGGGAATCTGATTTCAACTATTTTCTATCATTTTAAACATTTGTACGGGAAGGAAACTTTTCTAGATCTGCCCCTTATCCCAATAAACAATCGACCCAGAAATTATCAGATTAATCGACAATGAATACTCGTTCTAACAATAGAGATATCTAAAGGCGATCATGTCACTGGCAAGTTATCTCAAATGTTTTATAATAGACTAAAGGTTGTCGACTTACATTCCTGAAAATAATTTGAGATTGATAGAGTTATGTATAATGTCTGTGCTAGTTTTTGATAATTTCATAAATATTTCATATGTTTACAATAATTGGAACTGTTTATTATTTCCACTTAAACATATTAAAGTTAAAGCTTGTATGTCATTGTTTCTTCAGCAAAAATACCCAAATTAGTCTAAAAGTCGGCGCCTTAACAGTTTTGGCTACTGTGGTCCTGTTTATGAGGGGCATTTAAGGGCCATTGAAAATATAAGTGTTTCCTGTTGCTTTAGAGAAATCAATAAAGAAAACAGTAAATTAATAAACTCAAAATGGAATTTAAATGTGCTAGGTTCAGAACACTTTAATTCATATATGATAGAGAGCTATGTAGTTCTGGAAATATCACAGACCTGAGTTGTATGTCATTGAATTGAACAAATATGTTGCAGTTGGATATTTGCCAAATTTAAGAGTTATTAAACTTCCTACTATGATGCAGACAAATACAATTTCAAAGGCAACACATTCAGTTTCCTTTTCTGACTTATTCGAACATAGGGTCAACCTTTAGCAGAGAACATGTAGATTTTGTAACCTGTATTAGAATAAATGGTAATCAAATAATTCTACTTCAGCGTGTGCAAACTGTCCTGTTTGTCTATTACAAAAAACAACAGTCACATTTTACATGCTCCGCCTCCATCAGTACTTGAGTGCTTTGATTTTTTCTGGAGTGGAGGGCAACTTCCTGGAATGAATCCATATACTTGCAAACTTTCTCACATATAGTTAGGACCAAGCTGAGCTCAAACCCTTGACTTTATTGGTGAAGGTGAGTGGTCATTTGAGGCCAGCGCCTAAACCACTTGGCCACAGAGGACCCTTTCTCTTATCTATTTTAGGAATTATTCTAATAATCCTGAGATCTTAAGCATTGTTTAGTCATGATAGATATTGCTTGTCACTTTAAAGAGTCTTGAATATGCCCCTCAATACTTTTTGTGAGAAGTTTAAAACACATTCTTCGCCAAAAGTGCAAAATTTAATCGTTAGATATTTTACATGTGGCACTAGTTCATTATTTTCTTCCAAGTTGGCCAAGCCTTGTCCAGTAGATCAAATGAGGGGCTGCTATAGTGGTCACAAAATTGGTTTAAGGGGAGAGCATTTCCCACATTTGTTTGAGGGTTAGTGAAGTTGAAGTTGGATGCTCATGCCAGAGGTTATGGGTTGGATCACCAGCTGGACCTGATTCCTCTAAAAAAAATAACACTTCAGTTCTGGTCTGCCCAGAAAGCTTCTAGACTCAAGATTGGTTCAATTAAGCTTTAGCCTTTCTTCGCAATCAAGCTAAAATAAAGTAGTATAGAAAATGATCACAGAATTACATAAATTATAGAGGAAGACTCTAAAAATCTTCTTATAAGGAAGTACAGCATCTGGAAGTAAGATATTTAACATGAATCATTGTCAATTTCTATCAAGCCAGATCCCATGCATCAAATTTGTACACTCCCATAATTATGAAATATCAATGCTGTCAATCACATGACACTTTCTCATCACAGACATTTTCTCATCACAGACACTTACTCATCACAATCACAGACACTTTCTCATCACAGACTTACTCATCACAGACACTTACTCATCACAGACACTTACTCATCACAGACACTTTCTCATCACAATCACAGACACTTTCTCATCACAGACTTACTCATCACAGACACTTACTCGTGGCAGACACTTACTCATCACAGACACTTACTCATCACAATCACAGACACTTTCTCATCACAGACTTACTCATCACAGACACTTACTCATGGCAGACACTTATTCATCACAGACACTTACTCATCACAGACACTTTCTCATCACAGTCACAGACACTTTCTCATCACAGACTTACTCATCACAGACACTTACTCATGGCAGACACCTACTCATCACAGACACTTACTCATCACAATCACAGACACTTACTCATCACAGACTTACTCATCACAAACACTTACTCATCACAGACCTTTACTTGTCTGTCTTTTTCACAAGGTACTCAAGAGCCTGGATCATATTATTTGATGAAGGAGTATTCCACCTTGCTGTCCGTATATTGTCTCTCTTTTGCCACTAAATCACTTCAGTGATATTGCATTTTTTTGTGAGGACATGAGTACCGTATATGTTGTCTGAATCTGCTTTCATCCCAATATAAGTTTTCTTAAATTCTAATTGAATTTTATTATGACCTGGTCCAAACTGTTCAAAGCTTGGTTAGCTTAACCCTGGGTTAAGTGAAATTTTCTAATCACGATATTTTGAGATTTACAACATTTTCGGTTATCATTTTTGGAAAATTATGAAAATCAATATGCCATTTTGTTTCTAAAAATGCATTTAAATTGCCGTAAAATGATTAAATATAGAAAGTTGTTAAATTTCACTTAACAGATAATTAAGCTAAACAAGTTTTGAACAACTAGGTCCAGCTGTTTAATTACGATGTTGTACACTAAATTGTTACCATGTCTACATAATATGGTGTGGTAAAACAACAGCTACAATACCCAAGTGAAGTGGTGACCACACACAACACTGTTACTGATTAAGTTCTAATGTCTTTATTTCAAATAAATTTTTAGTATATTTAGTGATATGAATGTGTTATGTGGTGAATAGTTCATCTCAATATTGTTGTGTAATAATTTATGGTAATGCACCTTTACAGTTAAAATTTGAATTGGCGGCCGAGTCATGATGTCATTAGATAATCTCTCACCTGTCATGATTAAGGTTGTGAGTTCAAGCATCGTTCAGACAATAAACTTAATGTGGAAAAGCTTGTCAGTTGCGGTAGTATGGTGGTTCAACTCAGATTCATTGTGAGGTCTTTTGTTTCTCCAGCGGTATAACTAGATATGCCATACATAACTGATCATTTGTTGAAAATGGCGTAACATCATTTATATAAAAATGACCGTCCCATGAAATAAGAAGGCTCATAGTATGCTTTTGCACCAATGGGGTAAAAGATTTCCATCTTATTATTTTAATAATTTAATGCGTATCATTTTCAATTTTCATTTCAGTATGGTCTGAACATATGTGGAGGAACCACCCCCTTGGATGCAAGATGCTGCCCTGTAGGTCAGACTTGCAATGAACTTTTCGATCTCCCATCAGGCTATTTGTGCAACACAGACGGGTTGAAATGCTTTAAAACATCCTGCGACGACTATAGCGTGCAGTTTAAATGTGCTGCCCATAGAGGTAACACCGGTTTTATTTGTGATGCATTTGCAGCTTATTAAATCCTAGGGTTTTATACATGGCAATGTTAATTGTTTTAAATACTCTGCTCACCAAGCTGCTTTTTAACTTTCCCAAATATATAAATGACAATTTGTCATGTTAATATAATATTATTTTCAAATGTTAAGTCATACGATGACTGAAGGAAAATACTGCACCCAATATTTCTTTTTAGAGGTGATCTGAAAAGTAAATGATAAATGTACCATTTTCCTGACTTGTGTGATAAAATGAATAATTCATGCTCATTTAGTATTAAACTAATTAAACTTGTTGGCAAAAATGATATGATGCTCAACAGAGCATTGCATATATTTGCCAACTTTTTTAATAAATGATTGAAAACTGAGATGATATCATGAAGATCATGTGTTTTAACAGTGAAATCATAAAAAATAATGCACTGAGATGGCTAAATTGAAAAACATTAAATGAAAATCAATATTACTGAATGAATTGATTATTTGGATTTTATGGTATATAATACAAAAAGGTTATAAATTTGATACTTAGTCTAACAGAAATGAACATTTCAGGCTAACTCTACAAAAACTGCAAAGACATTCATATTGAAATAGAAACAGAATCTGCACATTGCTCTACCGTTATCATACATGAAATAAAAAAAATAACTTAAAGTCTTATGTTAAATTTCAGTATTTCAGGACAATATTTGCACATATAAACAGGATTACTGTTTAAGTGCCCCCTGTGAGAATGGAGGCAACTGTGTAACAGAATTTGGAACATTCCGATGTATTTGCCCTGCGGGATGGGGTGGGAAGAGCTGTCAGATAAACCTGGACGAGTGTTCTAGTTCACCGTGCAAAGGGGGCGGCACATGTGTTGATTTACTAAACGATTATCGGTGTGAATGCCCTGAAGGATTGGAAGGTAAGATGATGGGAGGAAGTCATGTCTGACTTTGGTGCTTAGAAGTTTCCTAACAATTATAACTACCGTTGTCTTTGAGCCATTGCATTATCAGTTAGAAGGGATGTTAAAACATTGTTTATCTTTATAATATTATACCTGTTCTAAGCTGATGTTGACACAATCTCCTCTGGGTTGGCAGATAAAGTAGTGTGGAGCATGTGGTCCAGTGGTAGAGCACCGAACCCATGTTAGAGGGTCATGGGTTTGATCCTCCTCCATAGTTTTGTGTGGTATCCTTGAGCGAGACACTGTTCCGCATATGCTTAGTACTGGTTCTGACCAGGAAGACTTTGAGTATGATTTGTTGAAGTTGTAAGAACTTGTTTCACAATCGAAGTAAAATAAATAAGTTTAAACTAAAGTAGTTGAAAGATAAGGATACTGACAATTGTTTAAAATAAATAGATATTAAGCTCGCTTAAGGATGCTGATCACTCAAACTCGCCAATCCTTCAACTTTTTAAAATGTGCTGTGGTGATGTCGACTCTAGCATTGTCTTTTTTGGTAACTCTTCAGAAAACTTGCATAGAAGTTCTATAACCATAACATCTTGGCATAAGTTTTTTTTAAGTCTGAGCTCTCTGATTCATATATAGTTGTATCACTTGGCCATGTGTGTACTCTTGCACTTGCAGTTTCCAGTGGATCTTCACCAAAATTACTGTATTTTATAATCAACTATTGAAATGGATTTTATCTGAGTAATGTCCTTTGACTGTAAAAGTTCACCCTGTGCACTCTAGCACCAACACTTACCTTTGGAACTTCACTAAATGTACAATAGTTATACATCCATAAGATCTTGAATAATAATAATGTTATTGACTTGTCTATATCAGGTAATTTATGTTTGAGTTATGGCCCTTGAATAGTTGTACATCCATAAAATCGTGGATAAAATTAATGTTATTGACTTGTCTATATCAGATAGTTGATGTTTGAGTTATGGCCCTTGAATAGTTGTTCATCCATAATATCGTGGATAATAATAATGTTATTGACTTGTCTATATCAGATAATTTATGTTTGAGTTATGGTCCTTGAATAGTTATACATCCATAACATCTTGGGTAATAGTAATGTTATTGACTTGTCTATATCAGACAGTTGATGTTTAAGTTATGGCCCTTGAATAGTTATACATCCATAGCATCTTGGATAATAATAATGTTATTGACTTGTCTATATCAGATAATTTATGTTTGAGTTATGGTCCTTGAATAGTTATACATCCATAACATCTTGGATAATAATAATGTTATTGACTTGTCTATATCAGACAGTTGATGTTCGAGTTATGGCCCTTGAATAGTTATATATCCATAACATGTTGGATAATAATAATAATAATGTTATTGACTTGTCTATATCAGATAGTTGATGTTTGAGTTATGGCCCTTGAATAGTTGCACATCCATAAAATCGTGAATAAAATTATTGTTATTGACTTGTCTATATCAGATAGTTGATGTTTGAGTTATGGCCCTTGAATTGTTATACATCCATAACATCTTGGATAATAGTAATGTTATTGGCTTGTCTATATCAGATAGTTGATGTTTGAGTTATGGCCCTTGAATAGTTGTTCATCTATAATATCGTGGATAATAATAATGTTATTGACTTGTCTATATCAGATAATTTATGTTTGAGTTATGGCCCTTGAATAGTTATACATCCATAACATCTTGGATAATAGTAATGTTATTGACTTGTCTATTTCAGATAGTTGATGTTTGAGTTATGGCCCTTGAATAGTTAAAACTCCATAACATCTTGGATAATAATAACGTTATTGACTTGTCTATATCAAATAGTTGATGTTTGAGTTATGGCCCTTGAGTTGTTTTATATCCATAACATCTTGGATAATAATAATAATGTTATTGACTTGTCTAAATCAGTCGGTTGATGTTTGAGTTATGGTCCTTGAATAGTTATACAACCATAACATCTTGGATGATAATAATGTTATTTACTTGTCTATATCAGATAGTTGATGTTTGAGTTATGGCCCTTGAGTTGTTAAACATCCATAACATCTTGGGTAATAATAATGTTATTGACTTGTCTATATCAGATAGTTGATGTTTGAGTTATGGCCCTTGAGTTGTTAAACATCCATAACATCTTGGATAATAATAATGTTATTGACTTGTCTATATCAGATAATTATGTTTGAGTTATGGCCCTTGAATAGTTATATATCCATAACATCTTGGATAATAATAATGTTATTGACTTGTCTATATCAGATAATTGATGTTTGAGTTATGGACCTTGAATTGTTATACATCCATAACATCTTGGATAATAATGATGTTATTGACCTGTCTGTATCAGATAGTTGATGTTTGAGTTATGGCCCTTGAGTTGTTATAAATCCATAATATCGTGGATAATAATAATGTTATTGACTTGTCTATATCAGATAATTTATGTTTGAGTTATGGCCCTTGAATAGTTATACATCCATAACATCTTGGATAATAGTAATGTTATTGATTTGTCTATATCAGATAGTTGATGTTTGAGTTATGGCCCTTGAATAGTTATACATCCATAACATCTTGGATAATAATAAAATTATTGACTTGTCTATATCAGAAAGTTGATGTTTGAGTTATGGCCCTTGAATTGTTATACATCCATAAGAGCTTGGATAATAATGATGTTATTGACATGGCTGTATCAGTTAGTTGATGTTTGAGTTATGGCCCTTGATTCAATATTTGGCCTTGTGTGTGCTCATGCACTTGCATTTTTCATTAGATCTTCATAAAACTTACACAGAATATGACATAACTAGGTCCTATAAGATCCTGTGTAACAGGAACCCCCACCCCCTCTGGGAAATGTATATTTGAGCATTTGAAGGCTTCTTTTTTAAAAATATATAGGGGTGTCACTGCATTGTTTTTTTTTTGCTGATCAATCCACCAGTTATTGTGATTTTTTATGAACAGATAAATTCCTACTCTGGAAAGAAAATTTAAAACTTTTTACATGTGGATTTTTTTTATAACGTTGAAATCCTAGATCTTATTTCACATAGAACAAAGATCAAAATTCAACAGGCAGTAAGACCTACATGTAGCATTATGAATAATGATTGCATTTCAGATTTGATGTACTGGTATTAAATAGCTCCATTTTTTTAAATTGATTTGTAATGTGATTGATTGATTGATTGAATATTTAGCATCTTTTTTAAGCCCCTGAGGGCTAACAGACAATCAATTAACCTAACCATTGTTTCCTGGGTTCCTGGAAGGTTAACCAGTACTGGGGCGCACCCCATCTCTGCAAGTAACTGATAACTTTTCCACTTGAATCAGCTATGAGAGATGAATGATAATGAGACACAATGTTGTATATCAATCATCACGGAGACTGTTGCTGTGCAGGAATTCTAACTCACGACCCCTGGATCAATGGTCAGACATTGTACCGTGTGAACTAATCAGGCCCAGCTCAGTAATGTGAAGTGAGTGGTCCAGTGGTAAAGCATCTGACGCAGAATCGGAGGGTCGAGGATTTGATCCTCCTAGCTGTCTTTGAGCAAGACACTTCATTTGTATGTTCTTTGTACTGGTTCTACGTAGGAGGACTGCAGATGTGATTCGTTGTAATTATTTATTTCACAATAAAAGCAATAAATAAGTTTAAAGTAAAAAAAAAGGAAAGAGAAAAACAAACAATTATTTTTGAAGAACATACTTTGCCTATTGTTACATTATGTATGCTGTATCGCAGTCATTATTCCATTGCAGGGAAAAATTGTCAACAACCAGTGAACTACTGTGTCGTAAATACTGTGCAATGTATCAACGGCAACTGTAAAAATTTACCCACTGATTTCATCTGTGATTGCTACGACGGATATGAAGGTCGATTTTGTGAAGTAAGATAAATTATAACCAGTAAAATTTGACTGTTATCTTTATCCCCTGCTTTTTTGAAGAAAATTAGGGAGTCCGTCTGTTGGTCCTTATGTCCACACACATGAATGTGTCTGTCGTCTATCTGTGATATTTGTGTTCCGATTAAATTATTTTAGAGTTGTGGCCCTTTGTTCTCTTAATGATTTTACAATAATAATTATACTTTATTTAATGAAGGTAACACAGTTAGTTACACTAATCTTCCCTGTGGCCCTCAACAATCATACAATGAAAATGAAATTCAACAATGCAGTTAAACATTAGAATATAAAACAAGCATTCATATTATGCTTACCGATTTAATGACAAATATTTTTATTGAATACTTATAATCAAACAGTTTATTTCCAATTAACAATTAAATTTCAGAAGATACTTTGTTACACTGTTTTTGAAGCTGTATAGACTTGGTGATGATGGAATTTGTTCCATAAAAGTGACCCAGAATAATAAAATGCTCATTTGTAAAGCTGTTTTTGATTTTTGAAACATATAATATAAATTTCCATTTACAACATTCCCTATACTGTATGGGTTATTATCTCCCACGTATACAAGTCTATTTGACAAATATTCAGGTGCCTGGAATTTAAACATTTATAGACAAGTAATAATTTATGATATTGAACCCTTATCTTTTCTGGCATCCAGTTAAGTTCTTTAAATAAAGGCTCTGAGCTGAAAGAGGGTTTGCATTGAGAATATTATTCTTGCTGCTCTTTTGTGTAATATAAGTACTTGATCAAGTCCATCTTTAGTGCAGTTACCACAAACAGTGAACAGTAATTGATCAATGGTAGTATATAATTATCTGCTGTAAAATAATTATCCCCTGCTTAATAATGTAGATAGTTTTTTTACAAAAGGTGTATGCATGATGAAATTATAGTGCATATATGGTTTATTTGACTTGGACCAAATTTAACAGATGTTCAACTTTTACACCTAAAAGTTACTCACATGGGAATTTTGCAAAATCCCTGCATTTATGGCAAGAGTAAGACTCCTTTTGAACTGATAGTTTTTGTCTTGTTCCTATTGTCATATATTTAGTTTGTTTTGTATTGATAAGCATTATATGTTTTTAACACAATTTATTTATAGAAATCAAATCAGCTTGTAATCTGCTGAATTTCTCTAACAGTTTTTTCCTGAAGTGTTGAATGTGGAGTCATCTGCATACATATCAATTTCCGTTTTTTACATGTAATGGGAGATCATTAATATATAAAATGAAAAGTATCAGACCAAATATGGAACATTGGGGAACTCCATGAGAAACAGTGGCAGATTTAGACTTAGCATTTCCTACTTTTACCTGTTGTGTTCTGTTACTAAGATATGATTCAAACAACTTCAGGGAAGGAACATCATACTTAGAACCAACAACCTTGCTGATTCAACTCCTTCCACAGTTTTAACCCAATTCAAATCAAACTTGCTGTACATTGTCTTAATATGTGCCTATGATATTGACATTTTGATTAAATTATTTTTGATGTCCCTTTAATCTTTGAACATCGGACCAACAACCTTGCAGAACTAACTACTACTACAGTTTCAACCCAATTCAAATCAAACTTGCTGTACAGTAAGTTCATTGGCTGATATGTGCCTGTGGTATTGGGCTTCCGATTAAATTTATATTGTGGAGTTATGGCTCTTGTTATTTAAACTTAATTTTTACAATACACTTTGGACCAACAACCATGAGGATGCAACTCCCCCACACAGTTTAAAGGCAACCCAAATAAAACTTGCTGTACATGATCGAACGTGAGTTTATGGTTTTGGTGTTCCAGTCTAGTAATTCTTTTATTGAGTTATTTTTTGAAATAACATGGCATAAATGTTCACCATAACTAGATGATGTGTTGCACGTAAGACCCAGCTAATATTGCCTGTCGCTCCATATCTTGTAAACCGTCTGAGTGATTTTGAAATGACATGCACAAATGTTCACTATTATCAGACGATGTGTTGCATACAAGATCCAGTTCCTTAGCTCATAGGTCAAGGTTAAATGTAAGAAATACATACAAAGTTTCATATCTGCTCCCTATCTTGTAAACCATCTGAGAGATTTTGAAATGACATGGAACAAATGTTCACCATAATCAGAGGACGTGTCAAGCACAAGACCCTGGCCTGTAGCTTGAAGGTTAAGGTCAAGTTTTGAGAGTTAAGGACAGAAATAGGTAAAAATTTTGTGTCTGCTTCATATCTTCTAATGTGCCATAAATGTTCACCATGACGAGGCAATGTTTGATCGCTGGTTTGTATGGTGGGCTCGACGTTGTAGTCCATGGGTATCTAATTTACAAATTTGTTGCACATTTTAACAAACAAATGTGTTGGCAGTTATTGTCTTGATGACAGCATCTTTATTTTAATTAATGATTGAAAGCACAATTAAAGCTAGGATGTAGTGGAGTGAATGGTGTTGGAAGCTCACACCAGAGGTTGCTGGTTTTTTTCCCAGCTCAACTCGATGCCTCTCAAATAACAACACTCAGTACTGGTTCTACCCAGCAAATAGACTTGAGAGTGGTTCATATAAGCATTGAGATTTCTTTGCAAACCAAGCTTAGAAAAATTAGTATAACCTTAAGCATAACTCTGAGTTTTCATTGGATGATGAAAACAATAAGGCTAGTTCAGACTTTCCAATAATCTATTAAACTAAACCTGATAAAAACTAAAAAATGTACTATCAATAATTACATTTACACTTAATTGTTTGTTATTTAAAGCAGATTTTATGCATCTTACTACAAAGTTAATATCATCATTATAACAGGGACCTTCTCAAAATGCTGAATAAGTATAACCGCAAATATTTTTATGGTCACTTACAGCAAAAGTCACTTGATCTCGCACAAGAAAAAATCATGATAAATAATACTAAGGAAATTTAAAGCTGTAACTAATTTTCAGAGGAAAATGAAATGCAATTAGTGTATAAAGTTTGAATGTAGTAGGAATGTAAATTATATAAATTTG
Source organism: Panopea generosa (assembly GCA_029582155.1). Classification (NCBI taxonomy): domain Eukaryota; kingdom Metazoa; phylum Mollusca; class Bivalvia; order Adapedonta; family Hiatellidae; genus Panopea; species Panopea generosa. The sequence continues at coordinate 93,631,557 of CM055895.1, forward strand.
TTGCAGACTGAAACCTTTAATTGTAAGAGCAAACCCTGTCTCCACAACAGCCAATGTATCTCATCCATAAATGACTACGAATGCAAATGTGAACCTGGATGGACTGGTAAAAATTGCGATATACTGGTGACCAGTTGTGACAATAGCCAGACAGGAGGAAAATGCAACCCTTCATCATGCTACGAAATTTTTAACGATTACTATTGCAAGTAAGTTTTCTGTGACGGTATCCATTTTCTTTTTGAAAAAATTGGACTTTCACAATTTTCATAACATTATATTATTCCCACTATCTATCCTGAACTTTATATACTCACCATAGCCTGGCCCAGTTGGCTCAGTCAGTCATGCATCTAACTATCAATCCAAGGGATGTGAGTTGGAATCTCCGCGCAGCCATAGCCACCGTGATGATTGATATATGACATTGGGCACATTATCAATTGTCCCTCAACACTGATTCAAGTGGGAAAGTTATCAGTTACTGGCTCAGATATGTGTTCTCGAGTACTGGTTCACCTTCCAGGAGTCGAGAAAGGAGTGGCTAGATTGACTGATCATCTGTTAGCCTCGATGACATAAAATGATGCTAAGTATTCAATCTTCATGGCAGTTTTTTTTTTTTCATTGCTGGGGAGTTGGGTTTTGTCGTATATGTTGTTTTATCATTGGGAGTCGCACTTTTGTTTCCATTCAAGATGTTCAGTTTCCTTGCATTTATTCTTTTCTGTTTTAACTGAACATACTGCTTAAAATACAAACACTGCTTCCATTATTAAGTACACCAAAAGTTTGCAAATGAATTTCTAAACACAATTATAATGCATTTGAAACACACGCTATAAACAATCTTACGACCATCACTTAGGGGAGGTAATTGGTAAGTAAGACCATAATAAGCTGGGAGCTACATGGTCCAGTAAAGGATTCTTCTGATTGCTTTCTGTCATCTGTTTGTAAACTTTTAGATTAAATTCACTCACTGGATCTTTACCAAACTTACACAGTATTTATAGAATGTCTCACACAACAATTAATTTTGCAGTGATCTACATATTATAGAGCAATGCACTTTTGGAACACTGGACACATTATTAATGGTTCTAAAAGTGCCTTGTTTCCATAGATAGTCCTCAGTTGGTCCAGTTATGCAGACGCAACATGGGGTTGATCAGGTTGCAGTGTTGTTGGTTTGACGACAGTCCTTCATTTTTTACAGTTCTGCCCATTTGTTGCAGTGTTTCACAATGCAACTTTAAACTGTTATCATAACTTCATCAAACAGTACCCAATGTCACCCAAACTTTGCAAAAATCATGAATATGTAACAATGTTCTCATATGTACAAAGAATTATGACAATTTTAAACAAATGTAATGCCTAACCTATTGACACAGCTCTAATTTTTTTTCTCACAATTATCTTGCTACCATCACTAAGGGGAGGTAATTGTTGAAACCAATAAGCTAAGAACTACAAGGCCCAGTAACATTTCTGCTGATTGCTTTGTGTTGACTGTTGGTAAAGATTAAGGTCACTCATTTGATCTTTACCAAACTTACACAGTATTTATATAACCATAATATCTTGGACAAAGTTTTTAACTGGCCAATTAAAATAAAATTAATTTGATAATGTCTGAGCTGTAGCCCTTGAATAATAGAATCTTGCACTATTTTTTTACCTTTTGTGCACATCAGCAACCACATTTTTCATTTAATTTTTTTTCAAAAATACCATTATTTATACACATTCAAACCTTAAGCAGCCAGTCAAGGTAAGGAGCAAAAGTGGTCTTTTAATACAGGTTGTCATTTAATGCAGGTTAATTCATTCTGAAAGCATAGAAATGGGAAATATCAAATGTGGCTGCTAAAGACAAGTGGCTGCTTAATAGAGGTGACAACTTATACATATTTGACTATACCCATAATGTCTCGGACAAGTTGTTTAACTGGCCAATTTGGATAATTAAGGCCCTTGTTTTTACAGGTGTTCAGCAAATACACAAGGCAAAAATTGTGAAGATGCTCAGGATCGATGTCTAACAAGCAACTGTTGTCTGAACGGGCAATGTAGAATCGATAATGACGATGTGGTTTGTGACTGTCCAATGAGTAAGTCTTTTTTTTTATTTGATTCATGTTTATACCAATTTATATACATGTATCTAAATTACTCAGAAGTATCCATGTATATAGTAATCGCAGTGTTCGTCCGTCCATCTGTCCAGCCGTGCCTCTGTCCAAGATTTTGTGACATACCTGTAATTTTGTGATTCATGGATAGAATTTAAAAACACTTGGCTCAATTGAAGACTATGAGATTATAATGAGTCTTGTGTAAGACCCAGACTCATACCTCAAACTGGCCACTTTGTTATGGGTCAGAATTACCCAGTATAAGTAATTCTGTAAAAAAACAATTAACAAAGTTTAAAGATTAACAACTTGTTTACAAAGGGAAAATCTTATCTAATTACATTACAAATATTGTAACATCCAACTCACAATTGACAGTCCAAATTAAAATGTTGGTTATTAATATTCCCCATTATGGTAGTAACTGCAGTGCTAGCTGATCAGTCTGTAAACCAGGGTTTATATAGTAATGTGATTTTCTAGAAGATTCAAGATTATCATCTCCAGAATGTTCTATGTTCTAATAACTTCTAAAATCCAGAAGATTCCAGATGATTTCCCCAGGATATTCCATGTTCTAGTAAGTTCTCAAATCAAGTAGATTCCAAATGATCTTCTCTAGAATATTCCATTTTCTAGCAAGTTCTCACCTCCAAAATATTCCAGTTAAATGTAATCTTCTCCACAATGTTCCATGTTCTAATAACTTCTAAAATCAGGAAGATTGCAGATGATCTTTCCTAGAATGTTCCATTTTCTAGCAAGTTCTAAAATCCAGAAGATTCCAGATGATCTTCTCCAGGATGTTTCTTGTTTAAGTAAGTTCTAACATCCAGAAGATTCCAAATGATCTTCTCTAGAATGTTCCATTTTCTAGCAAGTTCTCAACTCCAAAATGTTCCATGTGCACGTGGGTCATTTGTTTACAAAGTGCATTACAGTTGACGAGAAAGTTTGAGAATCAAGATCAAGATCTAATGAAAATACAACCAAATTACATATCCTCATATCAGAGATAAAGATTCTGTCTAATGTCGTCTAAGTGGATGGATTTCAAAAACACTTTGTTCATTTGATCAACATGTCAAGCACTTGTCTGGTTCCAACGATGTCTTGTTTTGTTTCATTATGCCAGGTTTTAAGGTGGGTAAGAGTGTATAAATAGTTCGTATTTAAACCTTACAATAATGCGTTGATTAATAGTTTGTGATTGTTATCTCAACAGATTATACGGGTGAAGGATGCCACATTTTAGTTGACCACTGTGGCAAGACAAACTACTGCCAGAATGGAGGAACATGTATCAACAATGAGTATGGATACTCCTGCAAGTGTGTGACAGGTAAAAGATTGCTGCCTTATTAAAATTAAATATTTCAACATAATTATCAGTTACCTCATAATTAAAGCCCTCAGTTTTAGTGTAGTAGTCTTAAACCGTCTCCTAATGGATAGAGTGTTGGCCGCTCACGCCAGAGGTTGCTGGTGCGATACCCAGCTTGACCCAATGCCTCTCATAAAACAACACTCAATACTGGTCCTACCCAGGAAGTGGACTTGAGAATGGTATAAGCTCTGAGCTTTCATTGCAATGGAACTAAAATAACACCTCAGATATTACTACATGACAGGCTAAGTCATACCAAAGACTAAATGTTGTCTGCATTACTTTAATGCCATTTTCAACACATGGCAGGTTAAGACAGGTTGTTGCTTAATACAGGTTAATTTACTCTTAAAGCATAAATTTGGGAAATAGAAAATATGGTTGCTTAAGACAGGTGGCTGCTTAATAGAGGTGACCACTTACACAGGTTTGACTGTATTTTGTTTTTTACATTCACATGCATTTGATATCGCGATCAATATGGCTGTTTTGTTTTACAGGATATGAGGGGGATAACTGCCAAATGGAAACTAATGAATGTTTGACTACAGTCTGCAGTGGCGGTGGGGTGTGCCTGGATGACATTGGAATCGCACACTGTAGATGCCAATTCAACAACAAAACTGGAAAAAATTGTTTAAAAGGTAACAAAACAAAGCAAAAATATATAAATTTATATGAATCATCTATGTATAATTTTATGGTAAGTTCAAACCATAGGCCAAATTTTGAGTTTGCATAGTCCTTTTTAGCTCACCGGGATGAAGTCCAAGGAGAGTTATTGCCATGACCCCGGCGTCGGCGTCATTTATAGACACCCAGGTTAAACTTTTGCGTTTAAGTTTCAGATATCTTTGCAACCACTCATTGGATTTTAATAAAACTTCGCATGTGTGTTCACCATCATCAGTGGAACACACAAAGACAAGAACCATAACTCTTGATTGCATTTTGGCACAGTTATGGCCCTTTTTTCCACTCACAAGGTACTGGTTGATCACCTAACAGATAACAGAAACAATGATAAGGTGTGTCTCACTCACAAGGTACTGGTTGATCACCAAGCAGATATCAGAAATGATGATAAGGTGTGTGTCACTAACAAGGTACTGCTTGATCACCTAGCAGATACCAGAAATGATGATAAGGTGTGTCTCACTCACAAGGTACTGGTTGATCACCTAGCAGATACCAGAAATGATGATTAGGTGTGTGTCACTCACAAGGTACTGGTTGATCACTTAGCAGATACCAGAAATGATGATTAGGTGTGTCTCACTTACAAGGTACTGGTTGATCACCAAGCAGATACCAGAAATGATGATTAGATGTGTCTCACTCACCAGGTACTGGTTGATCACCTAGCAGATACCAGAAACGATGATTAGGTGTGTCTCACTCATAAGGTACTGGTTGATCACCTAGCAGATACCAGAAACAATGATTAGGTGTGTCTCACTCACAAGGTACTGGTTGATCATCTAGCAGATACCAAAAACGATGATTAGGTGTGTCTCACTCACAAGGTACTGGCTGATCACCTAGCAGATACCAGAAATGATGATTAGGTGTCTCTCACTCACAAGTTTCTTGTTGATCACCTAGCAGATACCAGAAACAATGATTAGGTGTGTCTCAATCACAAGGGTCTGGTTGATCACCAAGTAGACACCAGAAACGATGATTAGGCGTGTCTCACTCACAAGGTACTGGTTGATCACCTAGCAGACACCAGAAATGATGATTAGGTGTGTCTCACTCACAAGGTACTGGTTGATCACCTAGCAGACACAAGAAACAATGATTAGGTGTGTCTCACTCACCATGTACAGGTTGATCACCTAGCAGACACCAGAAACGATGATAAGGTGTGTCTCACTCACCAGGTACTGGTTGATCACCTAGCAGATACCAGAAACAATGATTAGATGGTCTCACTCACCAGGTACTTGTTGATCACCTAGCAGATACCAGAAACAATAATAAGTATGTCTCACTCAACAGGTACTGGTTTATCACCTAGCAGATACCAGAAACAGTAATAAGTGTGTCTCACTCGCCAGGTACTGGTTTATCAGATACCAGAAATGATGATTAGGTGTGTCTCACTCACCAGGTACTGGTTGATCACCTACAAGATCCCAGAAACGATAATAAGAGTGTCTCACTCACCAGGTACTGGTTGATCACCTACAAGATCCCAGAAACAATAATAAGAGTGTCTTACTCATCAGGTACTGGTTGATCAACTACAAGATCCAAGAAACAATAATCAGTGTGTCTCACTCACCAGTTACAGGTTTATCAGATACCAGAAATGATGATAAGGTGTGTCTCACTCACCAGGTACTGGTTGATCACCAAGCAAACACCAGAAATGATGAGTAGGTGTGTCTCACTCACCAGGTACTGGTTTATCACCTACAAGATTCCAGAAACAATAATAAGTGTGTCTCACTCACCAGGTACAAATTTATCAGATACCAGAAATGATGATTAAGTGTGTCTCACTCACCAGGTACTGGTTGTTCACTTAGCAGATACCAGAAACAATGATTAGGTGTTTCTCACTCACCATGTACTGGTTGATCACCTAGCAAACACCAGAAACAATGATTAGGTGTGTCTCACTCACCAGGTACTGGTTGATCACCTACAAGATTCCAGAAACAATAATAAGTGTGTCTCACTCACCAGGTACAGGTTTATCAGATACCAGAAATGATGATTAGGTGTGTATCACTCACAAGGTACTGGTTGATCACCTAGCAAACACAAGAAACAATGATTAGGTGTGTCTCACTCACCAGGGTACTGGTTGATCACCTACAAGATCCCAGAAACAATAATAAGTGTGTTTCACTCACCAGGTACTGGTTGATCACCAAGCAAACACCAGAAATGATGATTAGGTGTGTTTCACTCACCAGGTACTGGTTTATCACCCACCTACAAGATCCCAGAAATAATAATAAGTGTGTTTCACTCACAAGGTACTGGTTGGTCACCTAGCAGATACCAGAAACAATGATAAGGTGTGTCTCACTTACCAGGTACTTGTTGATCACCTACAAGATCCCAGAAACAATTATAAGTGTGTCTCACTCACCAGGTACTGGTTGATCACCTACAAGATCCCAGAAACAATAATAAGTGTGTCTTATTCACCAGATACTGGTTGATCACCTACAAGATCCCAGAAACAATAATAATTGTGTCTCACTCACCAGGTACAGGTTTATCAGATACCAGAAAGAATGATTAGGTGCGTCTCACTCACAAGGTACTGGTTGATCACCTAGCAGATACAAGAAATGATGATTAAGTGTCTCTTACTATTATTGAGTAAATGATATACTGTTGGACAAAAACAACCAAAAAAGCTTACAAACAAATATATAATTTTTTTTATAATGTATGTACTCAATTTTTGTATATCAAATAAAAAAGATTGTCAACATATATAATAATTTAATTTTTTACTGTTACTATGCAATGAATCAAACACATAAACAGTTATTATTAAGTTTTTGTACGATATTTGTGTTTAATATCACAATTAAAAAAAAGCTTTTAGAAAATTGACTTCAAATTTACTGTTACATTTTGAACAATCCTCCTTATGTTAGTAACAATTTTTTTGTAAGATAATATAAAATTAATCTTTGTAGATATTGACACAAACTATGACCTCTGCTTCGATCACCCATTGGGCTTAGGGTATGCTTGGATTCCCTACTATATAGCAGTTAATAACACAGAATTTCTGTCCATGTCAATGTGGGTCAGGTATATAGAAAAGGATGCGACTGGAATATATGCCACGGTTTTTACACGGTAAGTAAATGTCTAATCTCTGTTAGTGCACCAGGACCTAACTTCATCAATATCGTCAAAAAAATAACATTTGAATAACATCTATTAAATAAGCAAATTACTATATTTACTTGCAGAAATAAGCAGTTTTAATAATTATTAAATGAAAATGTTACAAGATCAGGTTTATTACCCATAATTTTTGTTTACAGCGTTTAACAAAAATGTAAGATTCAGTCTTGTGTCAGATTCTCAGACTCAAATTACTGATGCAGTTAAAAGGAAATAAAAATGTTTATATTTAGAAAAAAGCATTACTGTGAAGTTTTAGTTGTATGTACATAAAAAACAGTGTTTCCCTTCGGTGCTTTTGAAAACACTACGATCTTTAACAAAAAGAAATATAAATCTTGCCACGCAACACAGTGACTGGTAAAATTGACATAAATACTAAATTATAAAAAATTTATAAATTAAATTGAATACATCTTATGTAGTTATGAAAATAAAGTCTAATCCCTTCACTGACAATAAACACCATGTGCATACAGCTTGACAACCTTCACAGTCTGTAGCCATGGTCTAGTGGTAGAGCATCTACCTCGCATGCGGTAGGTTGTATGGTCGATTCCTGACCGGGTCACACCAAAGTCTTCAAAAATTGTACTAGAAGCTTCCTCGCTTGAGGATCTGCATTTGGAGAAAAGTTCTTAGGTCTGGTCGGCCCGGTGTCAGTATAATGTGACTGGGTCTGCGGCATGATACTCCAATGTGACAGTGCTCAGAATACTGTCTCAGGTAGACACCGTCGCAATATGAATGAAAAGTTGTTGAAAAGCAACACTAGACACATAATACAAAGACAACCTTCACCCCATCATTCAGACTTTTTCTAAGTTTTCTTCTTTTAATATATTATTTTGGTACGTTTAAACAGATATCCTTATGACAGCATGTGCCCAGTGAGTACATTATATAGAGATACATTAAAAATATAATACATTGAAAAAAATAATGTATTTGGGAAATTTTAAAATTTAAAAATATCTTGACCTTTAACAGTTACTGTTCATTTGATTTAATGCCATGAAATCTTTTTGTTCCTATCATAAACTTCTATATCACTTTTCAATAATAATTTTTTATTATCCGTATTATTATTATTTTTAGTACTATGAGCCACTAAGCAGTAAGTGAAAAGTATCAAAATCTGGAAAAAAGTAAATAGGCAATATTGTATATCCTGAAACAGAGTAAGATATTGTAGAGTGCTATCTACTAGAACAATGGAGGGGCAAGGGGAGATCAGGGTTGTTTGGGGGGAGTGACTGGACAGTTATAGGGGTTGGGGGGAGTGACTGGACAACTGTAGAGGTGGGGGAGTGACTGGACAGTTGTAAAGGTGGGCAGGGATGACTGGACAGTTGTAGGGGTTGGGATGAGGGAGTGACTAGAAAGTTATAGGGGTGGGGGAGTGACTGGACAATTGTAGTGTGTGTGTGGGGGGGGGGGTCACTGGGCAGTTGTAGAGGTGGGTGGGAGTGACTGGACAGTTGTAGTGGTGAGGATAACTTGAAAGTTATTAGAGTGGGGGAGTGACTGGACAGTTGTAGGGGTAGGGGGAGTGACTGGACAGCTGTAGGGGTAGGGGGAGTGACCCAGGACAGTTGTAGGGGTGAATTAGGGAGTGACTGGACAGTTGTAGGGGTTATTTAGGGAGTGACTGGACAGTTGTAGCGGTGAGGGTGACTGGATAGTTATAAGAGTGGGGGGGGATGACTGGACAGTTGTAGGGATAGGGGGAGTGACTGGACAGTTGTAGGGGTGATTGGGTGAGTGACTGAACAGGTTGTAGGGGTGATTAAGGGAGTGACTGTACAGTTGTAGGGGTGTGGGGAGTGACTGGACAGTTAAAGGGGTGGGGTGAGTGACTGAACAGTTGTAAGGGTAGGGTTGGGAGTGACTGGACAGTTGTAGTTGTAGAGGTGGGCATGAGCGAATGGACAATTGTAGGGGTGGGGGTGACTGGACAGTTGTAGGGATGGGTTTGGGGAGTGACTGGACAGTTGTAGGGGTGGGGGTGGGGGAGTGATTGGACAGTTGTAAGAGTAGGGGGATAACTGGACAGCTGTACGGGTGGTGGGAAAGTGACTGGACAGTTGTATGTGTGGGGGTTTGGAATTGACTGGACAGTTGTAGGGGTGGTGGGGAAGTGACTGGACAGTTGTTGGGGTGGTAGGGGAGTAACTGGATAGTTGTAGGGGTGGAGGGGGTAACTGGATGGTTGTAGTGGTGGAGGGGGGTGAATGGACAGTTTAGATCCTGAAGAAAAATATGATGTGGCCAGCGAAGAGAAGTGGGGGGGGGGGGGATGACAAAAGTGGCTGATGATGTAAGGGAAGAGAAGTGGGGGGAATGACAAAAGTGGCTGATGATGTAAGGGAAGAGAAGTGTAGGATGTCAAAAGTGGCTGGTGATGTAAGGGAAGAGAAGAGGGGGGATGATAAAAGTGGCTGATATTGTAAGGGAAAAGAAGTGGGGGGATGACAAAAGTGGCTGATGATGTAGGGGAAGAGAAGTGGGGGGATGACAAAAGTGGCTGATGATGTAAGGGAAGAGGAGTGGGGGGATGACAAAAGTGGCTGATGATGTAAGGGAAGAGAAGTGAGGGATGACAAAAATGGCTGGTGATGTAAGGAAAGAGATGTGAGGGATGACAAAAGAGGATGATGATGTAAGGGAAGAGAAGTGGGGGGATGACAAAAGTGGATGATGATGTAAGGGAAGAGAAGTGGGGGGATGACAAAAGTGGCTGATGATGTAAAAGAAGAGAAGTAGGGGGATGACAAAAGTGGCTGATGATGTAAGGGAAGAGAAGTGGGGGGATGACAAAAGTGGCTGATGATGTTAGGGAAGAGAATTGAGGGATGACAAAAATGGCTGATGCTGTAAGGGAAGAGAAATGAGGGATGACAAAAGTGGATGATGATGTAAGGGAAGAGAAGTGAGGGATGACAAAAGTGGCTGATGATGTAAGGGAAGAGAAGTGGATGACAAAAGTGGCTGGTGATGTAAAGGAAGAGAAGTGAGGGATGACAAAAGTGGCTGATGATGTAAGGGAAGAGAAATGGGGATGACAAAAGTGGCTGATGATGTAAGATAAAAGAAGTGGGAGGATGACAAAAGTGGCTGGTGATGTAAGGGAAGAGAAGTTGGGGGATGAGAAAAGTGGCTGATGATGTAAGGGAAGAAGTGGGGGGATGACAAAAGTGGCTGATGATGTAAAGGAAAAGAAGTGGGGGGATGACAAAAGTGGCTGATAATGTAAGGGAAGAGAAGTGAGGGATGAAAAAAGTGGCTGGTGATGTAAGGGAAGAGAAGTGAGGGATGACAAAAGTGGCTGATGATGTAAGGGAAGAGAAGTGGGGGGAGACAAAAGTGGCTGATGATGTAAAGGAAGAGAAGTGAGGGATGACAAAAGTGGATGATGATGTAAGGGAAGAGAAGTGAGGGATGGCAAAAGTGGCTGATGATGTAAGGAAAGAGATGTGGGGGATGACAAAAGTGGCTGATGATGTTAGGGAAGAGAAGTGGGGGGATGACAAAAGTGGCTGATGATGAAAGGGAAGAGAAGTGGGGGGAGACAAAAGTGGCTGATGATGTAAGGGAAGAGAAGTGGGGAGATGACAAAAGTGGCTGATGATGTAAGGGAAGAGAAATTGTGAAATAGACAAAAAAATCTGACCTTCACTGTGTGTAAACAGCAATTCAAATAGTTTGCATTTTTTATTTTGTTCTACAGGGATTCGATGTCAAATTTTGCCAAGTTTATGGAATTCACAGAGACGGGATTGAAAATATATGTCCCATATCAGGGACAAAACCATTTTACATTAGAATATGACAGAGATGCCAAAGTAAATAACGGCAACTGGAACCTAGTGATTGTGAACTTTAATCTGATGACAGGCGACTCAGCATTGTTTTTGAACACGATTCGCCATGACACAATTCAAGCTGACAGTATCAAGATGCTTAATGCAGATTTAAAGTATGTATTCTCATAAACTTTTCTGTTATTTAGAAATTATGTTTTAATTGAATCCAGGTACAAAGTGCTGTAAAAATCTTGTGTAAATATCTGAACTGTTGTCTCAAGAAGAAGATAGTATGGCATCTTTTAGATGTTCACTTCCTGACCAACTAATTTTTAGCTTGATTTTGAAAGAAACAAAGAGCTATTGGCATCGTTGGAGGCGATAACAGCGTCATCATTTGGTTTTTATGTTTAGTTGTTTTCTCTTTCAGAATAAACCACTTGTGTTCTAATGATTAAACTTAACAAACATATTCATATCATGTTATACCAATAATGTAATATCTACCTTCCCTAAATTTCCACACTTTGAGGTTAGTCTTTTAATACCTTTCCCCTCCCCCCTTAAATTTTTGGGGTGGTATATATTAATCGCAGTGTTTGTCTGTCTGTCTGTCTGTCCTTCCGTACGATATTTCATGTCTGGCCTGTAACTTTGATATGCATAGATGGATTTTATTAATACTTGCTACAAATGATCAACATAACATGATAAAATTATGTCATGTGAAAAACCCACACCCTTATTAAATTGTCAAGGTCACACTTTGAGTTTGTTTGATAACACTATGAGTCTATGTGAGATTTCGTGTCCGGTCTGTATTTTTTGTAATGCAAAAATGGGTTTTATAAATAATTGCTAAAACTTATCAACATAATATTATCATGAGAATGTGTCACGTGGAACACCCAGACTCTCACTTCAAAGGTCAAGGTCACAATTTAACTTTGTTTGACAACACTTTCAGTCTGTTTGAGATTTCATGTCTGGTCTGTCACTTTGTCAACTATAGATAAATTTCAAAACCACTTGGCTCAGTTCATCAGTATGACATGACAATATGTCATGCATAAGACCCAAAACCATACCTCAAAAGCCAAGGTCGCACTTTTGAGTTTGTTTGACAACACTCTGAGTCTGTGTGAGATTTCGTGTCCTGGCCTGTAACTTTGTCATATATAGATGGATTTTATAAATACTAATTGCTAAACATGATCAACATAATATGATGACGTGTCACACATTTCACCTAGACTCCAACTTCAAAGGTCAAGGTCACAATTTAACTTCGTTTGATAACACTTTCAGTCTGTTTGAGATTTCATGTCCGGTCTGTAATTTTGTGGATAAATTTCAAAAACACTTGGCTCAGATAAAGTGTCCTGTGTAAGGCCTAGAACCTTTCCTTAAAGGTCAAGGTCACACTTCCAATTTGGCTCATCAACCCCTGTGTGGTTCCAGGGAGTCATTTGAGTGATGGCAAGAATAGGATCACTGTGGCTCATACATGTCGTAAGAAGCGACAATTTGAGTAATACGATAGAATTTGCTGAAACTCTGCAGTTCTGCAGGTATCAAGGTTCTAGTTTCATTCTGTATATTCATTTGTTGATGTATTTTTTTTAATCTGTATGTTAATTAGTTGTTTTTGTCATGTAGAGTGAACCTGGAATCTTCTTTCCTGTTGGCGTCGAATAACCTATAATGTGTTGGTACGCCGTAAAACCCTATTCATTCATTCATTCAACTTGGCTCAATTGATCAAGATATTATGACCTCAAAGATCAGTGTCACAATTTGAGTTTGTTTGACAACATTTTGAGTATGTTTGAGATTTCAAGTTTGATCTGTAACTTTATCATACAAAGATGGATTTCAAAAATACTTTGCTCAATTTATCAATTGATCAGCATGACATGATGACGTGTCAGGTTTATAAATACTCAGAACCTTACCTCGTAGGTCAAGGTCATACTTTCAGTTTGTTTAATATTTCATGTCCAGTCTGTAACTTTGTCTTAAAATATCTTGAAACAAGTGATTAACATGTCATGATGATGTCACCTGCATTTACCTGTAGAAATACCCAAACCTTTACATCAGATGTGAAGGTCAAGGTTACACAAAGGTCAAGGTCACACTTTAATGTAAAAAAAAAACTCCATGAAATTATGTGTCTAGTCTGAAACATCAGTCCATTACTTGATATTCATTGATACATAGCTGCCTATTATTACTATTATTACTTTTCATCATTAACATCTTACTTTATACCAAGATGGAATTAAAGGATTGAATTCAATTCAATTAAATACAACTAATGTTGATCTTAATATATATGAAGTTGTTTATAACCCACTTCTGACAATAATTACCGTAACAATTAATTTTGTACTGTTCTACATACAGTGAAATGCACATCGGGAACACTTTACACATTGCCAATGGTTCTAAAAGTGTCTTGTTTCCATAGATAGTCAGTCCTCTGGTAGTCCAAATATGCGTGAAAAAACATGGGGTTTACCAGATTGCTTTTTCACAATGTCGATGGTTTAACGACACCCCTTCATTTTTGACAATTCTACCCATTTGTTGCAGTGTATCACTATGCATCTTTAAACTGTTATATCTTCATCAAACAGCACCCAGTGTCATCCAGACTTGGCAGAAAATGTTCTGTTCTTCTCATATGTGCAATGAAATATGACCATTTAAAGCATTTTCAACAAAAATAATGATTTACACAGATCTATTTCTTAGGCACAAGAATCCTTCTACCATCACTAAGTGGAGGTAATTGGTAAGTGGGACCTTGCAGGAAATGGATATATTACACTAGTGCATTTTCATATCTCTTCCAGTTTGCATTTTTATAGCTATTGAGTATATATACACCCAATATCACTAATAACAATTTTTGTTACAGAACTTGGGTGTATCTTGGGTGTGAGTTTGACAAAAATAACGAGAGATGTACAGGTCAAAACAGTTTCCATGGTTGCCTCAGTCAGGTCAACTGGTATAAACAGGAAGTGCCATATGGTACGGCCATGAACCAGGTGTATACTAATGCACAGCTAACATTTGGTGGTCAGCTATTGGCCTGGAAAGATTATCACTCTCAGAGTGGAGTCAATAGACACATACCATCCGAGGCAGGTAGTGTAAGCTGCGACACTCAAGGTAGAAACCCACCCTGCAGATTTTATCAAGGTATGATTAGACTAGAGACAGACACAAAAAAATTCTATTAAACCAATCTGAAGCCTGTTTGTAAATCTGTATTTTTCTCTATATTTCTAAAGACAATTTTGACAGTATAATTCATGTTTATAATATTTATGATCAGTAATAAACTGGATTATTTATTGTTTAGAATATGTATGTAAAGATATTAAATTTTCATTAATGATTCTCTGAAAAGGAAACATCATATTGACAAATCATTAATGAAATGTCTTGCATATGTAGCCTATAACTGTAAATGTAACTAAAGGTTGATAATGTGGCTCTGAAATTCACCTGGAATTTTTCAGTGTTAGTGTATATATATGTAAATTGTTCGTCCAGTCCAGATGTGTTGCATGTAAATCCATGTATTTAAGTCATGGTTGACTCCAAATTTATTGGTTTGGCAGAGGCTTTGATATTGTATCTATGGTTTTCATTGTAGTCTGGTCTGTACATTTATGTCTGCTACAATGCAAACCATAGAGACAATATCAAGGTCTCTGTCAAACCAATAAATTTTGTGTCGACCATGATTTATATACTATGGAATTACATGCAACACATCTGGACAGGGCAGACAAATTTGCATATATGAATTGATAGCTTTATATGAGTAGGATCCAGTTAAGAATTCGTGACTTCTCACATGCTATATAAAGGACAGATTTATAAACCTGTTTGGTTTGGCAGAGACCTTGATATTGTGTCTATGGTTTGCATTGTAGTTATCGTGTTCGCCGTAGTCTGGTCTGTACATTTATGTCTTGGTTATTTACAAATAATTATCTCCATATATATATAACATGCATTGTGAATGAGCATCTGAAAAGATCCCAAAAATCGTAAATTCCGTTGTTGTGAATTTAATTATCTCCCTTTATGAAATTAAATGTATATGAATTCACTGTATCTATATGATCCAACGGATTTATAAATCTGTCCTTTAAATAGCATGTGAGTAGCCATGAATCCTTAACTGGATCCTTAACACATATAAAGCTGTCAATTCATGTATGTTAATTTGTCCACCCTGTCCAGATGTGTTGCTTGTTTTTCAATAGTATATATTTCATGGTCAACACCAAATTTATTGGTTTGACAGAGGCCTTGATATTGTATCAGATCTATAGTTTGCATTGTAGCTAGACGCACTCGCTGTAGTTTGGTCTGTACATTTATGTCTTTGTCATTCACATATAATTATCTCCATATATATATATATTATATACAAACAATTATATATCTGTGAATTTAAAATACTTTAGGCCTGTTTTTACTAATCTCTTTTTTCTGTTCGGCCTAATTGTACAATCTAAAAGCAGTGTTATCAAATGATTGAAATTGCCTTATTTCATTCTAAAGAATTTCTTCACAGTAAATCACAATAGAAAGCTTTTAAACACCAAACATCTCAACTTTATGTGTTACATAGTTTAAGGGTCAGCCCAATTCAGTTCTGCCTACAAATAAGGAAATAGAGCAGTGTTGCATGAACCATCCTGTTGCGATTTGAGATTTTATCTTCCATTCTAATCCATATTTATACTTTAACTAATTTGTATGTAATGTAAATTTGAATAAGTAAAATATGTTGAAACCAAATATATTTATTATATGCAAATGGGGGGAAAAAATCTGTTATAAACATCAAGGTAGTGTATGACCTCTTTCTTTTATTCAGTATCAAGCCTGCTGAGAGTCAGCAGATGTCCAGATGATATCGTAGTCTTGTCTGATCGCATCATAAGTATTCCATGGGATGAACCGCTATTTGACAACCTTGGACTAGGGACAGTCTCGATCCCAACTCACCTACCAGGTAAGAAATAGTTGAGAGAAAACTCTTTTATTTGAAGGGAAAATTTTTTTTAAAAAAAAATTTGTTCTCGTGTCTGCGTTGGTTTTTCAGGTTAAAAACTTTTACAAGGTAAGAAATCTATGCAGCTACTCATTTGATATGGATGAAACTTCACATGTGTGTTCAGCATCATCAATGAAAACACAAAGAGCGGAAGTTGCAGCAACAGATATTCAGATTTCTCAACGTCATTGTCATGTGGAATATTTTGTCAGTTGTTTGTTTTTAATGTTGAAATTTCTACTAAATTTATTTCCTTTTTTTTTAGTTGCCATCTTGAATTTTAAACAGTACAATATAAAATTTATTCAGGATCCAATATTGTACGGTCACGTGGTAACATCTGGAGTAGGTGATTGGCTATACATATACAGGTATAGAATAAGTGTGGATCTTTACCAGCAACCTTGAAAGTGCAGAAAACTTGGCTGTTGTAGAATTAGTTGCCAAATGGTGACATCTTAAGCAAGTAAAACCATTAACAAAATAGCTGCACTGTAGATCTTGGACAATTGTAGTTCAAGTGTTTACTCCGGAGAACGTTTTAGTATTATTGTTTTATCAGAGACACATAAACAGAGTCACTGCAGAATCTGATGCAGTATATACCTTAATTTTTGGTGGAATAATTTGGCATTTTCCTAATCTAAAAATGGAACCTGAACCAACCAACATATTTTTGTGATTTTGGCATCAAAAAGGGTTTTATTGTAACATTGGGATGGTAATATTTCTTTTTTTAAATTCAAAGAAATGAAGAATTTTTACACTTAAATTTTCTCTTATGATTAATTGCTCATTTTTAGCAACTTTTAAAGTAAAGAAATAAGAAAAAATACTTTAAATATCGATTTGAAATTTACACACCCATGGATAACTTAAATTTTTATCTAAATTTTACGCAAAATGTCTATTTCTATCATGTGTTCATAAAATATTTTTTGTCAAAACAAGTACATTACCTTTTTGTTAAAAAAAAAAAAATATTTTGTAAACATTTTCATTAAATAATATTTCATTTTCAATCTGTAATAAGTTAAATTCAGAAGAGAAACATCAAATAATTGATAATTCAAAATTTTATCATTTTTACATTTGTGCCAATATTTTAAAATCAGACAAACGGTGCCATATGACATTTCAGCTGTGTATGTTGAATTATTATGAGCCTGCCAGTCCCTGTAAGAAAGTCACTAATTCAAACAAAGGTTCAAAGAGTTGTTAAAGAAATACTAAAGGTGCCACCTGGAATTTTAGCCTGCCAGTCTCTGTAATTAGTTCACTGTTTTATTTTTTTAGAGTAATAATTTTTTATATGAAAATGTATGGTGGAAAATTTTCCTTGGTCATGTATATTAATAAAAATAATATAATTATTTTCTTAACAGGCAGTACATTCACATGGGGCAAGAACAATATCTTGTATATTGCCCAGGATGAGTACAACAACAAAGCTTACTGTAGCTTCAACATCTATGTACAAGGTAATATTTATTTCTTTTCACTATGTCTGTATTGAGTACTTGTTCTGATTATGTCGTATATTTTAATTACATGTTCTTTCTGTCATGGTGTCTATGGCCTTTGAATGAGAAGTCTTCTATTGGACATAATTTTTTTTATCTTTTAATAAAGATAATATAGTCAAACCTGTGTAAGCCGCCACCTCTATTAAGCAGCCACTTGTCTTAAGCAGTCACATTTGTTGTTTACTGTTATTATGCTTTGAGAGCAAATTAACCTGTATTAAGCAACAACCTGTCATAAAAGGCCACTTTTGCTCCTTCCCTTTACTGGCTGCTTAAGACAGTTTGACTGTATTAAGGATTTTATTTTCTAATATTGCTTTTTATTGGTTGCTTCTTTTAGCCTGTTTTGTGATAAATATGTATGGGTTTTGTCAATCATCTGTCACAAACACCAGCCCTGTTGGATTAAATTGCCATTAAATTATTCAAAACTTTACGCTTTATTGATAACTGTAAATATTTTGCAGTTATAAGGTATTTAAAATTCAGAAATTTTGGGTTTGAGTCAAAAAGTTTGATGAATTTAAGCCCTTGTTCAAATCCACCAATCAATAATGATGTTACAATAGTGAGATTTCTATTGGCTGGTTTTAACTGAATTCAGCTCAAGATTTCTTACCGTTTACTAGAGGTGAAGGTTAGGATTCACTCCAGGGTCTGAGTTATAAAACTTAGCGTTTAATAGAGGTGAAGGTTCGGATCCACTCCAGGGTCTGAGTTATAAAACTTACCGTTTAATAGAGGTGAAGGTTCGGATCCACTCCAGGGTCTGAGTTATAAAACTTAGTGTTTACTAGTGGTGAAGGTTCGGATCCACTCCAGGGTCTGAGTTATAAAACTTACCGTTTAATAGAGGTGAAGGTTCGGATCCACTCCAGGGTCTGAGTTATAAAACTTACCGTTTAATAGAGGTGAAGGTTCGGATCCACTCCAGGGTCTGAGTTATAAAACTTAGTGTTTACTAGTGGTGAAGGTTCGGATCCACTCCAGGGTCTGAGTTATAAAACTTACCGTTTAATAGAGGTGAAGGTTCGGATCCACTCCAGGGTCTGAGTTATAAAACTTACCGTTTAATAGAGGTGAAGGTTCGGATCTACTCCAGGGTCTGAGTTATAAAACTTAGTGTTTAATAGTGGTGAAGGTTCTGATCCACTCCAGGGTCTGAGTTATAAAACTTACCGTTTAATAGAGGTGAAGGTTCTGATCCACTCCAGGGTCTGAGTTATAAAACTTACCGTTTAATAGAGGTGAAGGTTCGGATCCACTCCAGGGTCTGAGTTATAAAACTTACCGTTTAATAGAGGTGAAGGTTCGGATTCACTCCAGGGTCTGAGTTATAAAACTTACCGTTTAATAGAGGTGAAGGTTCGGATCCACTCCAGGGTCTGAGTTATAAAACTTACCGTTTAATAGAGGTGAAGGTTCGGATCCACTCCAGGGTCTGAGTTATAAAACTTACCGTTTAATAGAGGTGAAGGTTCGGATCCACTCCAGGGTCTGAGTTATAAAACTTACCGTTTAATAGAGGTGAAGTTTCGGATCCACTCCAGGGTCTGAGTTATAAAACTTACCGTTTAATAGAGGTGAAGGTTCGGATCCACTCCAGGGTCTGAGTTATAAAACTTAGC
Source organism: Panopea generosa (assembly GCA_029582155.1). Lineage (NCBI taxonomy): Eukaryota > Metazoa > Mollusca > Bivalvia > Adapedonta > Hiatellidae > Panopea > Panopea generosa. The sequence continues at coordinate 93,651,025 of CM055895.1, forward strand.
GTTTACTAGTGGTGAAGGTTCGGATCCACTCCAGGGTCTGAGTTATAAAACTTACCGTTTAATAGAGGTGAAGGTTCGGATCCACTCCAGGGTCTGAGTTATAAAACTTACCGTTTAATAGAGGTGAAGGTTCGGATCCACTCCAGGGTCTGAGTTATAAAACTTACCGTTTAATAGAGGTGAAGTTTCGGATCCACTCCAGGGTCTGAGTTATAAAACTTACCATTTAATAGAGGTGAAGGTTCGGATCCACTCCAGGGTCTGAGTTATAAAACTTAGCGTTTACTAGTGGTGAAGGTTCGGATCCACTCCAGGGTCTGAGTTATAAAACTTACCGTTGAATAGAGGTGAAGGTTCGGATCCACTCCAGGGTCTGAGTTATAAAACTTACCGTTTAATAGAGGTGAAGGTTCGGATCCACTCCAGGGTCTGAGTTATAAAACTTACCGTTTAATAGAGGTGAAGGTTCGGATCCACTCCAGGGTCTGAGTTATAAAACTTACCGTTTAATAGAGGTGAAGGTTCGGATCCACTCCAGGGTCTGAGTTATAAAACTTACCGTTTAATAGAGGTGAAGGTTCGGATCCACTCCAGAGTCTGAGTTATAAAACTTACCGTTTAATAGAGGTGAAGGTTCGGATCCACTCCAGGGTCTGAGTTATAAAACTTACCGTTTAATAGAGGTGAAGGTTCGGATCCACTCCAGGGTCTGAGTTATAAAACTTAGTGTTTACTAGTGGTGAAGGTTCGGATCCACTCCAGGGTCTGAGTTATAAAACTTACCGTTTAATAGAGGTGAAGGTTCGGATCCACTCCAGGGTCTGAGTTATAAAACTTACCGTTTAATAGAGGTGAAGGTTCGGATCCACTCCAGGGTCTGAGTTATAAAACTTAGCATTTACTAGTGGTGAAGGTTCGGATCCACTCCAGGGTCTGAGTTATAAAACTTACCGTTTAATAGAGGTGAAGGTTCGGATCCACTCCAGGGTCTGAGTTATAAAACTTACCGTTTAATAGAGGTGAAGTTTCGGATCCACTCCAGGGTCTGAGTTATAAAACTTACCGTTTAATAGAGGTGAAGGTTCGGATCCACTCCAGGGTCTGAGTTATAAAACTTAGCGTTTACTAGTGGTGAAGGTTCGGATCCACTCCAGGGTCTGAGTTATAAAACTTACCGTTGAATAGAGGTGAAGGTTCGGATCCACTCCAGGGTCTGAGTTATAAAACTTACCGTTTAATAGAGGTGAAGGTTCGGATCCACTCCAGGGTCTGAGTTATAAAACTTACCGTTTAATAGAGGTGAAGGTTCGGATCCACTCCAGGGTCTGAGTTATAAAACTTACCGTTTAATAGAGGTGAAGTTTCGGATCCACTCCAGGGTCTGAGTTATAAAACTTACCGTTTAATAGAGGTGAAGGTTCGGATCCACTCCAGGGTCTGAGTTATAAAACTTACCGTTTAATAGAGGTGAAGGTTCGGATCCACTCCAGGGTCTGAGTTATAAAACTTACCGTTTAATAGAGGTGAAGGTTCGGATCCACTCCAGGGTCTGAGTTATAAAACTTACCGTTTAATAGAGGTGAAGGTTCGGATCCACTCCAGGGTCTGAGTTATAAAACTTACCGTTTAATAGAGGTGAAGGTTCGGATCCACTCCAGGGTCTGAGTTATAAAACTTACCGTTTAATAGAGGTGAAGGTTCGGATCCACTCCAGGGTCTGAGTTATAAAACTTACCGTTTAATAGAGGTGAAGGTTCGGATCCACTCCAGAGTCTGAGTTATAAAACTTACCGTTTAATAGAGGTGAAGGTTCGGATCCACTCCAGGGTCTGAGTTATAAAACTTACCGTTTAATAGAGGTGAAGGTTCGGATCCACTCCAGGGTCTGAGTTATAAAACTTACCGTTTAATAGAGGTGAAGGTTCTGATCCACTCCAGGGTCTGAGTTATAAAACTTACCGTTTAATAGAGGTGAAGTTTCGGATCCACTCCAGGGTCTGAGTTATAAAACTTACCGTTTAATAGAGGTGAAGGTTCGGATCCACTCCAGGGTCTGAGTTATAAAACTTACCGTTTAATAGAGGTGAAGGTTCGGATCCACTCCAGGGTCTGAGTTATAAAACTTACCGTTTAATAGAGGTGAAGGTTCGGATCCACTCCAGGGTCTGAGTTATAAAACTTACCGTTTAATAGAGGTGAAGTTTCGGATCCACTCCAGGGTCTGAGTTATAAAACTTACCGTTTAATAGAGGTGAAGGTTCGGATCCACTCCAGGGTCTGAGTTATAAAACTTACCGTTTAATAGAGGTGAAGTTTCGGATCCACTCCAGGGTCTGAGTTATAAAACTTACCGTTTAATAGAGGTGAAGGTTCGGATCCACTCCAGAGGTCTGAGTTATAAAACTTACCGTTTAATAGAGGTGAAGGTTCGGATCCACTCCAGGGTCTGAGTTATAAAACTTACCGTTTAATAGAGGTGAAGTTTCGGATCCACTCCAGGGTCTGAGTTATAAAACTTACCGTTTAATAGAGGTGAAGGTTCGGATCCACTCCAGGGTCTGAGTTATAAAACTTACCGTTTAATAGAGGTGAAGGTTCGGATTTACTCCAGGATCTGAGTTTACAATTTGTTTCATATTCAACTCAAAAATAAAATCATTATAACAAAAATTTAAAACCTTGTAACTTTCTAACTCAAATCTACATTAGCCTGAATACTTTCAAATTGGATTTTGAGTTAAGGTAATATTTATTTCAAGTGTTTCCATTTTAATTTTTATATAAATACCGGAAATTGTGATTGAGTATGAATTTGAGCTGAGCATTGTGCACGAATTAGAGCTGAGCATGAAAAAAACGAGAAATTTAACATTGAGAATTCAAATGTATATTAATTTATAAGAACTGTTTAAATTTGAAAATTTGTCTTTTAAAATAAACTCTGATATCAACCACAGCTTCTTTCTGTGAAAAACCTGAAGATCCGATCCAAGGCATTCAAGACGTCACAGATGATGATCCTGAAGGACGGAGAGGGATACAGATTTCGTGTCTCACACCACAACAGTATACCATTGACCGTAAACATCCAGATATATTTACATGTGATGCTACAGGCACCTGGAATTTGTTTAAATATCACCAGAAGTTTAGATATCCGTCTTGTGGAAGTAAGAATGGGTTTTATTAGTTCACTAAGAAGCTGATTTCAGTATCTCTAAACATCTCAATTTGATTTTTTTCATCAAATCAGAAATCTGAAATACAATGTATAGATTTTTTCACAATGGAAATGTATTACAGTAAACTGGGAAATAATCTAAATAACCACATGTTTTATTTAACCATTTACTCCATAAAAACATGATTTCCCGCACCAATCACAGAAGGCCTTTTGAAAACAGTGCAGGAAGAGTTCAGATTCATAATGCAGACATGTGACCTTTCCCAGAATCTAAGAGAAAACCTGCGACTCCCAGGCGGAGTCAATCTCCCGCAATTACTGTATCCTGTGTATTGTATTCTTACTCCCCCTGCAATTTGTTGTAAAAACAAACTAATTGACACTGCGAATGTCAATCATTGTCCTAAACATGACCAAAATACATAAGCTCCGCCTTTATCGGTTGTAAGCCAAACAGATTGCAGATAGATGATATTAGAAACTTTCAACGTGATTACACACGAGAGGTATTACAATCAAATTCGACACAGCACGACTAATTGGCATATATCTCGTAGTCTTATCAGTTTACCTATAGTTTACCGCCGAAACAACAATAAAGAAAATAAATATATAAAGCTGTATTCCAAATAAGATCTTTAACACGTCTGAAATTTTTAGAAAAGTGCAGCACAACTGTGCCACAAGACCAAAAATAAACAATCTGAAAAAAAAAACAGCAAAAAAGAAATGACACAAAATCGTTTCTGAAATAGTTACAGTATTAGATCTTTCTACATATCAACGCAGTTATAATTATAAAATCATTTGTAAAGTAGACATTGAACGTTCCTCAGCAATAAGTTATAACATGAAGAAATTCTTGTTGAATCTCTAAGGAATCTATTCATCGCGAAACGTTCACCATTTTCTTGTATAAGGTATTGAGGCGCGCATGCGCGACTTTCTAATATCAGTTTAAACATCGTTTTTTTCCCCGGTATTTGCCCTGTGTTTTTTATTGGATCAAAGTGGATATTTTCTTAACAGCAGATATATATACATAAGCACTTGATAATAAAGTTAAAAAAAAGTTTCAACCCACCGACCCTCTTTTTTTTGACAAATCACACTTACATGGTTGAATTTTTACAAACAAAATAAAAATAGACTGCTACTTTCATCACTTTCATATTCATTCAGAAAACTTATTTGTGGTATTAAAGTAGTTGTTGGGATTAATAAAATTAGGATTCAGACTTATTAGGAAGTAAGAATGCTAGGTTAAAAAAAAGGTTTACTCCCCCCAAACTTTTATATGCTTTAATGAAGAAACGAAAATTTTAATTAAAAAAAATCATGATTTTATGTTACTCTTGTTAATAATTTATATTCTCTATATATTATGACAAATATCATCTTTTATGGTTTAATATACTTGTATTATTAAGAAATTATATAAAATTGTACAATATTTTCAAATTTTATGGCGTGAAAAAAAAATCTCCCTCATTTGCATCCAATCTCTCTCTCTTCAAAACTCAATCTCCCTTATTGCTTTCCAAAAAGGTTCACATGTATGATAACGAGAAATCTGAACACTTCCTGCACTGTTTTCCACTCTGTCAGTTAATATAAACATTATTCACCAATTGCTGATACGTGGTGAATTAATGCTTCCAATTTGGAAGCGTCCAAGAAAATGCTTATGGAGCAAAGGGTTAACATTGCAAGCAAACCAACAAATGCATCTTACCAATATTCTAACATCCTTTAATATATTCTATTGAAGATATTCATTCAGAAAATTTCATCTAAAATATAATGGATATAGAGTGTTGGCCACTCATGCCAGATTTTGCGAGTTCAATCCCTCGATCGACCCAATGCCTCTCATAAAACAACACTCAGTACTGGTTCTACCCAGGAAGCAGACTCATGAGCAGTTCATATTTTTTTTTTTTTTCATTTTTCGAAGCTACCCCCAATTATGAAAATTGTCAGGTGTCAATAATATAGTAGGAACCATTCGCCAGGTTACATACTCTCATTATTGACGCCCTCGAAAAATGGGGGGAAAAAAGAATAACAAATTCAAACCTCAGTGATAAAATTTAGATAAAAAAAGATAGACATGACACTCTTAATGTATTTACATTTTTCTTTTTAAATGGATGACATTGCTGTACTAAAATTACCTTAATGTAAGTGGTGCGTTTTAAAAGTCCCTGAGTGTATTTATGACATAAAGAAATGTATTTTTGTATGAAATTGAGATCAATTTAGCAAATAGCATGAAAGATAACTGTATCATATATAAAAGTTCATAAATTAATGATATTTCTTCTGATATGTTAAGCATTAAACATATAATTTGCATCTTTTCTTGGTTATTTTTGCATCAAATATGACATTATTTTCATTGATTTGAAGAGTTTTTATAAGTATTGTCATAAAAAAATATCACCAAACGTTATATTTATCACTTATAAGTGATTGTATGCCCACTTTAACATTAATGAATATGCATATTGTGTTACAAAATTTTATTACAAATATTGTTTGATTGATAGCTCTACTGGGCAAATGTCAGAAGGGCTTATGCAATGGCGCATTGTCTGTCATCCGCCGTCTGTCATCTGTCGTCTGTTAGCAGCACTTTCTCTGAAACCTCTAGGCCAATTAAACTGAAACTTCACATGGATGTTTCTGTTGCATAGGAGAATGTACAGAAGATTATATATTTTTTCGATCTGAAATTCAAGATGGCCACCATTACTAAAAATAGTCCAAAACTTAAATCTTCTTCTCATGAACGGACCAACTGATTTTGAAATTGTTTATGTAGTAATGATAACCAACTATTGTTTTCCCGCCCGAGGGTTCATTTATAATAAATATTAATTTATCTTTTTTAAAATGGAAATGATTTTTCCTGTATCTTCACAGAAGCATTGTTTCGGAAGGAGGTTCAGATTTGTAAAAATGACTGGGTTCCACTGTCTTAAGGGGTCAGGAGGGGCCCCAAAAAATAAAAATTGGGAATTTCAACAATTGTTTTCTTAAGAACCGGTGTGTCAGATTTGTTCATATTTGGCATAAATTATCCCTTTGTGTAGGGGTTTGATTGCAGATAAGAATCTAGTCAAAGGAAAAAGGATTTGGCTTAATAACGAGAATTGACTTTCCATAAGGGGCCAGGGTGAGTAAACAAAGGGTTAAAATAGAAAATTATCAAAAATTCTCTTCTCAACAAGCGGTCAGTCAAATTTGTTCATATTTGCTATGTATTATCCCAATGAGTATGGGTTTAAAGTTAGTACAAATCAAGGGTCTTGTATTTATAGGGCCCTGTAAGGGGACTTTGAGTTTTATGTAGGAATACTATTGGAAAACGGAAAATTCTCTTTTTTAATTATTCATTTATGACTTTTTTTATTCAGTTTAAGTTTTGGAGCAACTGCTAGTTATAACAAATATGATTTTGTTTGATACAAAGTATTGACTTTCTAAAAAGGGCCAGGTGGGGGTCACAAAATGGTATAAATTGAACATTGTCATAAATCTTATTTTATAACAACCGGTCAGTCAAATTTGTTCATATTTGATTTAGATTATCCCTTTGATTAAGAGTTTTAAGTTTGTACAAATCAATGGACACTTGGATGTTTAGAGGCCATGTAAGGGGTCTTTGAGTTTTACATAGGAATACTATGGGAAAATGGGAAATTCTCATTTTTTTTGTCCATTTGGATCAATTTGTTGTTCAATTTGAGATCTAAGGCATTGTCCAATAACAATAAATTTGATTTTGTTCAATAAAGAAGATTTTATTTCCATAAGGGGCCAGGGGGGGTGGGGGGGGATGGGGCAATAAGGTTAAAATTCGGAATTTTCAGAAATTGCCTCACAATAACCTTTCAGTCAAACTAGTTCATATTTGATATAAATTATCCTTACATCAGCAAGGATTGAAGATTCTGCATATATAGGGGCTGGGCTATATTGGGGCCTTGTACTGTGACTTACATAGGAATATTTTAGGGAAAATTGAATTTTTTCCTTTTGCATCCCTGTGTACAAAAAAACTTCTTTTTAAAATTTGAATCATTTCTGCTCATAACAAATTGCTAAGAGTGGGTGATTGAAGTTCTGACAAATTAAGGGGCTGGGTTGTATAAGGGTTCTGTACAGAGAACAATATTTTTTTTACAGATGAATGGTATGGGAATTTAAAGTATTTCCGTTTAACAGCAATTAAGTTTTTGTTCAGTATGGGTGTTGTGGGAGTATTTATCTATAAGTGTTAAGACGACCCCCTAAAGACGGTAAATATTGTGGAATGTCAAAAAGTACTATGGCTACTATGAGTCAGAAGAGCATCCTCAGGTCCTCTTTGGCCTCTTGTTTTATATTGTCATCATGTCACATAAATAGATGAACAATTAAGCTGTAGTAATTCAATTAATTTATTAGAAAAAAATGTGGCGCTCGTGGTCAAGTGGTAGTAGTGCACCATGAACCCATGATCGGAGGGTTGTGGGTTTGCTCCTCCACCACAGCTGGTGTTCTTGAGCAAGACACCTTTTCCGCATATGCTTTGTACTGGTTCTATCCAGGAAGACTTCGAGCGTGATTTGTCTAAGTTATAAGGACTTGTTTCACAAACAAAGTGAAAAAATAAATGAGTTTAAACTAATTGAAAAAAGAGCCTTATAGGTAACACATTTCTTTATGATATTATGTTAAAAATAAAAAAGATTATAAAATGAAGTAATGTTTAACAATAATTTTGTAGGAATTTCCAACGAACCAAGAGTGCGGGTGGAAATCAGACTTGTATATATCATAGATACGGAAGCATATGGACCTGCGATAACAAACTTACAAGCTCGTTTGAAGGAGACATGGCTGCTACTGAAGAGTTTTTATACAAACCGTTTCTGCATACCAGATGACTGCTCGGGGATAAAATCGGAAATCACAGCTGGTGCAAATACCCCATCTAACAGGAAAAAGAGACAAGCAAATATAGGGAAAATGCTTGCACTGGTCACTATACCGAGCGCAGATCCAAAGTAATTATCAAATATTTATAACAGTTAATGTTTCTTGCTTTACTTTTTTAAGTTGTATTCAAATTTTGTTTTTTTATGCCCTCTCCCCCTTCCAAATATTTGGGTGGCATAAAGAAACCATAGTGTCCGTCCATCCTTTCATCTGATATTTAGTGTCTAGTCTGTAACTTTGTCATGCATAGATCGGTTTTTAATAATACTTGCTACCAATGATCAACATTACATGATGTGTAGCGTATAACACCCAGACTCCCACTTCAAAGGTTTGGTGACACTTTCAGTCTATCTCAAGATTTCATTTCCGGTCTGTAAGGATGTCACCTATGAAAAATTCAAAAAACATTTGGCTCAATTTATCAGCACACAACATTTCCTGACATTGAATACCTGCCACAACATTTCCTGGCATGGAATACCTGCCACAACATTTCCTGACATTGAATATCTGCCACAACATTTCCTGGCATTGAATACCTGCCACAACATTTCCTTGACATTGAATACCTGCCACAACATTTCCTGACATTGAATACCTGCCACAACATTTCCTGGCATGGAATACCTGCCACAACATTTCCTGACATTGAATACCTGCCACAACATTTCCTGGCATGGAATACCTGCCACAACATTTCCTGGCATTGAATACCTGCCACAACATTTCCTGGCATGGAATACCTGCCACAACATTTCCTGGCATTGAATACCTGCCACAACATTTCCTGACATTGAATACCTGCCACAACATTTCCAGGCATGGAATACCTGCCACAACATTTCCTGACATTGAATACCTGCCACAACATTTCCTGACATTGAATACCTGCCACAACATTTTCAGGCATGGAATACCTGCCACAACATTTCCTGGCATTGAAAACCTGCCACAACATTTCCTGGCATTGAATACCTGCCACAACATTTCCTGGCATTGAATACCTGCCGCAACATTTCCTGGCATTGAATACCTGCCACAACATTTCCTGGCATTGAATACCTGCCGCAACATTTCCTGGCATTGAATACCTGCCGCAACATTTCCCGGCATTGAATACCTGCCACAACATTTCCAGGCATGGAATACCTGCCACAACATTTCCTGGCATTGAATACCTGCCACAATATTTCAAGGCATGGAATACCTGCCACAACATTTCCAGGCATGGAATACTTGCCACAACACTCCTGGCATTGAATACCTGTCACTATAGATTTTTCATATTTAAAATCTTGCTTTGGTACATGTGGTATGTATGATATAAAAATTGTCCAAGTTGATAATGGAGAAACCATTGGAGTAGTATTACATTTTTTAATTTTCCTGGAAATCATGTGACTTGAATCTGTCATGTGTGCCATCTGGTTAGATCAGCCGGTAGCATGTCAGACTATCAATCCAGGTGTCATGAGTCCGGATCTCTCCATCAAGTGACAGTGTCTGTGATGATACTGGCTAACCTTCCAAGACCCCAGGAGTTGTCTGTTAACCCTCAATAGCATTAAAATGATACTAAAATTAAAATGTTGTCTGTGTTAATGAGAAATGATAACTATTTCTTTTCTGCATGTATTCCAGAACAACAATAAATAGGGCACCAATGATTTTGTAAATTCATATGCATATTTGCATGTTGATAATAATTTTAAATAAGGAACTTATACCTTTTCTGTGTATTGCAGGACCATTCTGGATAATGAAGAAATCACAATGCAGCAGTTCTTAATGTATTTTGGACTTGGCGCTGATGTGTTCAATATCAATGTAAGTAATAAAGCATTTTTGTTGCAACTTCAAGTTGTTTAATTTTTTGGCTAACATGAGCATAAGGCTGTCAAGAGATATAATGATGTTAATTTTTCTGGACATGACTTTTTGGTTCAGATAGAAAATTCCGTCACAAGTTCCCGCGAAAAACAGTCATACAGTCTATCTGAACTAGAAAAGCCAAAGACGAGTGTAGCGATGCCTTCTATAGGGATGGTGCAGCGCATAATATACTTTTGTTCTATAATTTTTGTTATGCTGTGGCCGGTGATTTCCTTTCATCTGGCTGATAAAATAGTTCCAATAGTTTCCATATCAGAGGACTTGGAAATCCAAATTTGTATTGTGATTTTTGTTCTATCAGAGAGCAAAACACTTCAAATATGTGGTAGTCAAAGCATACAGTTTTCTATAAAATAACATGAAATGCAAACGACTACTGTAGGTATAGCAATGGTAAAAATATTCCCCTCGCTTCCTTCAGCGTCTCAAGTGACAATAAATATATTATGGCCGCCATTTTATTTGGGTAAAATGCAGGGAAAAATTGAAATTGTGGGCTCAATACCATTGGGTTTCATATTGACATTCGATTCAGAAGTATTTATTGTAATAAAAGAAAGGCTGGAATACTTCAAAAAGGTATCATAAGATTATTTAATTTTTTTATTGACATTTGTGCTTTTACACATATGTGTTTTTTTTCTTATTTTGTACACATGCTATAAAACCAGAACTTCTAGTATGCCTGCCATATTTAAAGTAATATCTATAACGATGAAAAATATACAAAATATTAGATTTTTTAAAACCACTTGTTAGATTTTTTGGTTGGTATTGAAATCCATAACACGTTATACAGGTGTCATCTTAAAAATGGAGGGAGGTAACTCTTGTATACTATGTTGTTTGTTCATTTCTTTCTGTCTAGTCGGTAACCAAAGCTGTGCAACTTTCCCTTGGGCCAAAACAGCATCTAAAAGTAGCAGATTCCTCAAATGTTTAGAAACAGACAATTTAAGAAAAAAAGTTTGTACTCTACCCCTTAAAATAAGTAATAAACATTGTTATCTTCTCTTGATCATGATGGCACCAATTTGGAACAAATCTATATCTGTAATGAATTTAAGAAAGATCAATGTTCAGCTCTTGTTTTTGGTAATTCTATAAATATTTCATATGTTTATAATAATTGGAACTAAATGTATATAAATGTTTTTCTCTTAAAGTGCAAATATTGATCATATTTACACCGACTATATAGCAAAAATAGTGGATGGTAAGGTATTGATTGTTAAGTTCTGAAAACGCCATTGATTTTTGTTCTTTAGTATATAGTAACTTATAAAAGTTTGAACTGCTTGTCATTCATAGAGAGACCCAATGAAAGAAGTGAAACTTACATTTTACTGTTTGTCAACTTCTGCACTATAGATAGGGGTCATGTGTCATATGAAAAAAAATATTCTATTCAGTGTGTACACTGTTGACAAAGTGAACAAAATCATTTATTCATACCCTAATTTCCAAACATCGATTTTTTTTTCTGAAGTCACAATTCAAACATGACTGTTTTCAAAATATTCAAAATACATCAATAATGCCATTCAAATAAAAAAAAATGAGCATTAAAATAAGGAAAATGCATTTTTAAAGAAGGAGAAACAAGGATTATTTATAACTGCCATTATGCAACTACCCTGCTGAAGCATTTTCTGATTCCAATGGTGGAAACTATGCCTTAAGTTTCAGAGTATCATTTTCTAAATCAAGTCATTATGACATATGATTCAGTTAAGCTCCCTGCTAAGAAGTATCCAAATAGGATGCTAGGAGAAATCTAGATCAGAAGACTTCTACATTAGAGTGCCTTCTGATGAGCTGCAGGCTCAACAGAATGCCACTGAATTTATAGAACAAAACATGAATACAAAAAGAAATGGGTTATTTTAGTTATTTTTAGCTAAATTATTTGTAGAATAGAGGGGCTATTGTACTCGCCCCAGCGTCTGCGTTGGTTTTTCAGGTTAAAGTTTTTTATTAGGTAACATATCTACTCAATCACTCATTTGATATGAATGAAACTTCACATGAGTGTTCAGCATCATAAGTGAAACACACATAGACAAGAACCATCAATAACTCCAGGTAGTATTTTGGCAGAGTTGTGACCCTTTTTTGGACTTATTTTTTCAGGTTAAAGTTTTTAATTATGTAAGATATCTATGCAACCACTCATTGGATATGAATGAAACTTCTCGTGTGTTCAGCATCATGAACAGAATCCACAGATAAAGTTAAAACTTTTTGAGCAGGTTAAAGTTTAAGAGCAAGTACATATTTCATTAACATATCATTGGATATGAATAAAACTTCTCATGTATGTTCAGTATCATCAACGGAATGCACAGAGATGAGAACCATAACTTTGGGTTGCATTTTTACAGAGTTATGGCCCTATCGGACTTACACATTTTGTGTTTTAGCCAGTTAAAGATTATAGTACAGTTTTTAAGGTTTTTTTGGGGGTTTTTTTCATTAACTTATTTTTTACATTTTCATGAAAGTTTAATATTCTTTAAAAAAAATGTCTATTTTTATGAAAGGGTATCCAGCTGTGGTAAACTGTGCATGCTGGTACAAGATTATTTCAATTATAGATACATTTTCATGAACTGGTACCGAAATATTGCCCTCTGACAGCTGTGAAGTTAGTGGCCTATATTGTATATATATGTATAAAACTAAACAACTTAGAATGTAGAAGGATATCCAGCATTGATAAACTGTAGATCCATTAACGAAAGCTGGTATATTACCATATGATTTGAAGTTAGTGAATAATTGTATTGTATATGTAAAACATTGATAAACTTATTTTGAAATAGTCTACAGATCATCTCAATTATAGCTTACACTTTATTTTAAATTCTTGCTGGAATTATTTCAGGTAATGTTAAATTTGTTTATCAGTATTGCTTGATCGACTTAAACTAGTCTGGTAATGCAATTGACGTATTAAGGGTTATTCATATACGTACATGATGTGCCTTAAGTTAGGTATTTGCACACCTGTTTGGGTTATTTGTCAGCAATGGTTTATGAATTTATAAATCAATTTTAAAGTTTGAATGACAAATGTAACAAATACAAATGCTGAATTAAATAATATTAAGGCAATACGAGACATCCATTCACTTTGTGGTTTTCCAAAACATTGTTGATAATGAAAATAAATAGTGTTGTAGAATTATTTTGCTCATTTATTTTTAACAGACAAGCAATAATTAGTCGAGCACGCTGTCCCTTTGGACAACTCTTGTTATTGCTGTTCCTACAATGACCACAAAAATCTACTGATTTTTTATCAAATCAACTGGTTTTTTTTAATCCCAAATCTACTGATCTGAAATCTCAGATTCAGCAAATTCAGAAATAGTAGGGTTGTATACTTGGAAAATTTTGTAGCCTGCTCAAAATTGTCATATGAGACTGTGTCTCGGACTATAATCTATTTTTTGCAGACTGAGGTTGTTTGGTTTATTATAAAATAAATTGTATAGATCTGTCTTTCATATATTATGTTTTATATGGTTTTATGCTCATAGTTACATTATATGTTACAACTAGCCTTCATGTGTTTGATAGGTCATTTATGAATGTGTTGGTTTATGATATCAAAAAGGCATACAATTAAAAGAAGAATTAAAACTGTTATACAGTTATGTCATCATCAACTAAAAATTATCCATATATTTAAATGAAAAAAAATATTTTCATTATTATTAAAAATTTCTTTTATCTGTCTTTAGATCTGTAGGAGCTCATTGATAAATCTGTAGATGTTATAGTCTGACATGAAAGAAAGACAACATTATGGTCAAATCTGTGTATGAGCCTTCTCTCGGGCTGTTCAGGCCTTTGATTCTTGGATACCAAACACATTAAACTTGGATACCAAACACATTAAATACTTTTTTTAATTTTAAGTTATTGTAAGATTTCATCATGATGTCTTTTAAGACGTCAAATTAAATATATTATGTCATATATTTTAATATGTCACATCATAATTTGTTCCAACGTCACACAACAGGGTAGGATGAGCGCACAAAAGGGTTGAAAATCGTATCCAGAAAAAAATATGTGGAAATCCTTGTCCAGTATGCAAGAAATAAGATTTGCATAATTTTTATATCACAAATATGATTTTTATCTGACTTGAGCCAAAGTTAGATTCCCTGTCACAGCTACGTGTTACATGTACTTGAACAAGTCACTTTATCCACATATGCTTAGTACAGGCTCTACCTCCGAACACCTCATGCTTGTCTAAGTTGTAAGAATTTGTTTCACAATTGGGTTAAAAAAATGCATACGTAGGACTTATCAGTTTAAAATAAAATTATGGAGGAGAAACTTTAAAGACTTATGTAGGGGCAGTTTGTAGTCCTCAAAAAGTTGTTCAATTCAGTTCAAAATTGGACACACTCTCAGGTATCGAAGGTTTTTTATAAAATCATGAGTTATAAATGAAAATATAAAAAAAATTCTTCATTTCTGAAAGAACAAGGCCTTGAGATTATAAATAATGCAATGCAAAAATTTCTCATACAGTTATAGATCTATATGCAAACTTGATCTAGATCAAAATTAATATTATTATGGAAATTAACAATGCTTCATATTTGGTACATGCGGTAAATTGATAGTACATAGTTTTATGTACATAAAACTTCACAAAACAATTGTATTTTTATTGCAGACTTCAGTCTCTGGTGGTGACATTGAGAAGGATCTTTTCTATGTAAAAGTTACACAGATCTGCCCTGAAGGAGAAGTCCTTAAAGACAACAAGTGTGGTATGTACTTAACCAGTATAACTAGGAGTTTGGACTAAAGAATCCTCCGTCGGTAGAAGGGACTGCTGTCTCAAGATTGTTAAACTCTCGGTCCGTAGGTTTTGTATTCTCCTCCACAGCTGTTCCTGTCCACCCTAACCTACTCTTCCCTGCCCACCCTAACCTACTCTTCCCTGCCCACCCTGACCTACTCTTCCCTGCCCACCCTAACCTACTCTTCCCTGCCCACCCTAACCTACTCCTCCCTGTCCTACCCAGGCCTGCTCAATCTTGCATCTATATGATATTCACTAAAGAATGGTTCTAAGATCTTCTTGGATAAAGGTGTATGCCATAATAACCTTTGTTAAAAAATGGTGGTAAAACCCCATTAAATAAAAACAATGAAATGTGGGTAATTTACAAAGGATAGTATTACATATTGAAACTGAAAGCATTAAACAACTTTTATTTCCCATAAAATATTATAAAAAATACATGAAACACAATGTCACTATGGTATGGAAAGTAATTTCCAAATTGTGAGCTTTGAATAATTTGATTGTGAAGGACAGAGCCTCAATTATAATGTGATTGGTTAAGGGCAAAGAATCAATTATAATGTGATGGATGAAGGACAAAGCTTCAATTAGAATGTGATGGGTAAAAGGCTAAGCTTAAATTATAATATAATAGGTGAAGGATAATGTGATGGGTGAAGGACAAATCTTCAATTATAATGTGATGGTTGAAGGACAAAGCTTCAATTATAATATGAAAGGTGAAGGACAAAGCCTCAATTATAATGTGATGGGTGAAGAACAAAGCTTCAATTATAAAGTGATGGGTGAAGGACAAGGCCTCAATTATAATATGATGGATGAAGGACAAAGCCTCAATTATAATGTGATGGGTTAAGGACAAAGCCGCAATTATAATGTGATGGGTGAAGGACAAAGCTTCAATTATAAAGTGATGGGTGAAGGACAAGGCCTCAATTATAATATGATGGATGAAGGACAAAGCCTCAATTATAATGTGATTGGTTAAGAACAAAGCTTCAATTATAATATGATGGGTGAAAGATAAAGCCTCAATTATAATGTGATGGGTTAAGTACAAAGTTTCAATTATAATGTGATGGGTTAAGGACAAAGATTCAATTATAATATGATGGGTGAAGGACAAAGTCTCAATTATAATGTGATGGGTTAAGGACAAAGTTTCAATTAGAATATGATGGGTGAAGGACAAAGTCTCAATTATAATGTGATGGGTTAAGGACAAAGTTTCAATTATAATAAAATGGGTTAATGAGGAAGTTCCAATTATAATATGATGGGTATAGATCAAAATTTGAATAATAATGTGAAGGATGAAGTAAACATTTTGTAATCTTTGAAAGTCTTAATTCAACCCAATGTAAGGAATTTTGCAGACAATCTACTCAGTGTAATGTAATGTGTACATCAGGGATTTTCCTTATCTAATCAACATGGCTATCCATAATGAAAACACATCATAGATGAAAATAAGATTAGTTTATACTAAGTTTGATTGCTAAGAAAGCTTAAAACTTACTTGACCCACTCTCAAGTCTGCTTCCTGTGTACAACCAGTACTGAGTGTTGTCTGCTTCCTGTGTAGAACCAGTACTGAGTGTTGTCTGCTTCCTGTGTAGAACCAGTACTGAGTGTTGTCTGCTTCCTGTGTACAACCAGTACTGAGTGTTGTCTGCTTCCTGTGTACAACCAGTACTGAGTGTTGTCTGCTTCCTGTGTAGAACCAGTACTGAGTGTTGTTGTTTTTAGAAGCATCTCCCAGTGAAGCTGGGTGTCGAACCCGCAACCTCTAGGATGAGCAGCCACTCTATCCACTACACTCCTGCTTCTTAAAAACTAAATAAAATGTTTTAAAACTTCACTCTGAATGTTACAGTTATATGCGGACCAGGAAACTACTTCCGTTATATCACTGTTGACAATGAACAAGTTGCCATATGCGATGACTGTCCACTCGGACAATTCAAAGACAGTTTCAACTATGTGAATTGTACATCATGCGGTGAAGACTTTACAACGGAGATGACAGGCTCGTATGATGTTGCTGCATGTAAAAGTAAGGCATAATTTTTTCTCTGTTATAATGTTATAACTTTACCATCATCTGCAACTGAATACCTGTTACCACAGGTCAGGTAAAAATGTCTGTGGAAGAGGGATTTAAGTTTGCTTTAATACGATTCAACAGAATCAGAAAAAGGTCTTGAGAATTTGAGTTTTAAAATTATTTTTATAATAATGCACTTTATAAAACTCCTCCATTTTTTTATTGAAATTAAATTGAATATCACATTTGCTGTTTCTGCTCTTAAATACTTATTTATCAGTACAAAATAGAGCCTAAGCCTTTTTAAAAGTTCCATTCAAATTTATACTCAAACACAATTCATATCAGTGTATTTCAGGATTCATTGCGCAACCTTTATTGACCTCTGTCAATGTCTCAAAGTTTGTAAACTGCTTTCAGTATTAATACTACACAGTCATGTTCACCTGGACATCTGACAAAATTAAGACATGGAGATTTTGTCATATTCAACTCAACTTAAATCATACTATTTAAGTTAATAGAAATGTTTACTTTCTCGCAAAATAATCCAAATCGTAAACCCAGTATAAAGATATATTCAAGTAAATTTTGAAGTATAAATTCCGATTTGATATGAACAAAATGAATATTATATTAAATAAATGAAAAAGATTGCTAGGTACTTGTGTATGGATGGTGGTTCACTAATTCAAATGTTTATACCGTGTTTTTAATACATATACAAATGTATATCCATAATTATGATGGATATGAAATTTTCTTCTTACTAGTAAAATTGGATGCTATTATGTTGAAAATTGATTTACACCCGTTAAAAAATTACACACTACAATTGCAGCGAAGTGCCCTGTTGGTGAAATGTTCGACAACACTATAGAAAGATGTATGAAATGTCCTATAGGATTCTATCAGGATGAGGTAGGCCAGTTTTACTGCAAAGGTTGTGATGCTGGCTACACAACTGAGTTTGAAGGAACCAATTCATCATTCCTATGTTCAGGTAAGGAACTCTCTTTTTTTTTTACAAACTGAGAAAAAATGATTTGATATACATGTATATAATTATATATTATTGTCTAATAATGATGTACAGGTAAATACAATTACTTTTTGTCTTATAATGGTGTACAGGTAGATGCAATTATTTTTTGTCTTATAATGATGTACAGGTATATACAATTATTTTTTGTCTTATAATGATATTAGGGCATATATTATGTTCATCATTATTTTTTTCCTTTTTTTGATTTACAGGTAGATATACACTTATTTAATATCTGATATTGATAAACCAGAGTGTTTTTTTTTCAATTTATAGCCGATCAGGGGGGGGGGGGGGGGTTGGTCCTCCCTTTCCAATTGGTCTTAAGCGCCGTCTCAAGATCACTAACCTCTGACCCCTTAGGTCATAGGTTCGAGTCACACTCGCTCACAAAAACTTTATGTGAGAAAGTTTGCCAGTTACTTGCGGAAGGACGGTGGTTCTACTCAGTCTGAGGTCTTCCTCCACCAGTAAAACTGGATATGCCACATATAACCTGAAATGTGTAGAAAATGGTGTTGAACCCCATTATAGCTGATCTTCAACTTTATTTCCAAAGAAAAAATATTTTCCTTAAAATTCGCAGTCAGAAGCTTCGAAAAATAATTTAATATAACTGTATTGAAAAGCTAATGATCATATACCATCGAGCATAGTAGTTTCTGTTATTCATCACATGACATCTTATCTTGGCTCTCACCAATTATTCATTAAGAATTAGTATAATCATTTGCAAAATTTGAATACAAATAATATTACAGTGCAATGCAATAATGACAACACATAAACAAGAGGGTTGGGCCCTGAGTTCTGTCATTGTCATTCATTTCTCACCACTAATTCAAGTGGGAAAGTTATCAGATACTTGCTGAAAGGGGCTTGCTTGAGTACTGGTTAACCTTCCAGGATCCCAGGAAAGAGTGGTTAAGTTTACTGATAATCTTTTAGCCCTCATCGGCATAAAATGCCGCTAACTATTCAAACAAACAAACTCATATAAGATCATTAATGATATGTTCTACTTCAGAAACATGTGACAGTGGAAAACAGTTGGCAGGCACTGGCAATTGTGTCAAATGTCCAGTCGGTCAATACAGAGATGCGACATTAACCCGCACGTGTGAGCAGTGTCCAGGTGGCAACATCACAATTTCGGAAGGAGCCACTTCTGCTCTGCTATGTACTGTTGGTAAGCAGATAGACGGATAGACCAGAATTACATCTTTCTTTGGTCATTTATTTATTTTACTTTGATTGTTACAAGTTCTTACAGCGTAGACAAATCAGGATTGAAGTATTCCCTAGGGTGGAACCAGTACTAAGCATATGCAGATAAAGTGTCTTACTCAAGGATACTAGAGACTGGACATGACTGTGGCAGAGGATTGAACCCACAACCCACCGATCCTGGGTCCAATACTTTATTACTGGACAACGCGCTTAACATTGTTGTCCACATCTTTCTCTGAAATATTGCGTTAATTAACTTATTGGAAATATTTTCCTCTCATTATTATTTGGAAGATATCTTAGTAACACATTTGATATTGTAAGACTTGCAAAACAAATTGTTAATAATACATGTATATACAGTATACCTAAATTGCGATATACCTATTACCGCGAATGCCCGTATAAAAACAATCTGGGAAGACATACGCAAAGCTCCAACTTCCGTTAGCGTCTGCATTTGTTTGCATTTCGTATCGTCAACTGTTTATTACTCAGCATACTTGTGTAACCTTATTACTGTTTATTATTGACGCCATTCTTTACATGGTTGAAAAAAAATGAGACTCGCGGTATTAGGTATGACCAGTATATATGTGTATATGTCATAATGTTAACTATGAGTACCAGTCCATTTAGTCTAAAATTATAGTATAAGTACCAGTCCATTTATTCCTCAGTTATAATGTAAGTACCAGCCCATTTATTCTGTAATGATGAATTCTACTATAAGTACCAGTCCATTTATTTCTGCTATCATGAATCATGTTATGAGTACCAGTCTATTTATTCTTCAATTATGAATGCTGCTTCAAGTACTTTATGAGTTCTTCCCACTTCTTTGAGAATTGAAATCTGATATTTCTTCTTGGCCATAGACCAGTCTAATGTGTAAATGGTCTGTCTGTTTCATGAGATGGTTTAACTTACCTGTCTTATGAAACAGGGTAACCATTGTGTTAACTCATGACAAGAAATATTTGCCTATTGGTCGGTATGATAAGCTGAGCTAAGCAAGGTCACAACTACATGGAATTAAGCAGCTTACTGTTGTTCCTGAGCAAAGTGAAGTTACACATAAAACAGTTAATTAACAATGGTACACCTAGTGAGGTGTGAAGTAAATGCCTCTTTCTCATTTACCACTGTGACTGTTGTTGGGACCAATTTTTTTTCTCTATATTTATAATCTTGATAATCTTTGACACTTGCTTTTCTAAAAAAAAAAAAAAATATTTCTTGGCAATTTCTCTGAAAAAAATGTGACGGAATTCTGCTAAAGTTTCTGAATGGTTGATGCTACCTCAGTGATTCCAATAGTATTTCAGAAAGACTGAGTGGTATTGTTTATTGTTTGAGTCCTGGACTCGCTGCATATTTTTCTTGTCCTGTTACATTGTGGTGGAGAATTTTGGTATAATGGGACGAGAAAAATTTGTAGCCAATCTGGGACTCGATCCTGCAACTTTTCCTTTACAGAGTGAATGCTCTTCTGACTGAGCTAACCGGACTGCTTACATACATTTCTCTTATATATAAGTCAGAGTCCCTTGTTGGGTGCCAATGTAAGAGGACAAGAAAAAATAAGCAGCCAGTTTGGGATTTGAACCTGGGACCTTTTCGCTTACAGAATGAATGCTCTGCCGACTGAGCTAACCGGACTGCTTGCATACATTTCTCTTATATATAAGTCAGAGTCCCTTGTTGGGTGCCAATGTAAGAGGACAAGAAAAAATAAGCAGCCAGTTTGGGATTTGAACCTGAGGCCTTTTCGCTTACAGAATGAATGCTCTGCTGACTGAGCTAACCGCACCGCTTACATACATTTCTCTTCTAGTATTTTATGTACACACTGTGATGTATCTTTTTCAGAGCAGAGCTCTGTGTTGCATGTTTCTTTTTGTATATGAAATAAAACATCTGCTGTTTCAGTGGCGTGTAATCCGGGCTCTAAAAGAAATGAAGTAACAGAAATATGTGAATTGTGCGAAGTTGGTACTTACCAAGATGAGAAATGGCAGACAAGCTGTAAATCATGCGGAGATACAGCTCGATATATAACAGATAATAAAGGATCTATAAAACAAGAGGATTGTAAATGTAAGTATGGGAGTGATTAGAATTTTTTTTAACAGTTTGTTTTTTTGTTTTTGTTAATAAGACAGTTGTTTATTGAAGAAATGTTCCGATGACCTTGAAATAATGCCACCATGCACCAGTTGAAGACTAGGGAGGGAAATTTATAATGCTACCCATGTCTGTTCTTCAGTCTAGGAATTGTTTACGCTTAATAAATATTGTTCCTTTAATTATAGAGATCAAATTTTATATTTCTTTACATGTTGACCACTTGGAGCATCAAGATACTATGCCCATTCACAATGGTGGATCTACTCTATAAAAAAACCTGTTGGTTGCAACCCCCACCCCTCACAAACTTCTTTATTTTATTAAAATCCATGATATTTTTACTGACAAACAAGTATGTCTGTTCAGGTTTTTTATGTTCCACACCCCTTAAGTCTGCCCCCTCTAAACTGAAATTCTAGATCTGCACTTGATTCATCACAGCACTTTGTTGCTCCAAGGGGTTGATGGATGTCTGAAAATAAAAGGTTACAGACATAGGATTCCTTGATGTACTTATTATGTACTGATTATGTATTGAATATGCATGTACTGAATATGAATTGATTATTTACTGAATATGTACTGAATATGTACTGATTATGTACAGAATAGGTACTGATTATGTTCTGATTATGAACTGAATAGGTACTGACTATGTACTTAATAGATACTGATTATGTACTGAATATGAATTGATTATGTACTGAATAGGTACTGACTATGTACAGAATAGGAGCTGATTATGTACTGATAATGTACAGAATAGGTACTGATTATGTACTGAATATGTACTGATTATGTACAGAATAGGTACTGACTATGTACTGAATAGATACTGATTACGTACTGAATATGAATTGATTATGTACTGAAAAGGTACTGACTATGTACTGAATAGGAACTGAATATGTACTGATAATGTACAGAATAGGTACTGATTATGTATTGAATATGTACTGATTATGTACAGAATAGGTACTGATTATGTACTGAATAGGTACTGACGATGTACTGAATAGGTACTGATTATGTACTGATTATGTACTAAATAGGTACTGACTATGTACTGAATAGGTACTGATTTTGTAATGAATATGTACTGAATAGGTACTGATTATGTACTGAATATGTACTGACTATGTACAGAATAGGTACTGATTATGTACTGAACATGTTCTGATTATGTACTGATTATGTCATGATTATGTTCTGATTATATACCATATAGGTACTGATAATATACTGATTATATACTGATTAAGTACTGATTATGTACTGAAGAGATTTTATTTTTACTTTTTGTCAATTTAATGTGGCTGGGTAGTATTGTACAACAAAACCTGTAAAGTGAATTTAGATTAAAAAAATGTGTCTCAGGGTTAAATTCTTCACTGGCTCATGATCTGTAATTATAAAGGGGAAAAAGCACATCTTTACCAGGTTTCTTTTTTTAATTCAATGGTTTTGTGATATTTATCAATTTCCTGAGTAACACTATGTCAACTATTCACCCTTGATGCTGTTCAAACCATCAATTCTAAAATGACAAAGAATTGCCTAGAAATCTGGTATCTGAGCATCAAGGTTTCAATGGTGATTTCTAAAATACCAACCATTTAACACCTGGTGAGTAAAAATAAATTGCTGTAATACAAAGCCCTGAAAAAAGAAGAAGAAGAAGAGATCTATATTTTTTATTCTACCTCCTTTATCTGTTGAATATTTAAGGGAGACAATGGTGGTACAGTCCAATACAATCGTATAAACAAAATGTTCTATTTTCAGATTATTGTCCGAGTGGCTTTGAGGTTGAGTCGGAAGGTAATTGTAAAATATGTGAAGTTGGTTACTACAAAAACAATGATGAAGACATTCACAGCATGTGCAAGAAGTGTGATGGCAACTTGAGAACTGCCACTAAGGGATCTACGAATAAACTTAACTGCACTATCTGTAAGATATTATTCTCTGTGTGTTTTTTTTCTTATCTGTTTACAGTCGCAGTGTAATTGACAAGTATTATATATTTATGCCTCTCATAGTCTTGTTATTAAACTGATTTCAATGAAACTTTATATTCAACTAGAATTTAATTTTCGCCTGTATTTTGTATGACTTTGTCTACCTCCTATTGATTGATGACGTTACACTTATCTGCAACTCCATGTGACTCTTACAAATTAACCAATTCCAAATGAAACTTTGTCTACCTCCTTTTGATTGATGACGCTACACTTATCTGCAACTCCATATGATTCACAAATTAACCCATTCCAAAAGCGACTGTTGTAAAAATATTATGATACAACAAGTTTAAACAATTATTTAATATGTTTGGTATGCAAGAAAAAAAATAGAGCCTCGTTCCTGCCAAAACAGTTATCCCTCAGGACGGAATTTTCTATCCAAACCAAAAACCCATGTAAGATTCTTATCATCTGTCCAGTTTGTCCATGAAAAATGTGACCTGTATATTATTTAACTGTCACTTTAAGAGTTCAAGGGGACTGGGATAAAAATGGACAGTTAGGTCTTAAATTCATTTAGGTTCAGTTGGGTTTAAGAGGCATTTAGATTCAGACAGGCCAAGATTGGAGTTTGGGAGATTTGTGGGGTAAGGCTCAAAGATTGGGGAGTTTCGGGGAGTTTCGTCTGAACTATGTTTTGAAGCATTTATATTTGTGTTTAAATAGTGATTATTAAGTTTAAATGAAAGATATAATAATGTAGGAATAAATCTGTATATAAAATTACTGCACTTTCTGTTGATATTGGAACACTCAGAGACTCAGTATAGATCTGAGCATATGTACTTGCTCAAACAGCATTTCTGTATATCCAAGTTATAGAAACCTGATTTCCAGTCATTATAACAAACAACTTTCTTCATTGTATAAAATTTTTTGAAAAATCTTGGTATTTATTTATAATGGTCATGGTAGTTGCATTAAAATGGACTACTCTGGTTTATTTTCCAGATTGCTTATCATTTTACAATTTTACATTAAATGTTTTCGTCAAATTTTGATAATTGAATGTTATAGAACACTCATGATAACTGTATCTCAAGAAAGACATTAATAGTCATGCATCAATTCCAACAAAATGCACAGATCCAGTATCTACTTTGCCATGCTGGTTTGATGAAGCCAGGCCCGATTAGCTCAGTCAGTTATGTGTCTGACTATCAATTCAGGGGTCGTTTAATCGAATCCCCGCTCGGCAACAGTCTCCGTGATGATTGATATATGACATTGTGTCTCATTATCATTCATCTCTCACTGCTGACTCAAGTAGAAAGGTTGTCAGTTATTTGTGGAGATGAGGTGTGCTTGAATACTGGTTAACCTTGTAGGACCCCAGAAATCAGTGGTTAGGTTAACTGATCATCTGTTAGCCCTCGATGGCATAAAAATGATGCTAAGTATTCAATCAATCAATCATGGTTTAATGAACTCTACTTTGAAGTCTTTATCTTTTTAAAGAAAATAGCTTCATGAAAACATTTCACATTTTTCAGATAAATGTCCGGTTGGTTACAAGCCCACCAGTGACAACTCCCAGTGTGAGAAATGTCCCCTTGGAACTTTCCAGGATGTTCCATTCAGCACAGAGTGTAAGAGTTGTGAAAGTGGGGAGAGCACACGCTATACAGCCTCTAACTCGTCCACAGATTGTGAAAGTAAGCATTTTGAATACGACTTCTGGTGCATACGCTTGAGCTAAATGATTTTGTCAATATTCATACACCGTTTTGACTGTTTTTGAATAAAATATACATTAAACACACGTATGTCTTTTAAAGGTAAATAAATGTTTTTAATTTTTTTTATGCCTTTGCCATTGAAAAAATGGTTTATAAAGAGTAACCCATCATCATTTATCTGATTATCCAATTTCTGAAATGGTTTCAGCTTAATATTTTTAACTTCCTTTGAAATATTTTAATGAAATTTAGGGTGTTAAATACTAAGTAAGCTTAGTTTTGTAACTAAGCTAATTTAGGTCAAGGTCACTGTTACTAAAAATAGAGAAATGCTTCCCATTTAATAACTTTTAGTTCCTTTAGAATTTGGATGAAATTTGTGGATCGGTTGCTTACATTATGTTACAAAGGAAGCTTATTCATGCATTTGAGCTAATTTTGTGTTGCTATGGTGACTTACTCACTCATTATAATGTCAGTACCCAATAAGTTGTCATTGTATTAAGTCTTAGAAATAAAGGCCTTAATATGTATGTTTGTAGAAAATTGTATTCGTGTCCAGTTCATAGTTTTGTCATTTGTTGACAGACTTATGTAAAATCAACATGGTATGAGAATGTGGCATGCTCAGCTCCATGTCTCTAGGGTCAAGGTCATACTAGGAGGCCAAATGCAAAGGTCTTATGTTTCTGGAAAGTAGTATTTGAGTCTGGTCTGTATTTTTGTCATTTTAACCACCAGCAAAAAATCCTGCAAAGAAGTTGTATTGGTTATACTGGTCTTCCAGTTCCATCCATCTGTCTGTCTGTCCATCCAGTCTGTCCATCTGTCTATCCATAGATGAACTATGTTTGACCTCTAGTCATATTAATGCATAAATATATATTTCAAACTTACCAAATTTGTTGCCGTTTGTCATAAATGTGTACTTCTGATGATATATTATTGAGTCTTCCTCATGGTAAATCACAGCTCTTGTTACAATGTATATAATTGTTAATTTTTACATTGTGTATATTTCAGTGTATAGTTTCAAATGTTAGGTTTACATAATCAAAGAAGCGAAAAGTGGAGACATCTGTGTCCCATGGGTGCATTTCTAAATTAAGCAAATTATTGCTTCAGTGAATAAATTTCATTTAGACAATATCTTAATTGTGACCAAAGGTATATGGATATATGTTCTATTATGTTTTTCCTGAATCTTTTACATGAAATGTTTTCTTCATCTATTAAAAGGTCATACCTATGTATTTGGATGGACTGATCCAGTTTTTGTTTATCCAACATTTTACTTAAATAATTAAAATCTTAACTTAACTTTTAATGATAATCTACTATTTGTTCAGCTTATTGTGCATCTGGCCTGGAGAAGAAAGGAGATGCATGTGAATCCTTGTCCAAAGGGTACATACAAGGACAATACAGATGGCTATTTCAGTGTCTGCACCCTTTGTGAATCTCTTTACACAACTGCTAATGAAGGATCCATATCTGCAGGCAACTGTTCAATTCGTAAGTACACAGTACACCATTAAAATTATGCTTTGAAAAGATTCTGGTCAATTCTGAAGGAAGTCTTAAAATATTATTTTATATTCATGAATAGTTTTAGTTTATACATACTTAGCGCAATTTATTTATGAAGGAACTTGTCCTACTGTTATATAATATTATATATTTATGAAGGAGCTTGTCCTGCTGTTATATAATATTATATATTTATGAAGGAGCTTGTCCTGCTGTTATATAATATCATATATTTATGAAGGAGCTTGTCCTGCTGTTATATAATATAATATAATTTATGAAAGAACTTGTCCTGCTGTTATATAATATTATATATTTATGAAGGAGCTTGTCCTGCTGTTATATAATATTAAATATTTATGAAAGATCTTGTCCTGCTGTTATATAATATTATATATTTATGAAGGAGCTTTTTACTGCTGTTATATAATATTATATATTTATGAAGGAACTTGTCCTGCTGTTATATAATATTATATATTTATGAAGGAGCTTGTCCTGCTGTTATATAATATTATATATTTATGAAGGAGCTTTTCCTGTTGTTATATAATATTATATATTTATGAAGGAGCTTGTCCTGCTGTTATATAATATCATATATTTATGAAGGAGCTTGTCCAGCTGTTATATAATATTATATATTTATGAAGGAACTTGTCCTGCTGTTATATAATATTATATATTTATAAAGGAGCTTGTCCTGCTGTTATCTAATATTATATATTTATGAAAGAGCTTGTCCTGCTGTTATATAATATTATAAATTTATGAAGGAACTTGTCCTGCTGTTATATAATATTATAAATTTATGAAGGAACTTGTCCTGCTGTTATATAATATTATATATTTATGAAGGAGCTTGTCCTGCTGTTATATAATATTATCTGTTTATGAAAGAACTTTTCCTGCTGTTATATACATCTGTAGTATAATCTGTTTATGAAGGAACTTGTCCTACTGTTATGTTATATAATATTATATATTTATGAAGGAACTTGTCCTACTATTATATATATTTGAATATAATATGTTTATGAAGGAACTTGTTCCGCTGTTATATAATATAATATAATTTATGAAGGAACATTGTCCTTACTGTTATATAATATTATATTTTTATGAAGGAACTTGTCCTGTTATATAATATTATATATTTATGAAGGAACTTGTCATACTGTTATATAATATTATATATTTATGAAGGAACATGTCTTGCTGTTATATAATATTATATATTTATGAAGGAACTTGTCCAGTTGTTATATAATTTTATATATTTATGAAGGAACTTGTCCTGCTGTTATATAATATTATATATTTATGAAGGAACTTGTCCTGCTGGTACAAAGAGGACAGAAGATGACCTATCATGTGACCCTTGTCCCATTGGGACATACCAGCCTAAAGAATACCAAACTGTATGCTTAAATTGCTCGGTTATGACCAGCACAAAACAGGTTAACTCGACCAACATCAACCAATGTGAAGGTAGGGCATTTCATCACACATCATTAGTTGTATAGCATGCACCGCAGACAATATTTTGAGTTTTCAAATGATTTTTTTTAATTATCAAAACTTGCAGTTTTTATGCCCCAGCCATGGCGAAGGAGCATTAACTGTTACCCCAGTCTGTCCATCCATCTGTGTATCCACACAACTGTCTGTCCATCCTTCTGTGTATCCACTCAACTGTCTGTCCATCCTTCTGTGTATCCACTCAACTGTCTGTCCATCCTTCTGTGTATCCACTCAACTGTCTGTCCATCCTTCTGTGTATCCACTCAATTGTCTGTCCATCCTTCTGTGTATCCACTCAACTGTCTGTCCATCCTTCTGTGTATCCACTCAACTGTCTGTCCATCCTTCTGTGTATCTTCTCAACTGCCTGTCCATCCTTCTGTGTATCTACTCAACTGTCTGTCCATCCTTCTGTGTATCCACTCAACTGTCTGTCCATCCTTCTGTGTATCTACTCAACTGTCTGTCCATCCTTCTGTGTATCTACTCAATTGTCTATCCATCCTTCTGTGTATCTACTCAACTGTCTATCCATCCTTCTGTGTATCTACTCAACTGTCTGTCCATCCTTCTGTGTATCTACTCAACTGTCTGTCCATCCTTCTGTGTATCCACTCAACTGTCCATCCATCCTTCTGTGTATCTACTCAACTGTCTGTCCATCCTTCTGTGTATCCACTCAACTGTCTGTCCATCCTTCTGTGTATCTACTCAACTGTCTGTCCATCCTTCTGTGTATCCACTCAACTGTCTGTCCATCCTTCTGTGTATCCACTCAACTGTCTGTCCATCCTTCTGTGTATCTACTCAACTGTATGTCCATCCTTCTGTGTATCCACTCAACTGTCTGTCCATCCTTCTGTGTATCCTACTCAACTGTCTGTCCATCCTTCTGTGTATCCACTCAACTGTCTGTCTATCCTTCTAAGTATCCACTCAACTGTCCATCCATCTTTCTGTGTATCCACTCAACTGTCTGTCAATCCTTCTGTGTATCTACTCAACTGTCTGTCCATCCTTCTGTGTATCTACTCAACTGTCTGTCCATCCTTCTGTGTATCTACTCAACTGTCTGTCCATCCTTCTGTGTATCCACTCAACTGTCTGTCCATCCTTCTGAGTATCCACTCAACTGTCCATCCATCTTTCTGTGTATCCACTCAACTGCCTGTCCATCCTTCTGTGTATCTACTCAACTGTCTGTCCATCCTTCTGTGTATCCACTCAACTGTCTGTCCATCCTTCTGTGTATCTACTCAACTGTCTGTCCATCCTTCTGTGTATCTACTCAATTGTCTATCCATCCTTCTGTGTATCTACTCAACTGTCTATCCATCCTTCTGTGTATCTACTCAACTGTCTGTCCATCCTTCTGTGTATCTACTCAACTGTCTGTCCATCCTTCTGTGTATCCACTCAACTGTCTGTCTATCCTTCTGAGTATCCACTCAACTGTCCATCCATCTTTCTGTGTATCCACTCAACTGTCTGTCAATCCTTCTGTGTATCTACTCAACTGTCTGTCCATCCTTCTGTGTATCTACTCAACTGTCTGTCCATCCTTCTGTGTATCTACTCAACTGTCTGTCCATCCTTCTGTGTATCCACTCAACTGTCTGTCCATCCTTCTGTGTATCCACTCAACTGTCTGCCCATCCTTCTGTGTATCTTCTCAACTGTCTGTCCATCCTTCTGTGTATCTACTCAACTGTCTATCCATCCTTCTGTGTATCTACTCAACTGTCTATCCATCCTTCTGTGTACCTACTCAACTGTCTATCCATCCTTCTGTGTATCTACTCAACTGTCTGTCCATCCTTCTGTGTATCTACTCAACTGTCCATCCATCCTTCTGTGTATCCACTCAACTGTCTGTCCATCCTTCTGTGTATCCACTCAACTGTCTGTCCATCCTTCTGTGTATCTACTCAACTGTCTGTCCATCCTTCTGTGTATCCACTCAACTGTCTGTCCATCCTTCTGTGTATCCACTCAACTGTCTGTCCATCCTTCTGTGTATCCACTCAACTGTCTGTCCATCCTTCTGTGTATCTACTCAACTGTATGTCCATCCTTCTGTGTATCCACTCAACTGTCTGTCCATCCTTCTGTGTATCTACTCAACTGTCTGTCCATCCTTCTGTGTATCCACTCAACTGTCTGTCCATCCTTCTGAGTATCCACTCAACTGTCCATCCATCCTTCTGTGTATCCACTCAACTGTCTGTCAATCCTTCTGTGTATCTACTCAACTGTCTGTCCATCCTTCTGTGTATCTACTCAACTGTCTGTCCATCCTTCTGTGTATCTACTCAACTGTCTGTCCATCCTTCTGTGTATCCACTCAACTGTCTGTCCATCCTTCTGTGTATCTACTCAACTGTCTGTTCATCCTTCTGTGTATCCACTCAACTGTCTGTCCATCCTTCTGTGTATCCATTCAACTGTCTGTCCATCCTTCTGTGTATCTACTCAACTGTCTGTCCATCCTTCTGTGTATCCACTCAACTGTCTGTCCATCCTTCTGTGTATCTACTCAACTGTCTGTACATCCTTCTGTGTATCCACTCAACAGTCCATCCATCCTTCTGTGTATCCACTCAACTGTCTGTCAATCCTGTGTATCCACTCAACTGTCTATCCATCCTTCTGTGTATCCACTCAACTGTCCGTCCTTGCTTCTGTGTATCCACTTAACTGTATGTCCATCCTTCTGTGTATCCACTCAACTGTCCGTTCATCCTTCTGTGTATCCACTCAACCGTCCGTCCATCCTTCTGTGTATCCACTTCTCAAACAAGCACTTTATCCGGAGCCAGGATCTGTCGGTTTTGCCAATTCCATATTTGTAAAACATCAGTTTCAAATAAATAACTTCAGAAATAGTCTATGTTTCTATAATTACTATTAAGCTTGTAGCTGTAAAATTATCAATAACATGTCAAGTTTGAGATATTTCAATATCATGAAAATTTTTAACAGTTATGATGACTGCTATTAAAATAATTTTTTTTTCCTTTATCTATTATTTTGTTTTCAGGTCATTTTTATGATATCATTGCAGTGTTTCTAATTAATATCATTTACAATAATTCATGTTATATATTAATCTGTCCCAGGGTGCACTGTGCTATGCTCCGTTTACCTCTGTCAATGCCTCAACTTTTGTGAGATCCAAATACAATACCAATCATCTTGCACAATTGACAAAAACATGACATGGTAGTTCCACATTATTTTGTCCATACCATATCAGTTTTTATACTTCCACACTTGCTTAAATATAAATTGTTAAACAATTGTTAAGCCGTGAACAATTTGTGTGGAAGTAAATGTAATTTAAAAAAAAATGCTTAAATGAAAGTACAGATTTTATTTGAATGGAATATGTTAAAATGTCTCATTTTCCCTTCCAATTTATAAGTGATGGTTTAATGTTTCAAGAACCGTACCACCAACTATGAGACATTGACAGAGGTCAATGAAGATTATAAGTGCAATGAACCCTGGGAGAGAATGGTCGTTACAGATGTTTGGGCAAGTCAGAAATAATTCAGAATTTTAATACTGAGTAACGAGATCAAAGCAATACAGACAACCTGAGTGACAAATTGTTTCTATACCACATGAGTAACTATAGAAATAGTTCATGGTTTATCAAATTTCTGCACCTTAATTACATGTATTAGATAAAAATTATATTATCAAAATCATTTTACCATTTCAGTTTATTGTGCGTCTGGGTTAGAGATGACAGAAAATGGATGTCAGCCTTGTCAGTTAGGCTATTACAAGAATAACTTGGATGAAAATGGTGTCTTCCAGATGTGTCAGTTATGTCCAGAAGATTACATCACATCTGATGTTGGATCTGTCTCAGTGGGGTCATGTACTGTTGGTGAGCACAGACAGTTTTGTAAAAAATCGGGTGTTCAGTATGTTTCATAGTCATAAAGCAGTTCATATTGGGGTCAGGGTTGCTCATGCCAGAGGTTGCTGGTTTGGTCCCCAACCCTTTCAGCCTCCCACCTTATATATCAGACCTTTGTGTTCATTCAGTTTCTTCAATTCTTTTATAATAACTATGAATAATAACTCTGAGGAGCTGGGCCTGACTAGCTCAGTCAGTAACTGGTCTGGCTATCAATCCAAGGATCATGAGTTTCAATTCCCTTTAGCAACATCTTTTTGATGATTTATCATGACATTTGTTCTATGCAAGGTGTCTGCCACCTCTGTATTATGTTGGAGGCATAATACCACCATTGGAAAAAGGAAGTGCTTCCGAGGAGTAGTCGCATAATGGTGGTTATAAAAAATCCTCATTTTTTTCTTCTTTAAAAATGCATTTTCCTTATTTTGATGCTCATTTTGTTATTTGAATGGTATTATTAATGTATTTTAAACATTTTGATAGCATTGTCATGTTTGAATTGTGAATTAAGAAAAAAAAAATTGATGCTTGGAAATTGGGGTATGAATACATGACTTCAGAAGTCTACTTTCACTTTGTCAACAGTGTACACACTGAGCAGAAATAAAAACTCTTAAAGACACATGACCCCTACTTTTATCATCATAAAGTAAAATGTAAGTTCACTTCTTTCATTTCAGTCTCTCTATGAATGACAAGCCTTCAAACTTTTATTATTAACTATAGAATAAAGAACAAAAATCAATGGTGGGTTTACACCTGGAGAAATAGTCAGTGACTTTTAGAGATGAGCTGTGTCTTAACCCTTTACTCCATATATAAGACTTCATACAACCTTTAAATACAGAGTATACCCAGATCAGGATCATGGTCTACTCTGTGTGCTAATAAAATATTGTAGATATGACCTTATACTGTTGGCTATGGTAGTAATCTTCCTACTCTTTTGTTATTATTAAAATTTTTATCTAATTAAATATTCCTAGTAGGTGGAGTCTCATATGAATATTCATCAGGTAAACGGTTAATACTGGATAACAGTCTATTTGAGAGGTATGTGGTCTTACAACAACATTGCCTTAGACCACTTGACAACAGGGGATCCCTCACTAATATCTAAAACTATATAAACAAGAAATTCATTTGTTGATACATATCTCACACCTTTGATTGAACATGAACAATTCTACAATATTATAAGAAATAATTAATTTATGTTTCAGCCAACTGCAGCGCAGGATACAAACGAGAGAACAACGTATGTATTCCATGCCCTATTAAAACATACCAACCAGACAAATGGCAGTCGGAGTGTATTACATGTGGATTAGATAAGACAACAGAATTTAATGCTTCCACGAGTCTGTCCAACTGTATATGTAAGTAATTTCAATGATAAGGTTTTTGTTTTTTTTTTTTTTTCAATGTGTTTAACACATTACAGGTTATATACGGCATATCCAGTTTTATTTGTGGAGTCTTAGGACCTCAGAATGAATCTGAGTATAACTACAGTTCTTCTGCAAGTAACTGGCAAACTTTCTCACATTAAGTTCTTGGAGCGAGCAGGACTCAAACCTACAATCTTAGCAGTGAGAGGTAAGTGATATTGAGAAGGCTGAGAACACTCAGTCTCAGGAGACCCTTTAATTACAAGATAAAAAGAAATACATAATTGAAAAAGCAAATGTGAAATTTTTACATGGCGATTTAAACTTGATGTGAAATTGATAATTAAAAGTCATTGTTAAATTAATGAATTAGTAACAATTCAAAAGGAATTGAAAGTAAATGAAAATTTCATAAGGTAAAGAGAAACTATTAATTTGAAATTAATAATAAAATTAAGAATAACTGAAATTTTATCTAAATGAGTGAAGTTACAATCACTGGATATTTCAAAATTGATATTAAATTATTTAAGAATCAATGTTTAATTGATAAAGGAAAAACATTGTAACTCAATTGACATGAACATTAATTGGATTCAGTAAGTTGTCAAGTGTTAAACAAACATTTTTTCAAGTATGCAAATTTCTGTGTTGAAATATAGGATTTTCAATTAAAAGTATGCAGCTCTGGGCAAAAGAGTATAAAAATGGAGTGAATGTAATGCACTATGTTAGTATTGAGCATGAACTCGTAAGTACCAGCTTACCAATAAAACTGATTAGTTCTGTAGGGACATGTAGTTATTTTTTCAACTAAAATGCTGATGTTGATGATTTTTGGGCCTGATTCCTAACAAAATATAGATTTATTTTGCCTGGTTCCTAACAAAGAACAGATTTATTTTGTCTGGTTCTTAACAAGATTTATATTTATTTTGTCTGGTTCTTAACAAGATTTATATTTATTTTGTCTGGTTCCTAACAAGATTTATATTTATTTCTCATTGTCATCACCTGTGGAATAACCTACCACTTTGTGTTCTCATTGTCATCACCTGTGGAACTACCTACCTATTTGTGTTCTCATTGTCATCACCTGTGGAACTACCTACCACTTTGTGTTCTCATTGTCATCACCTGTGGTATAACCTACCACTTTGTGTTCTCATTGTCATCACCTGTGGAATTTCCTACCACTTTGTGTTCTCATTGTCATCACCTGTGGAATAACCTACCACTTTGTGTTCTCATTGTCATCACCTGTGGAAGGACCTACCACTTTGTGTGCTCATTGTCATCAACTATGGAATTACTTACCACTTTGTGTTCTCTTTGTCATCACCTGTGGTATAACCTACCACTTTGTGTTCTCATTGTCATCACCTGTGGTATAACCTACCACTTTGTGTTCTCATTGTCATCACCTGTGGAATAACCTACCACTTTATGTTCTCATTGTCATCACCTGCAGAATTACCTACCACTTTGTGTTTTCATTGTCATCACCTGTGGAATAACTTACCACTTTGTGTTCTCTTTGTCATCACCTGTGGAAGGACCTACCACTTTGTGTTCTCATTGTCATCACCTGTGGAATTACCTACCACTTTGTGTTCTCACTGTCTCACCTGCAGAATTACCTACCACTTTGTGTTCTCTTTGTCATCACCTGTTGAAGGACCTAACACTTTGTTCTCTCATTGTCATCACCTGCAGAATAACCAACCACTGTGTTCTCATTGTCATCACCTGTGGAATAACCTACCACTTTGTGTTCTCACTGTCTCACCTGCAGAATTACCTACCACTTTGTGTTCTCTTTGTCATCACCTGTTGAAGGACCTAACACTTTGTTCTCTCATTGTCATCACCTGCAGAATAACCTACCACTTTGTGTTCTCATTGTCATCACCTGCAGAATAACCTACCACTTTGTGTAATCATTGTCATCACCTGCGGAATTACCTACCACTTTGTGTTCTCATTGTCATCACCTGTGAAATAACCTACCACTTTGTGTTCTCATTGTCATCACCTGCAGAATTACCTACCACTTTGTGTTCTCATTGTCATCACCTGTGGAATAACCTAACACTCTGTGTTATCATTGTCATGACCTGCGGAATTACCTACCACTTTGTGTTCTCATTGTCATTACCTGCAGAATTACCTACCACTTTGTGTTCTCATTGTCATCACCTACAGAATTACCTACCACTTTGTGTTCTCATTGTCATCACCTGCAGAATTACCTACCACTTTGTGTTCTCATTGTCATCACCTGCAGAATTACCTACCACTTTATGTTCTCATTGTCATCACCTGTGGAATTACCTACCACTTTGTGTTCTCATTGTCATCACCTGCAGAATTACCTACCACTCTGTGTTATCATTGTCATCACCTGCGGAATAACCTAACACTCTGTGTTATCATTGTCATCACCTGCAGAATAACCTAACACTCTGTGTTATCATTGTCATCACCTGCAGAATTACCTACCACTTTGTGTTATCATTGTCATCACCTGCAGAATTACCTAACACTCTGTGTTATCATTGTCATCACCTGCGGAATTACCTAACACTCTGTGTTATCATTGTCATCACCTGCGGAATTACCTACCACTTTGTGTTATCATTGTCATCACCTGCAGAATAACCTAACACTCTGTGTTATCATTGTCATCACCTGCAGAATAACCTAACACTCTGTGTTATCATTGTCATCACCTGCAGAATTACCTACCACTTTGTGTTATCATTGTCATCACCTGCAGAATAACCTAACACTCTGTGTTATCATTGTCATCACCTGCGGAATTACCTACCACTTTGTGTTTTCATTGTCATCACCTGTGGAATAACCTAACACTCTGTGTTCTCATTGTCATCACCTGTGGAATAACCTAACACTCTGTGTTCTCATTGTCATCACCTGTGGAATAATCTACCACTTTGTGTTTTCATTGTCATCACCTGTGGAATAACCTACCACTTTATGTTCTCATTGTCATCACCTGTGGAATAATCTACCACTTTGTGTTTTCATTGTCATCACCTGTGGAATAACCTAACACTCTGTGTTCTCATTGTCATCACCTGTGGAATAATCTACCACTTTGTGTTCTAACTGTCTCACCTGCAGAATTACCTACCACTTTGTGTTACCATTGTCATCACCTGCGGAATAACTTACTGTTTTGTGTTCTCATTGTCATCACCTGTGGAATTACCTACTGCTTTGTGTACGCATTGTCATCACCTGTGGAATTACCTACCACTTTGTGTTCTCACTATCAATACCTGTGGAATTACCTACCACTTTGTGGAATTACCTACCAATTAGTGTTCTTATTGTCATCACCTGCGGAATAACCTACCGCTTTGTGTCTTCATTGTCACCACCTGTGGAATTACCTACCACTTCATGTTCTTACTGTCATCAACTGTGGAATTACCTACCACTTTGTGTCCTCATTGTCATCACCTGTGGAATTACCTACCACTTTGTGTTCTTACTGTCATCACCTGTGGAATTTCCTACCACTTTGTGTTTTCACCTTAAACCAGCAATATTTTATTATAAGAGTCAGGAGAAACAATGTTAGTACCCAGTTATTGAGGTAACATTAGATTAACATTACTTTTAACTTAAATACATGCTACAAATCTGTCTTCAGTGGAGTGTCCCCCTGGCAAAGAAGATATTAATGGTGCTTGCCAGCTTTGTGGACGAGGTTTTTACAAGGTGGAGTACAAGGCAGCAGCCTGTACTGCCTGTGACACAGGAACTACAACACGACAACTTGGATCCACTAGCAAAGTTTCTTGTGATATACGTAGGTGTTATGTAATTCATTGCATGAATTTATTCTATTACATTATGGCCCTGTTTCACTCTTAATCAGCCGGGTCTGATTCGCTCAGTCGGTTATGCATCTGACTATACATCCAAGGGCTGTGAGTTTGAATACCCACCCAGCAACAGTCTCTGTGATGATTGATAAACAACATTGTGTCTCATCATTTGTCTCTCTCACTGCTGATTCAAGTAGGAAAGCTATCAGTTACTTGAGGAGATGGGGTGTGCTCGAGTACTGGTTAACCTTTCAGGATCCCAGGAAATTTTGGCTAGGTTAACTGACCGTCTGTTAGCCCTCGATGGCATAAAAAATTATGCAAAATATTCAATCAATCAATCAATACTCTTTATCAAAATTTACCAAAGGGGTACCTATATCATTCTTACAATCAGTATAGCTGTATCTTACCCCAACAGCATTACTCTTTATCAAAGCTTATTTTGGGAGGGGGAGTTCAAGGGCAACTGTCTCACAGAGGAGCCACCTGGCAGAAGGTAAATATGGTAACAACAGATACTCACCTGGCAGAAGGTAAATATGGTATGTAACAACAGATACTCACCTGGCAGAAGGTAAATATGGTATGTAACAACAGATACTCACCTGGCAGATGGTAAATATGGTAACAACAGATACTCACCTGGCAGAAGGTAAATATGGTATGTAACAACAGATACTCACCTGGCAGAAGGTAAATATGGTATGTAACAACAGATACTCACTTGAAGTTTAGCTAATAATTGTATCAGTTACTTTTGATTGGCTGGATTTTTGTCTTCTCTGTAACTGTACATGGTATTAAATGTAATAGACTGGTATGCATTAAATTTACTTGGTCCATTCTACTTAAAAGCTTATTAACTAATGACTATATTGGAAG
The DNA here is from genome assembly GCA_029582155.1 of Panopea generosa. NCBI lineage: Eukaryota > Metazoa > Mollusca > Bivalvia > Adapedonta > Hiatellidae > Panopea > Panopea generosa. The sequence goes on from CM055895.1 coordinate 93,689,216, forward strand.
TTCATAAGCAACTGACTGTTTTTCTTTCACTATAGCAACTGTTTCTCTCTTCCAGTTTAATTTACCATTGTGTTGATGAATTTTAGTTAACTTAAGGTACCATTTTAGTGTTCAAACTGTTAATTGACTTTGAACTATTTTTTTATGTGTTAATTGACTTTATATCATTTTGATATGTGTAAATTGACTATATATCATTTTAGTATGTGTTAGTATGGGTTAATTGACTTGGAACCATTTTGGTATGTGTTAATTAACTATGTATCATTTTGATATGTGTTAACTGACTATATATCATTTTGTTATGTGTAAATTGACTATATATCATTTTAGTATGTGTTAATTGACTTGGAATCATTTAAGTATGTGTTAATTGACTATATATAATTTTGATATGTGTTAATTGATTATATATCATTTTGGTATGTGTAAATTGACTATGTTTCATTTTGGTATGTGTTAATTGACTATGTATTATTTTGGTATGTGTTAATTGACTATGTATCATTTTGTTATATATAAATTGACTATATATCATTTTGGTATGTGTTGATTGACTATGTATCATTTTGGTATGTGTATATTGACTAGGTGTCTTATTTTGAGTGTGTGCCAATAGTTACTTTTGTATTTCAGCTGCATGTTTGCCTGGTTCATATTTGAATGATGATGGAGCAATTCCAGTGTGCAGTCTTTGCCCATATGATCAGTTTCAAGCACAGCTATGGCAGTATCAATGTGAAAGCTGTCCATCTGATGAAGTGACCCTGCAGATGGGGTCAGATCACAATGGACAAATGTGTTGGTATGTTACTTTCATACATTGTGTAGTCTGGCTGTTTTGATTTGCTGATTAAATGTTGGAAGTAACTTTAAGATTTTATTTGGTCGCAATAATATCTTTATATTGATATCAAAATGTACATACATCTCCCCTTCTTTGAGAGAAATATTGTTTTTAGCTCTACTGGCCAGAGGCAAGAAGTGCTGATGCGATGGCGCGTTGTCCGTCGTCTGTCATCTGTCGTCTGTTAGCAGCACTTTCTCTGAAACCACTTGGCCAATTAAACTGAAACTTCACATGGATGCTTGTATTGCATAGGAGACATCATGTGTTGTATAATGATGTACCAAAGATTTTTTCTCTTCAATCTGAAATTCAAGATAGCCGACATTACTAAACATAGTCCAAAACTTAAAAAAATCTTCTCATGAATGTTTATGTAGTTATAATGACCAACTATAGTTTTGTTAGATTTGTTCAAATAGTGTCCCTAGGGTTAAAAATGACCCCACCCCAATGTTTCTATTGTATAGGAGAATTTCAAAAAGTGCTATGGCCACTATGAGTCATTAAGCGTCCTCAGGCCCTCTTTGGCCTCTTGATGTTCTTTCCGTTTGGCCATTAGTCTGTATCAAATCTTGTCCGGAAGTTTAAACTCTCTCAAGATCTGTGGTCAGATTAAGAAGAAACATACAAGGAATAATAAGTGTGAGGCTTTGTTTCAGTTATCCTTTTTAGCTCATCATGGATGAATGTCCAGGAGAGCTATTGCCACGACTCCTGCAGCGGCGGAGTCGTCATCTGTAGACACCTAGGTTTTGCGTTTAATTGCGTTTAAGTTTTGGTGTTTGCCTCCAATCTCAATCTTTGCATGGTAGTGAGTTTTATCCCATAGGCGAGCTTTGTTGTCCTCTGACTACTCTTGTTAACCTTCTTGTTCTCAGTGGCTGCGTGGTCTAAGGCGCCGTCTCAAGATCACTTTTCCTCTCACCGCTAATGTGAGAAAGTATGCCAGTTTACTTGAATAGGATGGTGGTTCTACTCAGATTCATTCTCAGGTTTTCCTCCACCAATAAAGTTGGATATGCCACATATAACTGATATGTGTTGAAAATCGTGTTAAATCCCTATTTAAAAAAAAGGACAAAAAAACACCCTGTTTCCTTTGATTAGTTTTTGCAATTACAAATCCTGTCAAGAGGACACCTCCCACATCTGTAGTTAGATTTTAATTGAAACTTGCTGGGAAGGATCATTGTGAGGTTTTGTTGCTTTTATCACTTTTATCCATTTTAATAATTTTTTACTGAGTTATGGTCACTTGCATTTCAGAATTAAAAATCTTGCCCATGCTTCATTTCTTGAACCTACACTTGCTTTTCACTGAAACCTGCCAAAAAGTGAAAACTAGTGCTTATCCCTTTAGCTCAATGATTTTTGTCTGAGTTGAAATGAAGAATCCTGTGCACACTTTTTTTTTTAACCATTAACTGAAATTCAGTGAAACTTGCTGGAAACAATCAGCCTGAAACCATGTTTAGCATATCCTTTCAGCAATCTGCCTCAGTGATTTTGGACAGAGTAGTGGCCCTTTGATTTTCTCCGCATGAAATGTTTTGCCTATCCTTCTTCTCCAGTAGCTGCATGATCACAATCCCGTATATATATATTCAGTAGTCAAACATAACTGTATTGAAACCCTCCCTGTGTGGAGGTATTAAAGATAATATTAATGTTATTTTACAGTGTTTTGTACAATATGGGAATATATTGTATGAGTATGTATTGTGGTGAAAACCATATTGGACAAGACGCCCTAAGAGTACAATACAATATACAATTTATATATTCCCATGTTGTACAAAAAATGTTAAATGATCTTTTTATTATATACATCATTCTGAAAGAAATTTATCAAAAGAGTAAAGAAAAATCAAATAAATAAACCGTGAGTTCAAAGCAGCAGACGATGGAAGTTGCAGTGACAGATATTCAGATTTTCTCAACTGTCATCGTCATGCGGAACATTTTGTCAGTTGTTTGTTTTTATCGTTGAAATTTCCACCAAATTAATTTCCTTTTTTTTAGTCACCATCTTGAATTTTGAAATGTACAATATAAAAGTTATTGGGTCCAATAATCTTCTACATATTGTACAGTGACATGGTAACATCTGGGGTAGGCTATTGGCTCTATTTTAAATGACTGTTGCAAGATTCATTAAATTAATGCAGTCTGCTGTCTTGAAGATTATAATTATCATTTGTAAAAGAAAAAAAAATCAGTTTATTTTTCATTTATTTCAGCTAATTGCACATCGGGATCGGCTTACATGGAGAGCATAAACAGCTGTGAAACTTGTGAAATAGGCTACTACCGTAATCAGTTTATACGGTCGCAGACAACGTGCCAGCTTTGTGACATAGATTATATTACAAATAACCCTGGAGCCAAGGATAAAAGTGAATGTGACATAGGTACAAACAGACTTTATTAACATGTGCAGCTTTCCCCTCCCCACCCCTATCACTGAGCTAGTTCTGATCTAGTCTGAATCCATTCATTATGTCTCCTGTTTAAAGTCGAGTCCTTCAAAGTAGGTCAAACTCAGGATTTTAATTTTGTTTTTTTAAAAGAAAAATGATAATTAATATTGTTTTGACTAACTATCTAAGGCTTTAAATATATAATGTCTGTCTGTCTGTACACTTACAACATATGAGGTGTGTACATATACAACATTATGAGGTGTGTACATATTAACATTATGAGGTGTGTTCATATACAACATACAAGGTGTGTACATATACAACACATGAGGTGTGCAAATATACACCATTATGAGGTGTGTACATATACAACACATAAAGTCTGTACATATACAGCATATGAGATGACCACATATACAACATGTGAGGTGTGTACATATACAACATATGAGGTGTGTACATATACAACATTATTAAGTGTGTACATATACAACATATGAGGTGTGTACATATACAACATATGATATGTGTACATATACAATATATGAGATGTGTACATATACAACACATGAGGTGTGTACATATACAATATATGAGGTGTGTACATAATGTGTACATATACAACATTATTACAGTAGGTGTGTACATATTGTACAACATGTGAGGTGTGTACATATACAAATATGAGGTGTGTACATATACAACACATGAGGTGTGTACATATACAATATATGAGGTGTGTACATAATGTGTACATATACAACATAATTACAGTAGGTGTGTACATATTGTACAACATGTGAGGTGTGTACATATACAACATATGAGGTATGTACATATACACCATTATGAAGTGTGTACATATACAATATATGATGTGTGAACAAATACAACATATGAGGTGTGTATATATACAACATTATGAGGTGTGTACATATACAACACATGAGGTGTGTACATATACAACATATGAGGTGTGTACATATACAACATACAAGGTGTGTACATATACAATATATAAGGTGTGTACATATACATCATACAGCGTGTGTACATATACAATATATGAGGTATGTACATATACAACATATGAGGTGTGTACATATACAACATACAAGGTATGTACATATACAACTTATGATTGTGTACATATACAACATAAAAGGTATGTACATATACAACGATGAGTTGTGTACATATACAATATATGATGTGTGAACAAATACAATATATGAGGTGTGTACATATACAAGATTATGAGGTGTGTACATATACAACACATGAGGTGTGTACATATACAACATACGAGGTGTGTACATATACAACATACGAGGTGTGTACATACACAATATATGAGGTGTGTACATATACAACATACAGGGTGTGTACATATACAACATATGAGGTATATTCATATACAACATACAAGGTGTGTACATATACAACATATGATGTGTGTACATATACAGTATATGATGTGTGAACAAATACAACATATGAGGTGTGTACATATACAACATTATGAGGTGTGTACATATACAACACATGAGGTGTGTACATATACAATATATGACGTGTGTACATATACAACATACAGGGTGTGTACATATACAATATATGAGGTGTGTACATATACAACATATGAGGTATATACAACATACACGGTGTGTACATATACAATATATGAGGTTTGTACATATACAACATACAAGGTATGTACATATACAACATATGAGGTGTACATATACAACATACAAGGTATGTACATATACAACATATGAGGTGTGTACATATACAACATATGATATGTGTACATATACAATATATGATATGTGAACAAATACAACATATGACGTGTGTACATATACAACATATGAGGCATATTCATATACAACATACAAGGTGTGTACATATACAATATATGAGTTGTGTACATATACAATATATAAGGTGTATACATATACAACATACAGGGTATGTACATATACAATATATGAGGTGTGTACATATACAACATATGAGGTATATTAATATATAATATACTAGGTGTGTACATATACAACATATGAGGTGTGTACATATACAACATGCAAGGTATGTACATATACAACATATGAGGCATACATATACAACATACAAGGTATGTACATATACAACATATAAGGTGTGTACATATACAACATACAAGGTATGTACATATACAACATATGAGGTGTACATATACAACACATGAGGTGTGTACATATACAATATATGAGGTGTGTTCATATACGACACATGGGGTGTGTACATATACAATATATGAGGTGTGTACATATACAACATACAAGGTGTGTACATATACAACACAGGAGGTGTATACATATACAACATATGAGGTGTGTACATATACAACTTACAAGGTGTGTACATATACAACAGTACAAGGTGTGTACATATACAACACAGGAGGTGTAGACATATACAACATATGAGGTGTGTACATATATAACTTACAAGGTGTGTACATATACAATATATGAGGTGTGTACATATACAACATATGAGGTGTATTCATATACAACATACTAGGTGTGTACATATACAACTTACTAGGTGTGTACATATACAACATATGAGGTGTGTACATAAACAACAATTGAGGTGTGTACATATACAATATACGAGGTGTGTACATATACACACATCGGGTGTGTACATATACAATATATGAGATGTGTACATAGTATGAACATATATAACATATGAGGAGTGTACATATACAACATATGAGGTGTGTACATGACATACAAGATGGGTACATATACAACATATGAGGTGTGTACAAATACAACATACAAGATGTGTACATATACTTCACATGAGATGTGTACATAAACAACATATGAGGTGTGTACATATACAATATACGAGGTGTGTACATATACAATATATGAGATGTGTACATATATAATATATGAGGTGTGTATATATATAATATATGAGGACCCTTACTCATTTTGATTAGGCTAAATAATTGTAAATTTTAAATAATGCTTTGGATAGAAGGTAACAATAACTGATATGAAAATATCTTGTTTTCCACAGCATGATGCCTGCATAATAGCATGGAATTGAAATATGCAGGCTTATACCAAGATGTTGTAGGATGGTACATTTATTGTATGGTATAATAAGACATTTGGAACATGTGTGATTAACATTAGATTTTATTCTTACTTGAAACTGTGTTAGAGTGTAAAGATATTCAGGGATAATAAGAGCTAATATGAGACTTTAGATATTACAGAATAACCAATCAAATAATTTTTTTCAGCCAACTGTACAACACCTGGTTACTATAGGAACATAGCAACAAACACTTGCCAAAAATGTCCACTGGGGCAATATAACAATATCAAGTGGCGGTCAGCCTGTACTCCTTGTCCAAGCGGTGAATCCACTTTGGAAACTGGGTCAACCTCGAAGGCAGCATGTAGACGTAAGACTGACTATCAACTCTTCATACTGATCAAACTTTATTTCATTTTATGTTTATATCAATTGCAAAATAATAGATTAATCATACAATATTTTTGTTAAATACCTAAATTTAAACAGAAAACAAATCGTGATAGGGGGGAAAAAAATACTGTAAATAGAACAAAATATAAATAAAATACATTTTACAAAGAATGTTTTTGTTCACTGAAAAGTAAATGATAACAACCGGTGACTGAGATTGTTGAGTGACAGAGCACAAGAACCTAGGATCAGAGTGTCAAGCATTGGAACTATTATCAGTGGGTCTAGCACTGGACCCAGGTTCAGTGGGCCTAGAACTGGACCCAGGATCAGTGGGTCTAGCACTGGACCAAGGGTCAGTGGGTCTAGCACTGGACCCAGGGTCAGTGGGTCTAGCACTGGACCCAGGATCTGTGGGTCTAGCACTGGACCCAGGTTCAGTGGGCCTAGAACTGGACCCAGGGTCAGTGGGTCTAGCACTGGACCCAGGTTCAGTGGGTCTAGCACTGGACCCAGGTTCAGTGGGCCTAGAACTGGACCAAGGGTCAGTGGGTCTAGCACTGGACCAAGGGTCAGTGGGTCGAGCACTGGACCCAGGGTCAGTGGGTCTAGCACTGGACCCAGGATCAGTGGGTCTAGCACTGGACCAAGGGTCAGTGGGTCTAGCACTGGACCAAGGGTCAGTGGGTCTAGCACTGGACCCAGGGTCAGTGGGTCTAGAACTGGATCCAGGGTCAGTGGGTCTAGAACTGGACCCATGGTCAGTGGGCCTAGCACTGGACCCAGGGTCAGTGGGTCTAGCACTGGACCAAGGGTCAGTGGATCTAGCACTGGACCCAGGGTCAGTGGGTCTAGCACTGGACCCAGGGTCAGTGGGCCTAGAACTGGACCCAGGGTCAGTGGGTCTAGAACTGGACCCATGGTCAGTGGGCCTAGCACTGGACCCAGGATCAGTGGATCTAGCACTGGACCCAGGGTCAGTGGGTCTAGCACTGGACCCAGGGTCAGTGGGCCTAGAACTGGACCCAGGGTCAGTGGGCCTAGAACTGGACCCAGGGTCAGTGGGTCTAGCAATGGAACCAGGATTAGAGAGACTAGCAACAAGACCCAGAAGAATAGGGCCATACACTAATCCCAGCACCAGAGGGCCAAGCACTGAACCCAGCATCAGAAGTTCAAGCAATCAGAGCCATGTTATGTCCTTGTGAAAGACATTATATCTACCTATGCTTATTTCTGGTTCTACTTAGCTAGACTTTAAATACTATTTATTGGTAAGAATTTATTTTGCAATCAGTGTTAAGTAAATCAGTTCAAACAAACACTTTTACTTTGTTTGATTATATTTCAGCAACTTGTAACTTGGGTCAATATGTGAATCCCAACAACGAATGTCAACAGTGTCCCAAAGGAACATACAGGAGTGATAGTTCACAGGTTGGGTGTCAGAACTGTACTTCTGGACTAACTACACCAGGATTTGGTTCTAACTCACCTGATGACTGTAGTTTAAGTAAGTTTTATAACTACACTCTACTCTCCCAATAACGAGGTCTGATATAACATCGAACTTTTTTTCTATGGCTCCCAAATTTAAAATTGATATTTTCAACCAGATTCATTAAAAAAAAACGCTGTATAATAATTGATGAATTGATCTCAAATCTATTCTCAATTGCCAAGTGTTTGCAAGCTTGTTGCATATATCCAAACTGAGACCATGCTATTTGTACATTAATTACACCTTGATAATTCAGACTGAAATGATAACAAGTTGTTATTGTTATTAACACCATCGCTTTTAATTGATTTATGCCAACAAACAATGTGGTCTGTCATATTTATCACACAATATTGTGTGTTTGTGTACAATAAACAATACTGCCAAATAATATAGCTCAGTGCATCTTGGGATATTTATAACGCGGTTCCGCTTATATTGCGGTTTCATTTCATGGATCCCAGATACTGCGTCATAACGAGACATAAGTGTACCAAGATCTAGTCAGAACTTGTCAGAAAAAAAAACATAAGTCTCCTTTTGGTTTCACTGGAGTGGACTATAGCTTTGCTCTCCATCCATCTGTCCGTCTAGTGTCCAGAAAGATTATCAAAAAGGTATCCAAGTTAAGTTTGACAAACTTTGCATGTGGATAGAGGGCAATGAAGGAGATAATGCAGGTTGTTTTATTTTTTTCAATCAGACAAAGTTTGCAGTTGCTACTTGTAAACTGGTAGAGAACTTATTTATTTATTGCTGGCAATACTCCAGTGTCTTGTTAAGTATCAGTTGATCTGGAATTAAGTTTGAAAATACTCAACAAAATGTCAAGTTTCTCTGCTAGTTTGTAAGGTAAATGTTGTTTTGACTGTTTATTATTTGTCGAAAAACATTTTTAACTGTTGCAGTTTGTTAAATTTAGCAGTAACATGTTGCCAAGTCTTAAATTTCAAATCAATATTTATCGGACAGAACTTAAAACTTCATTTTGTCCAAGTACTTACTACCGAGTTTCAATTTACTGTAGCTAGAGGATAAACATAAAGGACTAAGCTGTAAAATGTCATTTTGTCAGAGTAGTCTTCACAGATAATACAGGCAACCAGTTCTATTGTTGTATATTGTTCACAGATAATACAGGCAACCAGTTCTATTGTTGTATATTGTTCACATGTTTAATTATCATTCTTTTTCTTTACCTCAGCTCCATGTGTTGCTGGAGAATTCTACATTCTAAGTGACGAGAGATGTGAGAAGTGTTTCATTGGTCATTACCAGCCCCTCTCGGGTCAATACCAGTGTAAAGAGTGTCCCTTCACAATCCAGTATACCCCGCGTAGAGGGGCGGTCAGTATTGATGAATGTAAAAGTAAGTAGAGCTTGATCAAGTGTTTGTTTTGTATTTCAGTTTAGTCATTACTAGTAGTTATTCTGGTTACACTCTTAGTAATATGTGTAAATATTGCCTTGTGGTGAGAGTGTCTTCACTGATAAAACTGTGATATATTGATCTAAAATGGCTTAAAATGTAGGAATATTGCATGTTTTTGCTGTTAATTACCTTTAATGATATTATAAATGCGAAAAATAGTCAAATTGAAAAAGAAATTTACATTTTTTAAAACAATAAAGCATAATTAAAAGTAAAAGACATGAAATTTTGCATAAAAATAACGTTTAATTTTATTACATTATATTGGACCATTTTTTTGTGGTTCGTGAACCTCATCCTTTGTTTTGTGTATACATCCTTTTATGTATTGTACTAAGTACTTTTATAATTTTCCGCTTATGCCATGTTTAATCTTTAAATCAATTTTTTTATGGGGAAAGCACTGTTACAAAAATTATTAAGAATTTTGATTGTTCATCTCAAATCTACACATTATGACAATAAAATAGAAATTAAAAATCAGACATGTTAAGCACTACTTATTTGTTAATTTCTGCTACAGGCCCATGTAATATAGGGGAACAGTTTAACAATAACACTAGGCAATGTGAAACGTGTCTGGAGGGATATTATCAACCAGCCGCTCAACAATATGAATGTATAGCATGTCCCGCAGGCAGGAAGTACACAGGTGGCAGAGGATCCAGCAGTATTAATTCATGTCTAAGTGAGTATTGTATCTGATCAACCAGTCAATGATTATGTAGAAGTCAGAAACTGGACATATTTTACAAAAGTAACGAAATAGCTCTCAAATATATTTAGTTGTAATAAAGAGTCAGCTCTTGTAGTAGTGTCACATCCAATGTTAACTGAAGTGATTGGGCCAGCTCTTGTAGTAGTGGCACATCAAATGTTAACTGAAGTGATTGGGTCAACTCTTGTAGTAGTGTCACATCCAATGTTAACCGAAGTAAATGGGTCAGCTCTTGTAGTAACTGAAGTGAATGGGTCAACTCTGGTAGTAGTGTCACATCCAATGTTAACCGAAGTAAATGGGTCAGCTCTTGTAGTAACTGAAGTGAATGGGTCAACTCTTGTAGTAGTGGCACATCCAATGTTAACTGAAGTGAATGGGTCAACTGTTGTATGAGAGTCAAATTAAATGTGTGTGGTGAATGGTTCAACTCTTGTATGAGAGTCAAATTAGTGTGTGGTGAATAGGTCAACTCTTGTATGAGAGTCAAATTAAATGTGTGTGGTGAATGGGTCAACTCTTGTAGTAGTGTCACATCCAATGTTAACTGAAGTGAATGGGTCAACTCTTGTATGAGAGTCAATTAAATGTGTGTGGTAAATAGGTCAACTCTTGTATGAGAGTCAAATTAAATATGTGTTGTGAATGGTTCAACTCTTGTATGAGAGTCAATTAAATGTGTATGGTGAATGGTTCAACTCTTGTATGAAAGTCAATTAAATGTGTGTGGTGAATGGTTCAACTCTTGTATGAGAGTCAATTAAATGTGTGTGGTGAATGGTTCAACTCTTGTATGAGAGTCAATTAAATGTGTGTGGTGAATGGTTCAACTTTTGTATGAGAATCAGTTTAAAGGGACCAACTGCTTTGGAGAATTATAAGGATACATAGTTATGTTTAACTGTTTATTAGCTTAATTTTGTATGGCCAACAAATAAACATAATATACAATTATAAAACGCAATACAATTATTTGGCGAATGGGGGCAGCATTCGAATGGTTCATCACAATGACTAATGGCAGTGAGACTTGCTCTCACCGGGACAGTTGCAGTGAACTGTGGCAGTTATGGTATGTACCGAATCAGTTACAGTCAACTGAACGGTTCGTTAACTGAGTTTAGATTTAAGGTGCGTTGGCAGTCATGGTTGATGGTGTACATGGCTTGTTGGTTATACCTGTGCCAGTATTTGTGATACATTAACTGGGAGAACAGCATGATCAGTAAGAGAATCGTAGATAAGAACCAAAGAGGTAGTGTGCTTGTTAAAATTTGAGCTACTCAATGACCTTTGGATAGAGGCATTACACACTAGATGTACCATTTCATTTGCTCTAGAATAGGTCAACTCTTGTATGAGAGTCGATTAAATGTTTGTGGCGGATGAGTGAAATAAGGTTTGTGCTACAAGCTTCTCAACAACTACTCGGTACTTCTACCCAGGAAATAGACTTTAGAGCAATTCATATAAGCTCTGAGCTTTATTCACTGTAAAGTGAATAAAGCTATTACTCAAAAGCCTAACTTCTCTTTCAGTCACACATGAGTATATTCTGTATGAATATAATCTATAGTTCAACTAGCAGCCAGTCAAAGAAAGGATAAAAAAAGGCTTAAAGACAGGTTTTGTTTCATATAGGTTACTTTGCTCTGAAAGCATAGAAATGGGAAATAGCAAATATGACTGCTCGAGACAAATGGCTGCTTATATTACAGGTTGCTGCTTACACAGGTTGACTGTAGTCAATTAATAAATAAAACTCTATCATAGTAATGTCAGTTAATCTATAATGTAAAGTGTCTCATCAAGTGCTTGAATTTAAAATAGCGGTAAATCTATTTACCTTTCAGGTTTCTGCAATAACTTGGCTGTCAACAGGTGTTCTCCAAATGCTACTTGTCAGGAGGCTGACGGTACCCCCAATGGATATACTTGTTCCTGCTTCAGAAATTTTGATGACATTGGCTCCTTCCCTGGACAAGGATGTGTTCGTAAGTAAACACTATGATTGTCATAAAATTTCTGTGTATTTCTATACCATCTGCAGCCTATGTTTTTCTTGCAAATATCATTAATTCTGTTTTCATCAATAAAGCATAGACTTTCATATTACTAATGTTGACATTCGCGACATCACCAAAGCTTTCATATTACTAATGTTGACATTTGCAACATCACCAAAGCTTTCATATTACTAATGTTGACATTTGCAACATCACCAAAGCTTTCATATTACTAATGAAAAGTGTTTTGCTAGAATTATGATTCTCCCTGTATACGACTATACATGCTCTTTATTTGTTGAAAACTCAATTCATGAGCTAATTATGACCACAAGTGGACCAGATAAGATGATTTTGGGGGTATTTTATTTACCCTCATGATTTAACTTAATACCCCTTAGTTTTCAAAAAATGGAGGTAAATTTACCCCTTACTTTTAAAAGATTGGAGTAGAGTTACTCCTCCTAAAACAAATTTTCTAAACTGAAATATGGAAAACCTTGTTTAAAATACATATAATTATAGTGATTTCATATCTTGGAGACTAATGTGTCTTAGATAGCAAATAAAAGTGTACATTACTAAATCTAAATAATATTATTTAAGTAAGTAAAGTTTTTAACTGAAATAAATGAAAATTCTTCATTACCCTCACCTCTGAAAATCTGGGAGTTACATACTCCCATCTGTTCAATTTTGGGGGTAAAATATCCTCTTATCAAAAAAGTTATATGGAGCACTGCTGAACATACATGAAACAAACAAAGCTTATGTGAACCACTTAATTTGAGTAAAAATAATGAAAAAAAAAGAAGAAATATTGCATAATAATCAAATAAATGTGTTTTCATCTATTTTAAGATAAATGTGATCGAAACCTCTGTAAGAATTCTGCTACTTGCTACAAGGACCCACTCAGGTGTGAATGCTCTGAATACTACACTGGACTTTTCTGTGAAACAAGTATCAGTAAGTATCATATCATACTATACATTTTAGCTTCTGACCTTTTTAGGTCAACAGAGACAGTCTCATGTCCATTGTGCATCTGACTAAATATTTCATATTTTTTTACTCCTTCAAGCCCAATTGTAATGAAATTGTGTATGTAGCTTTGGTACTTAATAGTGAATCCATATTGTGAATTTCATGGTCCCCTCTCCCACTGGGTCTTGGGAATGGGGCTAAAATGGCCAAATTCATGGTAAATTGTAAAAATCTTCTTACTTTAGAAAGCACTGTGAAGCAAATGGTAGGCATGATTTTTGGGTCGTTTAACAAAAATTGTGAATTGCATGCCTCTTCGTTTCTCTGTTTGGCCCTGGGGCTTTGGGAGTAGGGCCAAACAACCAAATTGATGGTAAACTTAAAAATCTAAAGCATTATTTTCTAAGTGTAAACACTCAAGAATTGGATTTATTTGACAAGTCTTAAATAAAAATTAAAATCAAAAATAATTTTGATCCCAAAATATCTTGATGTTTGTTTTAAGCAAAATTAAGAAATATTTCAATGTAGATTTTATCCTTTGTTAAAATTCAACAATAGCAGTCTTGAATTAATGTGTCCTCCATATCAAACATTGTATGATGTACCGGTACATTATTGATTTTCATGGGTTTCTCTCTAAAATATGTATTAATTAACTGTTATGTTTTGACAATGGACATTCTTTATGGCATTGTACCCTTTATTCTCCCGAGCTGTCCCTTTCTGTCATTTATTTGGTTCAATCTGTGCAATAAATTTTGCATTCCAGCTAGTATGCTTTAGTTTATACTAATTTATTTTAGTTTGATTGCAGTGAAAGCTCAGAGCTTATATGAACTGCTCCTGGACAGAACCAGTACTGAGTGCTGTTTTATGAGAGGCATTGGGTCGAGCTGGGGATCAAACCCGCAACCTCTGGTATGAGCGGCCAACAATTAATCCATTAGACTACCGCGATTTGTATGCTTTGAAAAGTGCAATTTCAAATGTGTGTATTCAATTTAACTGATTGATGAAGCTGTATGTGAAACTTGTTCTTATTTCAGATAAGGAAGAATTGTCCTCAGACACATTGAAGATAATCATCCCGGTGGGTATTGGTGCTGGTGGACTGATCCTCTTCCTCGTTATCCTCGCAGTCTGCTGTCTTTGCTGGATGAAGTAGGTGTAACTGGGTATCCCAGTCTGGAGTCATTTATTAATTAGTGAAGTGCTAGTGTTAATCGGAAACTGTTTGTAAATTCAAAGCATTGATAATGTACTTCCAATGTGATATAATGTATTAAACAACAACAAATAGAGATATTATAATTGTTCGTAATATCATCTTAGGTATAGACCAGCAGTGGCTGTTGTAAAAATGTTAATATAGTTAACTATTTTCTAAATTATTAAATTTACTAAATTTCTAAATAATTTAAACAATATTGTATTCACAAAAGTACATAATTTATATTTAGCATACATTTAGCAATAAAGCATAAAATCATACTTATAACAAATTATGTGGAAAGGATACAGAAAAAAGCTTTCGAAGCTTGTGTAAATTTTTTATTTTCTAATTAATGAATATGTATCGGGAATGAATCAGTAAGTAAAATTATATCATTTAATTTGATGTCACAAGCTAATTCAATTTTTAAAGCTTGTAAAAATTAATATCAAACACCTTCAAAAAGAATCACAATTTTATTTATTCACAGTCGCCGTAAGAAGCCAGCCCATACTACTCAGTATTCGGAATTTCAAGGAGATAGAATTGATAAAACAAGTCTTCGCTCCTTTGAATATGGACAGGTTCCCTATGGTGTGCCCCACCAAAGACTCATGTTACCAAACAGCTCCGAGGTGGTGTATGACAACATGGCGTTCAAACAAGGTAACGAAGGCATTTATGTACAGTAATCAATACCCAGTATAATAGTTGCCAAAATAAAACATTTAAATACAGTATACTTAGTAAGGTGATGTAAAGGGACAAAGTATTTTATTTTGTTATGAATCACAACAACTATTTTTTATGTTTTTATCAAGATTTGTTGTAGTTCACACTTCTTAATGAATCAAATGTTATCTAAGCTCTCCTAGCACAACTACAAATTTCTGGGTCAAAGTCCATCAAATCCCTAATTCGGCCTCAAAATCATTATTATTTCTACTGACTTTAAAACCAATTCAACAAAAAATCAGTTTCTGACTTACAGAAATAACCTTTTACAAAAAAAGTTTTACACTTTATCCAGCATTGTTAAATACTTTCTTGTCCCATTTGTTACAGAAATAGACATCTGCTAAAGCCTTGCTATTAAGGTGTCAGGAATGTAGCATCCTGTGAAACTCTAATAAAACCCATGCTATATCTGCAATTTTTTTTTCAGATTTTATTTACAGGATATGTTTCAAATATAAAATTTTCTGACAATTTATTTCAAACAACATTTTTTTGTTAACATTGGAGGTTTTGAGTCTGTCAGTCCAATCTGTTAAACAGAAAAATATAGTCAGTTTCCCGAATTGTGGGAAGCTTTATATTTTGCACAAATATCACTGTGTGGATGTTATTTTCAGATCTTGAAGGCAGTACTATAGGTGTATCAGGTAGAGCAAATTTCTGACAGATGAGTGTAATAGGCAATCTTTCTTAACAGTTTTAATTTTACAACTATTTCATTCTGCATTAACAAATCACCTATCATTAACAGAACTTAAATTCACCAAACTCTGACATTTTGTAATTTGTAAGATATTGACAGCATTTTCTTGCAAAAAAAACAGTCAGTTTCTATTTTATATTATTAAAAAATATCTATATTTTATTGCAAATTTTTTTCTATTGGACTAGAATATATTAATTGCTAGATTATCATCCCTGGCCGCCTTCTGATTTTCATGCTGCCTGACCCTTTTTATTTTCATAAAAAAAATACATTAAATTTTTTTTTTTATATATGTATATAATTAAAATAAAAAAACCACAAAATCCTCCCCCCACCAAAACCACTCTCCCCCTTTTTAAGAAAAATTTGCATAATAATCTTGCTATAGCCTTAAATAGTACCAGTATTTAAAAATTGGATGTTTGAGTTTGAATCTAGATTCTTAGACTGAAATGTTTTCTGAATTTAAGCCCTGAACAGAACATAAAATTCTTCTAATAGATAGCATGATCTGGTCTTAGCCATCTATTTACAGCTTCTCTACTGGAATTTTGCTTCAATGCTGCTGCCTTTCTGTATAAAAACAATCCAAAAATTTTACGTAAGAAAGTTTGCCAGTTTACTTTCAGAAGGACGATTGTTCTATTCATATTTATTCCAATTTTGTCCTCCACCAGTAAAACTGGATATGCCGTATGTAACCTGAAATGTGTTGAAAACAGGGTTTAAACCCCAATTAAAAAAAAAGTATATATATATGGGAGAGATAATGAATTAATTATTAAAAATTAATTAATACACCCAAACAATACTGAATTCTTTAAAATTATTTTAAAAAACCCCGAGTGCTTATGGAATATATATTTTCCTTCTTCAGGGGATGTATATATATATTTATATATTAAAACCGCTGAGTCATTAGATAAAAAAATGCTTTGTAAGAATATGACAGTAATGATATAACTAGAATATGACAGTAATGCTATAACTGGAATATGACAGTAATGCTTTAACCAGAATATGGCAGTAATGCTGTAACTAGAATATGACATTAATAGTAACACTATAACTAGAATAATTATGACAGTAATGCTCTAGCTAGAATATGACAGTAATGCTATAACTAGAATATGACAGTAATGATTTATCTAGAATATGACAGTAATCCTATAACTAGAATATGATAGTAACACTTTAACTAGAATATGACAGTAACACTATAACTAGACTATGACAGTAATGATATAGCTACAATATGACTGTAATGCTATAACTAGAATATGACAGTAACACTTTAACTAGAATATGACAGTAATGCTATAGCTACAATATGAGTGTAATGCTGTAACTAGAATATGACAGTTATGCTATAACAAGAATATGACAGTAATGTTATAACTAGAGTATGACAATAATTCTATAGCTACAATATGACAGTAATGCTATAACTACAATATGACAGTAATATTATAACTATAATATGGCAGTAATGCTATCAAAAGAATATGACAGTAATGTTATAACTAGAATATGACAGTCATGCTTTTACTAGAACATGAGAGAACGCTATAAGTAGAATATTATTTTGTCTTTTATTATAAAACAAACACTGATACAGACATATCCATAAACATCTATGTAAACAGTTGTTATAAAGTTTGTATGTGGTTAGTCATATATAAAGTCTGGCAATCACAAGCATCAAAATAGTGTAAACTATTGTATATCCCCTAGCTAATGTCTCTTACATCTTAATGTCTCCAGAGACAGTAATAAATAGCAAGTCATGTCTCTAAATATTAAAAAGCTGTCTGTCAACTTCTTGTTTAACCAGGCTATTGGAGATTGGCAATCCTATATGTTAACCCTTACTCCAAAGATACATGTTTTCCCGCACCAATCACAGAAGGCCTTTGAAAACAGTGCAGGAAGAGTTCAGATTGCTCTGTCAGTTAATATAAACATAACCCACCCAATAATTCAAAAGCCTTTTATATCAGAGGTGTCCAAAGGCGTCTTTATGAAATAAAGGGTTAAGGTAGTGTGGACCATTGCCTAAGGAGCATTAACCAAGGTACCCAGAAACAGTAATGTATTATTCAGTTAGGCCAGCATAAAGAGTAGCAATCCAAAATAAGGTTCTTACATGTTCATATTTTTTTAATATAAACAAAATTGAATATATCTTTTTCTAATTGAAAAGAAAAAACTGTTGATAAAGATAAAACCTGTTATTATGGTGCATGTGTTTAACTTGCTTAATGTTGAGGATGCTTGTTAAGATAAGGCAGATGTATTTAAAGCTTAAGGTCCTTCACGCCAGGGCAACATATGAACAAGTTTTTGCATGATTGCAATATTTAAGATTATGTATTGATTGTGATATAATTACCACTTGTATTAACAACCACACACAGGAATAAATGAACACATGAATACTGAACACAACAGTTTATGGACATAAAATAAATAGTGGACACAATGGTTCATGAGCAGAACAGAACACTAAATAGTGGACACAATGGATCATGAGCAGAACAGAACACTAAATAGTGGGCACAATGGTTCATGAGCAGAACAGAACACTAAATAGTGGACACAATGGTTATTGAGCAGAACAGAACACTAAATAGTGGACACAATGGTTCATGAGCAGAACAGAACACTAAATAGTGGACACAATGGTTCATGAGCAGAACAGAACACTAAATAGTGGACACAATGGTTCATGAGCAGAACAGAACACTAAATAGTGGACACAATGGTACTTGAGCAGAACAGAACACTAAATAGTGGACACAATGGTTCATGAGCAGAACAGAACACTAAATAGTGGACACAATGGTTCATGAGCAGAACAGAACACTAAATAGTGGGCACAATGGTTCATGAGCAGAACAGAACACTAAATAGTGGACACAATGGTTCATGAGCAGAACAGAACACTAAATAGTGGACACAATGGTTATTGAGCAGAACAGAACACTAAATAGTGGACACAATGGTTCATGAGCAGAACAGAACACTAAATAGTGGACACAATGGTTATTGAGCAGAACAGAACACTAAATAGTGGGCACAATGGTTCATGAGCAGAACAGAACACTAAATAGTGGACACAATGGTACTTGAGCAGAACAGAACACTTAATAGTGGACACAGTAGTTCATGAGCAGACTATAACAATAAATAGTGGACACAATAGTTCATGAACAGAACATGAAAATAAATAGTGGACACGACACAATACTAGTAGTTCATGAACAGAACATAACAATAAATAGTGGACACAATGGTTCATGAACACAACATAACAATAAATAGTGGTCATAATGGTTCATGAACATAACATAAAATAAATAGTGGACATAATGGTTCATGAACATAACATGACAATAAATAGTGGACACCATGGTTTATGAACAGAATAGAACAACAAGTAGTGGACACAATAGTTCATGAACAAAACAATAAATAGTTGACATAATAATTCATAAATATAATGTCAAATAGTCGACAAATTAATTCATTAATATAATGTCAAATTGTCGACTTGAATAATAAACACAACAATCTTGGATGTAGCTACATAACAAATGTCCAACATATATGGGTCAATATCTTTTATATGACTGTCCCATAAAAAATAATGACTTTTTAATACCAGTACATCAATCCACGAACATAGTATATAACTTGAACCCCTTAAATGATTGAAGGTGAATACCCTTCCATGATCAGTAATTATCAAACATACAAAACTGATACCTATATCTTGTAGTTTCAATACTTGAACACGTAGTAGCAAATGTACAGCTGAGCTACATATAGTATGTTTTATATATATAAGTATATAGAGTTTGTTGTTAATGAAAAAATATTACATCTGCCATTGATGTTAACTGACTGTAAAATAGTCAAACCCTATTGCCTCGCAATAAAATGATGAAGAATTTCAATGCTAGACTTTGACCTTATTGAGTTGAATTTATATATATGATGTGACATATTAGTAACTGAGGTGGAAAATCCAAGATTACAAACCTGAGACTTGCATAACATTTGCCAGGTGCACTAGTACTAAGTCTAACTTTAAATAGATCACTAGGTCAAATCTGAATAATTACATATGGGACATTAGCTTAACCTTGATCAACACGAGCTTACAGTACATCACCTGATGTGTCTCATTACTTTGTGATAATAATCTGCTTCACTTAACAACTTTATCTCTTTAATGTTTGCAGCATGGTAAACATTATTTCTATGCATGTAACAAAATCAGAGGGATAACTTTAATAGTATTTTAGCTCACCTGAAGCAGAAGACTAACAGGTGAGCTATGTGATCGCCCTGTGTCCGTCATCAATCAGTCATTGACTTTTGCTGAAAAGTTGAGTTGACTTCTGCTATGTAACTGCTGGACAGCTTTTATAGCAAATTTGGTGAAATATTGTGTGAAACATCGTGTGAAACATTGTGTGACACATAATAAGAAGTTCTCTTGAGTGTGTTCAAATCATGGCCCTAGGGTTAGATTTGATCCTGCCCCAGGGTCCTATGAGGTATTTTTCTTCAAAATTCCAAAAATCTTCTCCAAAAGTGCAAAGCATTGAACTTTCATATTTTACATGTAGTACTACCTAATCAGTTTCACTCAGGTTTATTCAAGCCATGACTCTAGTGTCAAAATTTGCCCCGGGGACTAATTAGCTTAACTTAGGGATATTTTCTTAAAAAATCTTCTTTTCAAGAACCGACCGGCCAAATTTGTGTATATTTAGTATAAATAATCCTTATGGCTAGAGTCCATTGGCACTCAGTAAGGGTACTTTTGATTTTTACATAGGCATAGTGACAAGAAACTATGTGTTCTCAACCATTTTTTATATTATTCCAATCATATTGATGTCTGAAGCAGTTGTTTAGTCATAACAGTTGAGACTGGGTCCTTTAAAGGGGAATTGCTATCCATAAGGGGCCAGCAGGGGCCTAAACTGCAATAATTTCAAAAAGAACTGTTGAGCCAAATTCATTCATATTTGGCATATATGATCCCTATGAGTAGGAGTTTTAGTTTTGTTCAAATGAAGGGGTTAGGATATATTGGGGCCCAGTGAGGGAACTTCAATTTTCACATAGGAATAATATGGGAAAACAAGAAATTCTGTTTTTCTCATCTATTTTAGATATTATTTCAAACATCTTGATGTCTTGCATATTACTTAGTCATTACATTTGAGACTGGGTCCTTTAAGGGGATTTAATACATGTACAGCAGGAGTCCAAAAAGGGATAAAATTGTGAGTTTCTAAAAATCTTTTGTTTTCAAAAACAAATTAACCAAATTTGTTAATATTTGGTATAAATGGTCCATTTGAGTAGGGGTTTCAAGTCAGTTTAAATGCAGGAGCAATTGTTCATTGGGGCCCAGTAAAGAATACTATATAAACACAGATAATTCTCAAAATTTGAAAAGAATTGACAGGTGAAATCAGATGAGCGACTTAGGCCAACTTGGGCCTCTTGTTTTTTCTTTTAAAGACAAGGCACTATAATAAAAATATTATGATTATGTAATCAAATTAACCTGATTTCCATTATAACAATTTACAATGTACATGTTTTTTTATTAACTGAATTCTCAAGTAGCTATCTCAGCATATAAACAGATTACTGTTTTATAAATACCATCATAATATTTCAGCATACACACAATAGCATACAATCACAGTGGGTGACATTTTTATCATGAAAATAATAGGTGAAACTTTAGACATATTATAACATACAAACAGATGGTTATTCATATATTTATACTTTATAATACAAATAAATTCAAATCAAATACTTACTCACTTACTGTTATTCACGAGGTATGTAGGTTTCAGTGTGCTATTACTGCACACACAATGTATGGCATATAGGGTTAAAGTGAGCATGGTTGGTTGGTTGGTGTAATGAGCCACACTGGTATTTGTTACATGTGGTTATTGTTGCTTGAAGCTGATTGTTTTATATGTGCATTATCATTGTTCATGTTCATGATGTGGTTATCGTGGTGATTATTTGTGTGAGTAAGCTATATTGTCACCTAGCTGCAGCAGCCATTTTTTCATGAATCACATTTACTTTATACAGCTCTTTAGTGATTAAGAAATGTTTTAGAAATTATAATCACATAATTTATACAAAATAAGTGGCTCCGGAGATAAACTTTATTTGGTTATAATCAATAACCGCTTTAATTAAAATCAGATTGTTCAGTCACAAAATAGGGCAAAAAATCCAACTTTAATACATTATTATGTATGTGCAAAAACAAGAAATAATGGCTTTCTGTAACTTAGTTTGACATTTTGGCTATAGAGATGTCTGCTCATGCAGCAATGTGGATTGATTCCTGGCTAATTGCTGAGTGTGTACTGAAATAGAATATAGTATTATGTGTTGCTATCTTATATATGTATATGTATAAATGTCTTTTGTGGCTGTGGATTTGTTGCAAACCTTTTTGCTTAGTATAGTTAGGCTGTATGGTTATTTTCCGATGTGTAATATTTCCATTCTTTTCAAACTCAGAATAGGAATTAGTATTGGTAATGAAAAATCCAGTATTTTAATATAAAATATATAAAAAAAAAATTTTAATCAGTATTTTAGTAGTAAACATATAAAAAAGAAAAAATGTATTGCGTGGGTCAACAGTTAAAATAATGTTTTGTTTGCTCACTCCTGATCTAACTTTAAAATTGAATAAGTAATAGGTAGCAATTCTTTTTTTTCTATTAAATGAAATCATATTTTTCTGGCTAGTAATATTTTTACAATATGGTATTAAGTGTTATCATACAAAAATACATTAAATGCCATAAACATACATGTGTAATATCACTTAAATGAAATAAAAAAATCACTTGCCTCTTCAAAATCTTCATAACTTGAAACATATAATTTAATAAACTGTTTTTTATGGGTAGATAGGCATAGAGCAAACAGACAGTCTTTTAATTTTGGCCTGGTAAATATAAATGATTAACGTCCCAGTTAAAGAATCCATTCAGAAACACTACTTTGAATACAAACAAACATTATTGACAGTTTTAAATGAATGTGCCAAAGCAGTTATTTAATTATCTGCAATTTTCTCTATTTCAGATCCTGCTGTGTACACTGCCTGATCGTGAACTAAATCCATTGAATAATACCTCTACGTTCCAAACAAAATCATGTCAAATCCACACAAAATCAAAATCACATCCACAAATGATATATCTACATTCCAAACAAAACATATCAAATCCACAAAGAAACATCAAATCCACAAATAAAACCCATATCAAATCCTTAATGAAACATTAAATCCACACAAAAAAAAACCCATATCAAATCCACAATGAAACATTAATACCTCTACTTTCCACAATGAAACATATCACACTTTGTAAATTCATCTTTCACATATCAAAGATTCAGTTTATATTTTACATACAATGAAAGATATCTACTGTCATAAATGATACCTCATTATTCCCCATACAGACAGACAAACAGACGGACATACAGATGGATAAAGAAGCATGATAATGCCATGCTGCATCACACAGAAAGTGGACTTTATGATCGACTTAACAAACCTGTGTAATGAAGAACAACTGGATATTATATTCTGCTATGTATTGTGCGAATAGTAATTAGGCATATGAAATTACTAGTAGTAAGTTTGTATGATTATTATCTGTAAATATATAAAGCATCTGTCAGCTGTCCGGTAATTGTCATAACAGGGGAACTTGCAAGATGGATGTCAACATGTCACATGGATGTCAACATGTAGAACTGCCTGCATGTCAGAAGGGGAAATACTATTGTCAACATGCAAGATGGATGTCAACATGCAGAACTGCCTGCATGTCAGATAATTGCCATAAGAGGGGAAATATGTCTTGTCAACATGCTAGACGAATGTCAACATACATAATTGTTTGCATGTCAGGTAACTGCCGTAACAGGGTAATAACTGTCAACATGCAAGATAAATGTCAACATATAGAAGAACTGTCAGAATTATGACATCTACAGCTGTTTCTTAAACATAAAGTTATTATGACTTCACAATAGCAATATTATTGACAAGGCTTCCGACAGACCAGTATCATGTTAGTGAAGCAGCAAATGCTTGAATTTCGTGACTTTTTATCGTTGCTTCAAATTTAACTGAAGATGAACATTAGTGAAACAAGCCCTAGGTTTATATGCAATATGATTACATGTACAATTTAGATAAAAGTGTGCATAAAGTATGATATTTCATGGAGTACCATCTACTGTACATTAGATACAATAATAAAAATGACAGTATGTGAAATATTTATTTGTTTTTGAACAAAAAAATGGCTTTTATAGTTAATGTTCATGAAAAAAAAACAAGATTTAAATTCGCTTGCCCAAGGCAGTACATAAAGTACTGAATGACAGTTTATTTTCAAAATGAAAAACTAGAACATGTGATGTTTGTACTTCATTATGATGTACTAGTATTCAATATCACAACATTATATTCATTGTACCTAATGTCCATTATATTGCCATTGTACCAGATATAAGCATATGTATTTTTTTTTCATTTTTATATTTTGTGTAATAATTTGTATTGTATAATTGTTTAAACATAAAGAGTGCTAGTTCTATATAATAAATAGACCAATTGATGGCATCTCTTATATAATAATTCATTGTCATAATGGTTATAAGAAAAGAGCTGTACTAGTCAAAACTGCTAACTAAAGTTTTTAAACATGGAGAATTACTCATAAAATTCAAGCTTGACTTAAAACTCATAGTTTCTATATTAATCATGACTTCAAACTCAATTTCACACAGTTTTACCTCTCAAAACTGCTATGTAGGTCTAAAAAGTGTAGATAACTAGTCAAAACTGCTAACAAAATTAAAAATCTAATATTTGCAGCATCAAAACTGAAAACTACCTTTCAGTGCATAGGAAGACTGCAAACTTCCTTTTGGTGTTTAACTTATACTAGTCAAAACTGCTTTTAAATTTGTGAAAAATTAATAAATAGACTATGAAATCAGTTTCGGTATTACCTAAGTTTATCAATCAGAACAAAATGTCATAAATTTTCTTTAAAAATCTGTTTAAAACACATTTGTATTTCCTGGCTACACATCAGCAAGGAAGGTAATGATGTTGGTTAGCAGTTTTGACATATAAATGCTGAGGATATATAAGAGTGTTCTGTTAGGATGATCTTTGTACAAAGTTCTATTGTATGGTTGCACTGATGTGTTTTGTGCTTTTTTATTTGAAATGTGTGGTAGTATACCATGTACATATATTGATTGATACATAATTTGCTGTGCACAGTACAAGTATTTTGTATTTCTTAGTATACAGTTATTGTCTTTGCTGAACTAGAACATTTATGTAATAGAAAATTTATGTAAAAATTTACATAATTATGGTAATGTCAACAAAGAAACTTATAAAGGAAGCATTGTAATCTTGCTTGCATTTATTGGTAAAACAATTGGTTGAACTATTTGACTCTAAGGGCCATACGATTTTTACAACTTTGTAATTATGAGCAAAAAAATGAAAACCATAATACATACCAATCAAATTTTATTATTTTATGAAAACCCATACAACTACAACTCTTTTATTTCATAAAAAGGGGCCTCCTATTGTATTATTCCATACTATCAATTAAAGATGGTTAATTAATTAAACTCCTAAATAGGGAATATTTTTAGTAAGTAAAACTTTGTTTAACATGTTGGATAAATAATGACCTTTGTTGAAATTTTATCAGTAGAGTGTAGAAATGGTATAAAAAGGATATAATTTAAAATGACAATTTAAGATCTTGTGAAATCATTAAAGGACAGGAAAGATATACAAGTATATTTATATTTATATAGCTAATAATTGTTTGCTTATGAAGTAAATGCATATAAAATATTATAACATATTGTAGAGACTTCCATTTCACACATCCAGTATGATATTTCGTTTAAGATATCATGTTTGTTATGCTTACGATTGTTACAACGTTGGGGTATCTTGTTTTCTTAAAGATTAAAAACATATCTAGTTTTGTTTGTTTTAAATTTGTTATTTTTACTCTTTTTGGTCAGCTAGGAAAGCAGAAATTAAATTATGTTAAAAATGTCCTATTTTTTTATGTTTAATAAATATACACAATAAAGTAATAAAAATTAAATACATGTATGTATGAAATTTTATAGATTGTCTAAATTTAATACAAGATGGCCAAGTGTTTTAAGGAATTCATCTTTTGGTTACTGGTCTTGCATTGCTGAGGTCAGGGGTTCAAGTCCTGCTTTGTTCTATTAAATACTGTAAGAGTGGTGTCTGCTTGGTTTTTCTCCCAACAAAACTGAAGGATGCATACATAACATATGTGGAAAATAGCTCATTGTATCCTATTTACAGTAAAAAAAAAAGTTGAGAGTTTTTGAGATTTGTTTTAATAACTTAAGCATAGAAAAAGGATCTGAATATATCTTTAAAAACATATATGTTCAAAATGTTGGCCAGTGTCATTGAGGAAACATTCATTTGTATATGAAAGTTCCTATTTTAAATGTTGTTTACATCGAGCAATTATACAGAGATGAAGGGAAGCAACTGTATTCACATAGAATTTCATGAAATCTCATTTTCCATTATGTTAACTTCCATAAATCTCAGGACTACAAATAAAAATTGTTGCTTGAAATTTTAACTTAAACTGGAATGTTTTTATGTCATTTTTCATGAGAAAACATTATAAAATATCTAAGGTTACTAAAGAAAGCA
Organism: Panopea generosa; assembly: GCA_029582155.1. Lineage (NCBI taxonomy): Eukaryota > Metazoa > Mollusca > Bivalvia > Adapedonta > Hiatellidae > Panopea > Panopea generosa. Next base: position 93,716,143 of record CM055895.1, read on the forward strand.
GTTGTCTGTGAAATCTGCACGAATTATTTGCCAACTAATCAAATCCTTTTATTTGTGCTATTTTATCAACAGTTGGTGAAGACAAGTTTCCTATTCTTTTGTATGTGCTTGAATACATGTTTATATTAAAGAAAGTGTTTGATTTACTATGAATGATATAATCAAAGAATTTATATAGCAATATATATATCTACATACTTTTGTATAAAATGAAATGAAACCATATTTTCTTGTTATTTATTTTTTGCCATTTTTATACCCCCATATACAAAGTATATGGGGGCTATATAGGAGTCGCACTTGTCTATCTGTCGGTCCATCCATCTGTGGACAATTTTTGACCACTATTTCTCAGCAACCATTTGCCAGAATTTAATGAAACATCACAAGGGTCACTCATACCAAGCCTAGTTGTGTATATTGTTGGCATGTTACACCCGAATAATTTTATAATGAGTTATGATGGCAGGAATTCAATGAAACTTCACACGAGTGATTGGTACCAAATCTTAGTTGTGTATATTGTTGGCATGTTGTGCATGAGTAATATGGCCCTTTGAACTTTTCCGACAATTTTTTTGTGATTGCTATTTCTCTGCAATCATTGGTTGGAGTTCAATGACACTTCACAAAAATGATTTTGTTTGTTAACAATATTGAGATGTAGATCTATTTTAACCATTTTAAACAGAATTTTATTTTTTAATACATTTATAGCTCTTTTCTGAGTGATATTCTTCCTTTATGTTTGCGAACCTGTAGCATCATAAGTATGGACTTTTTGATAGTGCAAGAGCTATAACTACATCTATGACATTTATTACCATAGTCTTGGTCATATGTGGTGCTTGCTTTTCTAAAAGACAAACATCTTGACAAGTTCTGCCGAGAATTAAAATCAGTTTTATTTAGCGAAAATCAAATAACGCTTTTGAATGGTTGATTCAAACAATCAGACTACCTTGGAGATTTCAATAGTATTTCAAAAGAGTATCTTTTGGATGTTCATTTCTATATTTATTATTTTTATATAATTTTATATTTTCTATGACAAAGATCTTTTACAAGACAACTGCCATGACTTCCTTCCGAAGAAATATTTTTATGCTCTCCAAATATTTTTGGGGTGGCATACAGTAATCGCACCATCTGTCTGTCTGTCCTGTGAGGTATTTGGTGTTCGTAACTTTGTCATGCATTAATGGATTTTGTTAACACTTGCTACAAATGATCAACATAACATGAAGAGGTGTTGCAAGTTAGACTCACACTTGTACCTCAAAGGTCAAGGTCACACTTTGAGCTTGTTTGACAACACTAAGTTTGTGTGAGATTTCGTGTCCGGCCTGTAACTATGTCGTGCATAGATGGATTTTATAAATACTAGCTACAAATAATCAACACAACATGTTGTGCGTAACACCCAGACTCCCACTTCAAAGGTCAAGGTCACAATTTAACTTCGATGACACTTTTAGTCTGATTGACATTTCGTGTCCGGTCTGTAACTTTGTCACCTATGGATAAATTTCAAAAACACTTGGCTCAATTTATCATCATGACGTGACGACGTGACATGCATAAGACCCACACCCGTACCTAAAGGTCAAGGTCACACTTTGAATTTGTTTGACAACATTTAGCCTGTGTGAGATTTCGTGTCTGGTCTGTAACTTTGTCGTGCATAAATGGATTTTATAAATACTAGCTACAAATCATGATGACACATTTTAACTTTGTTTGACAGCACTGTTTGATATTTCATGAACAGAACATAATCTTTATTCAGGCTTGTACATAGTACATCATCATAGTATACAAACAAATTTACAATGTTAATTTGCGTTACAAGATTTACAACACCTATAGTAATTATGAAATGTTTACAGTGATAACCCATTAAAGGTATATCATTCAGTTCGGTAGCGTTATTGTTTAAAATATTAATTCTGATTTTTGGAGTATTTTTAATGTATCTAGCTAGTTTTATTAAAATAGTTTTATTTGTTATTTTCATTAATTCAATAAACTTAAACATAGAAGGTCTTTAAAAAAAGTATCGTTTTATATAGCATTTTCTAAGAACAATAAAATGTGGACATATACATAATTATAAAGTTGCTTTATACTGAGAGAAATCAGAGAAACTACGTATACTGTTACAGTAATGCTTCTGACATAGAAGATGACTATGTCAGAAGCATTACAGTATAAGCAGTTCTTCTTATTTCTCAGTATTCTATTACATGCAAACAGCATGCTTCAGTCCTCAAAGAATGAGAAGCTAACCTCATTCTTGAAATTAAAACTCTCAAACTACTTGATAATGAATCAAGATGGTGTTCATATGTAAAATCAATTTTAAAATGTTTGTAATTTTCAAGCACAATCCTTCTTTCTAGTGAGCTATATGCCAATCTTGTTTGAAACAATCAATTACTGTTGTTTGAAAATGTATGAAAACGTTTTTGAGTCTTCATGATAATTATCCTCAAATACATATGCATATCCATAATCAGTCAAAACGTTTTTAACATTTGATACCCAGTTGGTATAACCTTTATTGCAATCTTGCAAACCTTGATCATACTCTTTTTTTATAAAGATATTATCAGATTTTATTACTTTGCACCAATATTTTATGATTCTTAAATAATGTATGATATATAAAGGGAATCTTCCAAGTTCTCCATAAACACCATTAAAACAAGTATTCTATCTTACATTTAAAATTCATTTAAAGAATTTCAATTGTATACATTCTATTTCTTTAACTTTACTAAATTTTCTACTGCATAACATAAAATAGATCCCACAAATGCATCAAATAATGACATTTTGTTTTAGGTTTTAAATTAAAATCTGTGCACTTCGATAATAAAATGTTTAAAGCTTTTAATGACTTCCCAATTAAATGCTCCTGGATTAATGCAAAATTACCCGCGTAGTTAAAAATTATTTCCAAATAATCAGAGACAGAGACTATGTCATTGTCTCTGTGTCTATGTCTCTGCAAATAATTAAAATCATTCACCAATTCCAATGTATGACCTTTGTAATTCCACTTTTCATCCATAATAATCCACCCCTTATCCGGAACACCATAGTTTTTGTTTTGTCGACATTTACCTCCAAACCCCATTTTGAACAATAATCAAATAAAATGTTACTGTTACTTTGTTTTACATGGAGGGATTTTAAAATAGCTTGACACAAGTGATCAACATGTCATGATGATGTGTCACCTGTATTTACCTGTAGAAATACCCAAACCTTTAAATTAGATGTCAATGTCAAGGTTTCACAAAGGTGACTCTTGATATTCATGGATACTTTGCTACCTATTATAAAATATATCGTTATTTTCACAGACCATTTGTAGGCATGCGGCACTTACCAGTGACATTTCTTGTTATATTTTATTAAAACATAACCATTGCTGAGGTCTGTTTATTCAGCCAATCAGATCTTACTTCCAGATCCAAACGTTTCTTCTTCACAACTTTGTCATCTATGATCATCATGACTATTATCACCAGAGTTGGCTTTTATAAAAACATGACTGAAATCTTGTGAATATATAGACTTGTTAAATTTAAGCAGAGAGCATGCGTTGTCCAATTTTGTACTTTTTGAAAGTTAAAAGGCCATAACTTTATTACTTACCAGAGTTAACATGTTCAAGAGCGTGACCTATAGCTACTATGTCAATCGTGAAACATCGGGTATTTCCGTATCATGGGCGTCACGTGGTCAACAGTAAGGAGCATCATTGAAGAATGGAATGACCTTAATTCTATGTCTAACTTATGCAACCTTTAGGGTCTTAATGTTAATACTACCACAACCAACGTTGTTGTATTTACAGGTAGTATATATATAAAAGGGGCTTGGAAATATACCGGACTTCAATAATTTAAAAATTTAGTTAGTGGAAGACTTTGCATAGCTTGGTATTCAATTTAACTATAGTGGCAACATTTCAAAACCAAATCGAACCTAGTTAATGAAGCTAGAAAAGGTCATTTAAAATCATTCAAGTCAACTTCCATCGCACGGATCATGATTAAAATTTCAGCACCCATACAATGCATATTATTGAGTACACAATCAATTTATTTTTATTTTGAACGTTAACAAAACGAAAAATATTTTTGGTAAGTTTAGTGAAACCACATTCGGACCCAAATCGACAAAAACACTGCAAGATTTTTTTAAAATCATTTAAGTCAACTTCAATCGATAATAATAAACTCTTCAGCACCAGTGACTTAATAACTGCTGCTACTGGAATGGTTATTAATTTATTAAAGTTTGTATGAATGAATTCATAACATGCCAATAGAAAAAGGACGCCACCTTAATATAGAAAGACATTTGAGGTTATGTAATTTTTGCAATGATAACCATCTTGGTGATGAATTTCATTAACATTCCAAGCGTTTCAACGAATAGCATCGAATAGTTGTCTAGGCGTAGCCGGGACAACATAACAAGTTTGAATTGACCAATCAAAGTTTGTTTGGTCAGTGGCGCGTTTATTAACGAGAGAGAGAGAGAGAATTTCAGATTCTAGGGGCTTTAACGTGCTGGTCACTTCGCAAAATTTATGTCCACAAATTTGAACAAAGTTCAAAATTGTATATATGGGTTGTAAAATCAAAATGTTGTATAAGTGGATTATGAATTTATTACATTCAGTTTCTGTCACATACATTATATTGATGTTTCTCAAGAATAACAATAACAGTTTACCGTTTTGCCTTCAGAGCAAAATACTGCATGCGTGTAAACTACAGCTATTTTTAACCATAAAAATGTTTTTTTTCGGGTTGAGCGGCGGGTTTTTTTACGATGGAGGAGTTATTCAATTTTATGCATCGATTTTCTGATATACAAATCGATATAGACAGCTTAACATGTCAGCTATTAATCAGATTTAAGCATGACGTTTGTTATACATATGTATGTTTATGCATATAATAGTTCTTGAAAGTAAGCCATCTCCCAGCATTAGCTAAAAAAGCCGTTTATTTGCCATAATAGTTGTTATTTATGTTGTCCGGTTAAGGAGAATATAATGAATAATAAATAGCGAAGACAAACGCATCTTGATCAAATTAGCTTCATTCTGCAAACATTTTTTTGTGTACTGCAAAATAATGTATTGACTCATTCGCCAATAAAACAGATGCGAATGTCACACACGGTACTGATTTGTGAACTTTGATGTTCAGCCTTCAGCAATTAATGCAAGAAAAGTCCACAAAATCTCGTATTTCATTATTTCTTCTATTAATCATTCCTAAAAACGTCTTAAATTGTTGATCTATTCTATATTAAATTTTAACCATAATATTTATGGCAGTATCGAAATACATGTATAAAGAGTATATCTCATTTCAATGTGAGTTTTTATTGATCGTCAGTACATTACTCGCCTTCATTTCTTTGAAAATTGGTAATGGTTCATCATGGCACCAAATTTAAACAACTATTGACCAGGTGCAAATTTTGATAACACAACGGCAAGTTTATAAATTGTTTCAAATACACTTATTTGTTTAAACTTTTCCATCAAACAAAATATGGAAAGGTAGCTTGAAAAATTAGTACGAAACGACCGCTAATCGATTAGTTATTCGGTAAAAACTCATAAGTTTGATATGTACGTAAAACGCGGTTAATGTACAGTATTTTCCGGAAGTAACAACTAATACAAATGAGATGTTTTTACGTCTTGAGGCAACGTTTGTACAAAACTAACATTTTGAAATAAATTTTACAACTTGACTTTGATTTGATTCATTCACATATATTTGCTCATTTGGAGAAGTCGTAAGTTTAGGGTATTGCATTTATGACACTGTTAATGTTTGGAATAGTCGAAAAAATGAAGGTAGGTCAATATTTCATTGAATTTCTGGTTAAGGAATAGAAAAAACGTACATCCATGTAAAAAGAGATATATATCAACATGCAATTATTTCCTAGTTTGTGATGTTTCTCTCTAGTTTATCTATCTGGGTTATGGGGCATCCAGCGGCGGAATCATATTTATTTCACATCGGGGTGGTGATGGATTTCTCTCATACGAGGGGTTAAAGGGAGTGGTATAATTTTAATGATTACATATATATATATATATATACACACATAAGGTACAGATATACAGATATATATACATAAGGTACAGATATACAGATTTATATATATATTATGTTGTGACTAGTTTTTCAAAAACGTCCAATTGCTCCCGATACTGATTCTTTCAATCCAAGTTTCATCTTTGGTTTGGCCTAGCTTATAGAGATCCGACTTCACGAAAGCTTTTGGAGACATTGTGAGAAGTTGATGAGGGGAGAGTTTCAACTGTGAAATCTTGAAAAAAGCAGTCAATGTTGTTGTATATGAAGGCTTAAGACATCGACCCGCAAATCTATATTGTCATAGGGAAATATATACTTAAAAAAGGCGCGGGATAGGCTGCACTGGTGTCAAACTGATCATGTAGTTTACGTATACCACTAGCCACACTTTATTCTACAAATGAATTTGATAGTTAGAAAATATATCTTCGATATGGAGTGCCTTACCTGTTGACCGAATACCAAAATAAAGATATCCCCACATATGACTTAAACGTTGCTAAAAATGAAATAGTTTTTAAAATGCGCTACCAGTTTATATTGTCTTTTAAGCCAGTACGTATTAAGGTTAACCAAACATGACATGCCTGAGAACAATGTCAAAAGAATACCAAGTCCTTGGGACATTTTGTAGACACTACATTTCATAAATGAAGATGTAGCATTCCGAACTCCTGTAACGATTGATACTTCGAAAACACGTGACTCGAAGATGCTTCTATTGAGCCTACGTGAAAATACACCAGTTAATAAACCTGAAGTTAGTTTAAACATATTTGTAGTTGTAGATAGGAGCTTTGAGTCCGAAGAAGCTACATTGTCTCCACATTCTACGTACCCTCCAGACCAGACACGCTGTGACACCTTCCTTAAACAATATATCAAACATGAACACGTTCCTCTGTGATCTCAGATAACATTCAAGACATGATTCTTGGTCCAGCTGTCTCCTATGACCCGGGAGTCTCAATATCAGTGTACCGTAACGTTTCCTGGAAATGGACTCAAAAGTTGAAAATATGCATTTCCATAAATGGTGAATGCTTTAAATTGTTCAAGCAGAAACAAAACAAGCATTCTTTGAGTTCTCGACGTGATAATCCACATTCGGCATCTTTTCAAAAAACTTTCTGATATAACTGGGCGATTGCTATCAAGCGTATATACAACAGTTCGTTTTACAATGGCTTCCAGGTTTCCCCATAGGAAAGAATGCAAGCGCTGGGGTAAGGGCGCGTAAACACCTTCAACACATTTTCAAGCGCTGTGTAAGGCACTCATTGAAATATATTTCATTAGTAAAACTTGCATTAATTAGTTAAAGTCATCATATTTAGTAAGTTTCATTTAAGGCATTAAAATGAGATAAATATGCAAAGAAAAATAATGATTTAGAGGAAAGTAAGCTTTTGCAAAATTTCTGATAGTCAAACGCTGGGGTACCCCTGTGCTTAAATGGCCTGTGGAGAAGCCTAGCTTATTCCTCAGGCGGGTCGTTATAAACATTATAGAGGGAGTAGTGACCTCCGAGTAATATCTTATTTAACAGATTATCACTCGAGCATTCCTCGGATACTCAGTATTATAGGTGCCACTGGTCTAAAATAGGTAGAAACAAGATAGTTTCGCAAACTGGTTATTATTCTTAGCAGGTCAGAACATGCTTATAATATGAAATAGGTAAATCTTATATAGACGGCAGTTGTTTTACTTTTAGTTTTACAACGACCTCATTGACTAAATTACAAAAAAATGGCTCCTCATTAACTTTTCCAATCCTTTAATGTTGTGAATTCTTTTCTTCACGCTTGGTGACACATGGGCTGTTGTCATGTTGACACATTGGCTGTTGACACATGGGTGCGCTTTGCTTGCTTTAACATTTAAGGCATACATATTGCAGAATTATTTAAACCAAATCTTCAAATAACCATGAACAAGATTAACCGGCTGCCAGTTTATCATGCACGTTATGTAGATAACACTTATTACTCTATGCACGAAGTAGAATTGATTGGTTTGTTGTATGGTGTTTAGCGTCGCTTTCAACAATTTTTCAGTTATATCGTGACTGTGTCTATTTGAATCAGTGTTCTAAGCGCTGCCCTACTGGAGTACCATGTCGTAGACAAATGGTGAGATACCCCATCCAGTCATATTATACTGATACCGGACCGACCAGACCTAGAACTTTCCTCTAAATGCTGTGCGCTAAGCGAGGAAGCTTTTATTACCATTTTTCAAGCATTTGGCATGACTCGACCGGGGATTGAACCCACGATCTTCCGCGCAGCGAATGCGGTATACCTATTCGTATTGTGTTGCAGTATGTTTCATAAAATAGTAACAAACAATAAAATGCCAAAGCATTACAATTTAATTGGTAAATTTCATTTAAAATGCAACAAAAACTAAACAAAAGGTTAAATATAAAAGTCACAACTATCAGTATCGTGTATGACCCCTGTCGACGCGGAGAACATCATGGCAATGCTGGCAGATGGAGTTGATATAATTCATTGGAAATCGTTGTGGTTTACGGTTCCATCTGTTGATGAGGTACCTTCGTGTTCAGTTTGTTGTTCAGGCAACCTCCTGATCCGATGGTCAATCTCGTTCCACACGTGTTCGATCGGATTGAGATTAGGACTGAAAACTGGTCATTTGTAGGCTCGAGTTGAAATTAATTAACAGTTGATAATAACTTTTTATATCAACTACATTGGTGTATTATATTAAAATCTAAACAACCATAGTGTACTTAAACTATAAAAGGTGTTATTAGTTATTTTGTTCTTAATTTTACCACAATAGTGTTATTCCTGAGATGGATAAATAGCTGTGTACGACAAAAGAAGTTCCCAGATTTATAAATTAACTGTGACGATACAGTAGTCAAATGTCTATATTGGAGGTAAAAAGAGTAATATCTAATACAGCAGTTAATCTTTTAAAATGAATGCAGTCTACACTATGAAAGATTTTAAAAACATATCATTTCGGGTCTCCCGACGGTGCTGATAGCAGGTTTATACTGACAGGTGTGCTCATTTCTCAGCGTAGGTCTAGTGGTAGAGCGTCCGCCTCGCATGCGGAAGGTCTTTGGTTCAATCCCCGGCCGGGTCATACCAAAGACTTTAAAAATGGTACTAGAAGCTTCCTCGCTTGACGCTCAGCATTTAGAGGAGAGTTCTAGTTCTGGTCGGCCCGGTGTCAGTATAATGTGACTGGGTGGGGTATCATACCATATGTTGAAAGCGACGCTAAACACCATACAACAACATCAATAAAGATAATGTACAAAATAAGCACAGCAGAGAAGTTATAGGTAGCTGTAGAATGGACCTTCCAGCAAGCAGCATGCCGACGGCACGACCCCGCTCTTCAATCGTCATCCGGCACTTAATTTCCGCAGATTTTATGTTTTCTATTTTAACTTTCTAATGGCTAAGACTTGAAGCACATGACAACTTTGTGTTATAACGAGCATTTGCTGCAATTGTAATGCACTTTTTAACAATGTTCAACGCTAGAGTGATTGTTTTAACAATGGAGAAAATTTCTATACTAAAATATCCGCTCGAAGGCTGTAAATATATTTTGAAAAAAGCATGTTGATATATTTAGTAATAAATAAAATATTTAAAAAATAAAAGTTGATACTTAGCAATTTTGTTAACCGTGCGAGTTAGAATAAAGTATGATATAATAATGAGTAACAGAATGGCATGCTGATTACACTGGTTTCAAATTGTAATTTCACGTAAAAGTATTCGATTCTCAATAATTCATTCATAGTTACATTATTTCTACGACCAATAAGACAATACTTCTGCATTGAGATTTTATCCTAGCTAGAGTACAAGACATTAAACCACGAATTGATTTAGATTGGGATATAATGTAGAATTTAGGATATAAAGAGACAATATTAAACATATACATTTGTACAAAAAGAATCTTCTCATTCTTGATATCCCACCACACCAATCATTTTATATACACGCGCGGTACTTCAGTTAAAGCTAAACAAATCTAAAAAATATTTAACGAAACTCAATTAACCATTAAAATATTATACTCAAATATATTATACTCAAATATTAACAAAATAGACTTACATAAAAATAGAAATACATAAAAAAAGTTTCACCTAAGATAGACATACCTAAAAACAGATATACATAAAGAAAAGTCTCACCTAAAATAGACATACCTGAAAATAGATTTACATAAAGAATAATCTTACCTTAAATAGGCATACCTAAAATAGATATACATAAAGAATAATCTTACCTAAAATAGACATACTTTAAATAGATATACACAAAAAAGTCACCTAAAATAGGCGTACCTAAAATAGATATTTATAAAGAACAGTCTTACCTAAAAATAGATATGCATAAAAAAGTCTTACCTAAAATAGACTCATCTAAAAATAGATATGCATAAAAAAGTCTTACCTAAAATATATATACATAAAATAGTCTTACCTAAAATAGACTTACCTAAAATTTGATATGCATAAAAAAGTCTTACCTAAAATAGATATACATAAAATAGTCTTACCTAAAATAGACTTACCTAAAATTAGATATGCATAAAAAAGTATAACCAAAAATAGACTTACCCAAAAAAATAGATATACATAAAATAGTCTTACCTAAAATAGACTTACCTAAAATAGATTATACGTAAAATTAGTGTAACCTATATTAGACTTACCTAAAACAGATATACATAAAAAAGTCACGGCTAACCTTGAGTAGACTTACCTAAAACAGATATACATAAAAATAGTCTTATCTAAAACAGACTCACCTAAAATAGATATGCATTAAAAGTTTAACCCAAAATAAACGTATCTAAAATAGATATCATAAAAATAGTCTTACCTAAAATAGACTTACCTAAGAACAGATATACATAAAAAAGTCACTGCTTAACTTAAATTGACTTTTCTAAAATAGATATATATAAACAAATAGTCTTACCTAAAATATTCTTACCTTAAAATCGATATACATAAAAATAATCTTACCTAAAATAGACTTACCTGCAATAGATATACATAAAAAGTCCTACCTAAAATAAATATTCATAAAAAAAGTCTTACTTAAAAACGACTTACCTAAAATAGATATACATAAAAAATAGTCTTATCTTAAATAGACTTAACTTAAATTAATATACATTAAAAAAAACTTACCTAAAATATACTTACCTAAAATAAATATGCATAGAAAATAGTCTTACCTAAAATAGACTTACCTTAAATAAATATACATAAAAAAAGACTTACCTAAAATAGACTTACCTAAAATTAGATATGCATAAAAAAGTCTAACCTAAAATAGATATACATAGAAAATAGACTTACCTAAAATAGATATGCATAAAAATAGTCTTACCTAAAACAGATATACATAGAAAATAGTCTTACCTAAAACAGACATACCTAAAATATATATTCATAGAAAATTGTCTTACCTAAAATAGACTTACTTTAAATAAATATACATGAAAAAGACTTTACTAAAATAGACTTACCTAAAATAGATATGCATAAAAATAGTCTTACCTAAAACAGATATACATAGAAAATAGTCTTACCTAAAACAGACTTACTTTAAATAAATATACATGAAAAAGACTTTACTAAAATAGACTAACCTAAAATAGATATACATAAAAAATAGTCTTACTTAAAATAGATATACATAGAAAATAGTCTTACCTTAAACAGATTTACCTAAAACAGATATGGAAAATGAGCTGTTTATTTTTCTCTGCTGAAAACTACCCAGAAAATGCTTGAAAAAGATACCAGCCCATTTTGTCTGTTTTTGAAATTCCAACCTACCAAATGAACTATGTCAGAAATTCATCATTTTTAAATGAATACAATGTCGGACACTGTAATAATCTATGATTTACTAAAAGCCTTGTCTGTAGTTAGGTTTTGGTAATGATTTATCTCTATAAAGAACATTGCCTTCAGACTAATACTGTTTGTTCTACAACTAAACAACTAACCAAATCATACTGACATGAATGAACTTAAAATTACATAGTTTGTTTACTTATCACCAAGCCCAGTGTCCGAACCTTTATCAGGACGGCAAACGATCTTACTTTGGTTTCCAAACTTACATCTTCTTTTTATCCAAAATGTATATTACACAAAATTATTAACTAATAAACTTTAAACTGATTTCAAATAAGTTAAGTTAATTTAATGATTTAACTTTCATGCAAAAAAGTTATCAAATCAATTTTATTTATTTTCAATATTTGATTGTACTGATTAAAATCATTTAATTAGTTTACAAAAAGTTTACAGCGTAACACATCTCACTAGGCGGAGGAAACTTTTTTTAAATATTTTATATATGGATATTGGCTTCCTTCTTAATAAATCAAGTCATAATTGCGAAGGGTCTTACTCGTCCGAGAGACTTTGAAGTGTAAAACGTTCAGTGAACACACGCCGTCTACATATTAATGTACACTTTTGATGGATCATTTGGCAAAAGATAGAAAGGGGGAAATAAAAATGAAAAATCAAAATATATAGCATTTTATATCAAAATTTATTCATTCAAAATAAAGGTAAATAATTTGAATGACTGTTAATATTCTTTAATCACATTTGAAAAGGTTATCAATAATAGTACTTATAAAGTTAGCTCAACAATTACCGATTGCAATATTATGATTTTCAATAAACATATTATATATAAGTGAGCTAACGTCGTTCTATATTTTCAGTCAGAATTTTTATGACATCTCTTTAGCAATTACAGATAATGGATACATTCCTTATTCACTGTAAACAGCAAAAATAGAGGTTTGTTTGCGTACACCAAGTTTATGTTTTCAGAATTTAGTTTAAAGTTTGTCTTCTTCTTTCTAATAATTATAGACACCTCAGATCTCCGGTCATACAGTAGAACTGGAATGACCATAGAGTAAAAAAAGTGGCCATTTTGTTTTAATACAAATGCAACAAGTTTATTGGCATATCAGCAACTCAGTGCCTATGGTTATTTACAAATTGAAATTAATTTAAATGCAGCATAGACATACACTAATATGAAATACAAACAAATACACACATATCACATATTCAAACTGAAGCAGACATGGTATTTATACATCTATAATTACAAAATCATTTACAATAATATCAAGCAAATTGTTTAAAGTTTCTTGTCTTAGCTTTTGAGCTTCGGTTATACATTTTGCCAGATTACAAATACTTACTTTTATTCCTTGATGATATAATGTTATGTATACAATGCAAATATAGCAGCATCCAAAACAAATGATTTGTTTTCGATCTGAGTGAAATGAATTTACAATACTAACGTAAGAGATACAAAATATTATATATAAAAATGGAATATAAATAAAAATACACAATACAACCTACGAGTTATTAAATACAAATGAAAAAGTATAGAATATAAATGAAACAATATACAATTTAAATAAAATATACAATACAACCTACGAGTTATTAAATACAAGCGAAAAAGTATAGAATATAAATGAAACAATATACAATTTAAATAAAAATATACAATACAACCTACGAGTTATTAAATACAAGCGAAAAAGTATAGAATATAAATGAAACAATATACAATATAAATAAAATTTACATTACAACCTACGAGTTATTAAATACAAATGAAAAAGTGTAGAATATAAATGAAACAATATACAATATAAATAAAAATGATTAAATACAAATGAGCAAACATAGAACACAAATGCTACAATATACAATAGAAGTGTATGAAGATTGAAAACAAATATAAAATATTGAATATTGCACCGTTTGGCATGTCATATTCGTTCTTCATCAAACATTAAACTTGCTTTAAATCTACGTTACATTATCACCCATTGTATTAATTGTATCATAGATATAGCATACATATATCATACATAGATCATACATATTAATACATATATCAAACATATAAATACATATATCATACATATACGTATATATATAAATACATATAAGTTCAGATAACATGATACCTTGGTAGTACAGGACGCAGGACATATGCAACACTTCTCGCAGCCCCTCTACCATCGGTGTAAGTATTTTTCCATATACATTAAAGGGCTTTATGATACAAAGGAATCAAAAATACCACAACCACCATCACCACCACCACCACCATCACCACCACCACAACCATCACCACCATCATAACCATCACCACCACAACCACCACCAACACCATAACAACCATCACAACCACAACGACCACCATCATCACCACCACCACAACAACCACCACCATCACCACCAACAACAACATAATCACCACCATCACCACCACCAACAACACCATCATAACCACCACCACCACAACCACCACCAACACAATAACAATCATCACAACCACCACCTCAACCACCACCACCATCACCACAACCAGCATCACCACCACCACCAACAACACCATCACCACCACCACTATCATCACCACCAACAACACCATCACCAACACCACAACCACCATCACCACCACCGCCACCAAAACCACCATCACCACCAGCAACAACAACACTATTACCACCACCACCATCACCACCAGCAACAACACCATCACCACCACCACCATCATGACCACCAAAACCACAATCACCACCACCACCACAACCACCATCACCACCACCACCACCACAACCACAATCACCACAACCACCATCATCACCACCACCACAACCATCACCACCACCACCACAACCACAATCACCACAACCACCATCATCACCACCACCACAACCATCACCACCACCACAACCATCACCACCACCACAATCATCATCACCACCAACAACACCACCACCAACAACAATAACACCACCACCACCAACACCATCACCACCACCACCACCACCACCACCACCATCATCACCACAACCACCACCACCATAACCACTACCACCACCTGCATCATCACAACCACCATCAACACCAAAACCACCACCACCATCACCACCACCACAACCACCATCACCACCACAACCACCACCACCACCATCACCACCACCAACAACACCATCACCACTACCACTACCTGTGTCATCACCACCACCACCACAACAACAACAACAACAACAACAACCATCACCACCACACCCATCACAACCACCATCATCACCACAACCACCATCACCACCACCGCCACCACAATCGTCACCACAACCATCATCACCATCACCACCACCACCAACAACAACGGCAAAAACAGTAAATAAAACCGCAGATTTTCGTCCTGACAATCCGGATTCGAATCCCACGGCAATCTTTTTTTCTTTGTTTATTTCACTAGCAATACTGTTTTGCTACGTAATTCAGCTAGGATATTTAACTTTTCAAAAATAGTTTTAGATATTCATATAGTGTTTAAATCTGAGCTAATTGATCTTTTTTTTTTTATTAAATACTTAATTCAACTTCGAAATTGAATATTTTTTTTAACATTTTGGGGATATAACTTCCTTTGAAATATATATTTTTCAAACTTTCTTTTTTAAACTTTTATTTCAATTTAGTTGTATAAAATCAGATATGTTTATACATAAATATTTCATGACAATCATATATGCATTAAGTAATTTTGTATTTAAAATTTATACGTTTGCTCGAAGATAATGGAAGGAATTCTTTTTTGGAGAAACGAGTATACATCTACTTGATCTTCGAGATTAAACTTTCTTTGAAATATAAAGTTCCACTTGGAGACTGAACTTGTTTAAAAATATATACAACGTATATGTATATTATCTTGGAGATTAAACTGTCTTTGAAATATAAAGTTCCACTTGGAGACTGAACTTGTTTAAAATATAAACAACGTATATGTATATACTTTGGAGATTAAACTGTCTTTGAAATATAAAGTTCCAATTAGAGACTGAACTTGTTTAAAATATATACAACTTATATGTATATTACCTTGGAGATTAAACTTTTTTGGAAATGTTTAGTTCCACTTTGAGACTGAACTTGTTTAAAATATATACAACGTACATGTATATTATCTTGAAGATTAAACTTTCTTTGAAATAAATTATTCAACATGGGTATTGAATTTGTTTGCACAAATACACAATGAATAAACTTGGGGATTACACTGTTTTTAGATAATTATATAATTTAACATAGGGATTAAAGTAGATCATTGATCATGAAAGATCGGCTTTTGAAAAAAAAAATTAATTTAAAGACTGAATGTTTTCTTGATAAATATACACATTACGATCACCATGAAGTGTTTTTTTTAAATGCACACAGTATTGTAAACTTTTATCTGTATATCATACTCGTGCATGTTGACCCAGGCTACATTTGACACAAACATTATTAGCTTTATTTCATTTCTACTTGACCATTGTTTGCTCAGGTTTTAGTACTGTAAATAGTTTGATTTTCAATGGAGTAGAAATTCTTCACATATTTAATAAAGTCGTGCAACTCTCTTCGGAATGCATATGTTATTGTCTTTGTCTTATTGCTTCTTATGTAAACTGATACTGTACATTGTAAATAATGCTGAGGGTCTCACGACAGATTTCGCAATTTCAAATGTGTTCTCTTGTTAATAATTATACTTCTATCATTCTGATATTATCAATATTATCATTTTTATTATTATTATTATAATTATTATTATATTTTATCATTAACATTATAATTATTTTATTATTATTATTATTATTATTATCTTTATTATTATTATTATTTTATTGTTATTATTATTATTATTATTAAAGTAGTAGTAGTAGTAGTAGTAGTAGTTTGTAAAATATCTTAATGACCTCATTTTTATCAAAATTACAAAATATTATATTTTAACGTATGAATAATAGCATACTAGTATATTTTTAATTGATAAATTTTATTTTGACGAGCCAACAACCTTAAATAGAATCTGCCAGTATAAGTGTGACCTAACCCAATGTCAGATTTTATAGCAATTTTTATTTTTAGGCCTTATTTTATAGCTACAATATCTGCTGGATTGGCTACCTGTTAATAAAATACGGAAACTCTCATTTTTATGGCGCCATTTTTTGGCTGTAAAACAGGATACGAGAAAGAGAGAACAACGTTTTAAACATAACAAAAATAAATGCACTGGACATAAACTTATTCTCAATTAGTTGACGTTGATACCATTGCATGTTGTACCAGAGATCTAGTGAGTGTGGAGCATAAAGTTCATTATCAAGGATAACATACAAACCTTCAAATACTTTCCATATATAGGAATGCATGGCCGGGTGTGCGTGTGCTAGTGTACGTGCGTGCATGCGTGCGTCGAAGGGGTGGGTGGGGGTCATGTCATAATAGAATCATTAGATTCATCCTGAATATTAAAGCTATGTACGGTAAGTCTATGTGTCTTAGAAAAATATTTTTGTTGTTGCGTCATTTTCACCAAGGTTTTTCTATGTAATTCCGTTTCTTCACCTTTGCATGCACATGGCGTCCATTATTACTGTTTTGCCGATGCGGATCTCAGACACAACTAAACATGGATTTCGGCAGAGCTAATTTTATTCGGCAAGAACCTGGCTTACATAACATTATACTATTTTATTATATACATACATACACTTAATTACATAACACGTGAAATGTTCACATACACACAAACATGCCCCCCCCCATGTTTGCTGTTTAACGGTACTGAGCGCAGCCAATGGTACGAAAAACTCACCACTTTATGTTATGTGCGAGACACACAGTCTGTACTAAATATAACTATTTCAAGCATGTTTAAACTAAACACAAACCCTCCCACATTCATACCAAATTTTAGTCATTTCATCACACGAGGGCGAATGATCAAACATCAAGTTAAAAAAAAATGCCCTTAGGAGAGATACACCTGCGGGTAAAAATACACTTCCCTGATTCAAATAAAAAACACGACCGTTTGATATAATATAAATATATTCAGATAGCTTTAGTAAAATCAACCCTAAAGTTGCGGCTTCTCTGAATGAGCAAAGTTGTGTGATTATTGTGAATTTTGTTGATTTATATATGTTTGGATTGTTTGTGTTGCAAACACCGGAACAAGATATTTGAAGACGATGCAGGTAAGGCCATCCATACTAACTATTGTTACCTGTATTCGACGATGATCTTGAATCTTCGATTTAAAGGGAGTAAATCAGGGGAGAAAAACGCTATAAATGTCTTAAAAAATGAAATTATTTTTAAGATGGGAACAAAGAATTTTATTTGCATTTATAAATAAAATCTGAAAGGTTTGGTATATCAAATTCACCAAAACGTGACGAAATCGATATTTAGATTAGAATGGTAAAGTTGAAACGAAATCTGATTCTAAAAGTAGACATCACTTAAATACTGCTTGATGACCTTCACGTTGTCATTCGGATATTTTATAAGATGAAACAAGTTTTATTACGTATAAACAAGATCAAATTAATAACCAAATGAAATTATGTGACCCATTTAATACGTCACAAAATAGGATGCAATTTTAAGTTAAGAAATCCCTTTTCAATATGTTATTTTTGACATGTTCAATAATATATCCTTTTGGCAATTCGGAGTCGGTGGTTATATATTGGCACGATATATTGAGGGGAAATGTTTATAGACAAAAAAATTGAATAAAAATCTGATAAATTGCCTTTAGAAATATTGGGTACTAGAATAATTTCAAAATATGGTACAGAACAATTAAAAAATTTTTTTAGTTTACTTTCGCCATTTGAAACCATTCTAGTTTACATTAGAGATATTATCCACAACCTAGATCGGTGTTCATTCAAAACATGTAAGAAACGAATGTTAGTAACTTCCATAGGTCGTATTACACAGTTAAATCTGCTCTTTGTTCTACATAAAAAGGTTTAGGATTTTCACGGTAAAAACTCCACGTACAAAAGTTTTTTAAGTATTTTTCCATAGCAGAAATATGTCCGCAATAAAAATGCACGATAACTGGTGGGTTCACCAGCTTGTGACACCTCTATGATTGTTTTTTGTTTTTTTAAAAAAAACAATCCTTGAATGCTCATATATACACTCATCGGTTAAAATCTTGTAAAATTCACTTTTTTTTTACTCATCTGCAGCAAGAAGTCATAGCTCCTCTGTACCTTTTAGAAAATATTTCGAACCAATTTACATAGGTCTTTTTAGCGCAATAATTATGTTAACGTCACAAAAAAGGCGCAACTGTGCAGCGAGGCGTATGTAGACAGTGCATTCGGAAAAGAGAGACAAGTAAATACAAATAGAACGGTGCATTACCTCCCCTTTGAGGCGATCTGATTAAATCACGTCCGCATTGAATGGAATTGAAAAGGCAAGTTTGGGGTAATGTATTAAGCAATAAACAACATCCTTACAAAACTTGCATAAAGTGAAAATACTTTAAAATTATTAATTGCCGAAACATGTATTTGTCAATTGATATTTAAACTGCTTTATAACATAAATTTTTTTTTCTGGTTATAGATTTATCATGGGTTTCTTGAGTACAGCATATGTTTACAGGCGAGCTGCGTAGTTTTTGTGGACGAATATTGTCTTTCCAATTCTCTTTTTCCACTTATGCTTATAACTAAGCGTGGTCCAGTGGTAGAGCACCGAACTTATGATCGAGGGTCGTGGGTTCGATCCTCCGCCACAGCTATGTGTTGTGTCGTTGAGCAAGACACTTTTTCCGCCTATGCTTAGTACTGGTTCTAACCAGGAAGACTTCGAGCGTGATTTGCCTAAGTTGTAAGAACTTATTTCACAATCGAAGTAAAAAAGAGTTTAAACTAAACCGGCATATAGGCGAGACACTTTGGGATAGCTGCATGTTTAACTGCACTTTATGTTAATTTTAATATGCTTTAGTTAGACGATTTACTGACTTATCGTCTGGTTTAAATTCTTGCTCTGTATTGCTTTAGTATTAACCTAAGATAGTTTTATTTTACTAAATTTCAAATAATAGGTTCTGCATGCATGAGTACTTTGTATGTGTGAGTGCTGTATATATGTATTCTGAAAGTGTGGGCAATGTGTGTGTGCGTGTGCGTGTGCGTGTGCGTGTGCGTGTGCGTGTGCGTGTGCGTGTGCGTGTGCGTGCGTGTATGCGTATGCTATATGCATGTAACTTAAAAAAAATGTTATGTATCTTTGTTACTGTCGGTAAGGCTTAACAGCTAGTGTTTTATATTTGTATATCCGACACAATATAAAGTATCTTATATCTTATATAATGACGGTGATAAGTAAACCTTGTTTTTTCTTATTCTAAAAATGCCTTTTCTTTACCTTAATGCTCATTTTGTGATTTAAATGGAGTTACGAGGGACGTTCAATACGCATGTTATATTGGAAAAAAACAACAACCAATAATATCTTGATACTGTTTAGTTCTCAACTTCAAATCAATCTCCTTTAGCAGCAATTGACCTGTACAGCCTTTTTAACCACTTCTGTTATGTCCTCGTGGTCCGTTTTGTGTATACATATCGGACACTGAAAAACAGATAACCCACGTGCTTGTCGGGAAGGGAAGCTGCGTTCAGTTTAATGTTTATTTAATGTTGGAAGCAGTTTTAATGGGGTTAACACAATGGTAGGTTATACATGGAATACCCGGTATTACTGTTGAAAACGACCTCAGAATAAATCTGAATAGAACCACTTCAAATATTTTTTAAAATAATAATACGCATTTTATCATTACTACATGCTCGATTCCGAAACAAACGTAGTAACTTAATATTCTCCGTGATGATTGATATACGACATTGTGTCTCATTATCAATCGTCTCTCACTGCTGATTCAAGTGGAACAGTTATCAGTTACTTGCGGAGATGGGGTGTACTCGACTACTAGTTAATCCCAGGAAACAGTGGTTAGGTTAACTGATCGTTTGTAAGCCCTCGATGGCATAAAAATGACGCTAAATATTCAGTCAATCAATTAATCAATCAATCAATCAATGAAACTATGATATTATACACAAATCACGAAAGGAAAAATGCCGAACAATATTGTATGCAATGTCAGACGCGCATTTATTTATAAAAGTGACAGGTACAGTACGTGTTAATAAATGTTAAGAAATACCCAGTCTAATAAGGCTTATCAGTCTCTATTTTATCAAAACTGCAATTACGTCAACACAAATATATAGAAACGTATATGTAACATATATAACATCGAAGACAAAAATCAAAACAAAAACAAAACAACAAGAACAATTAAATGCATTATAACATGTTTCCATCAATGCAATGGAAAAAGAAAAAAAGGTTTAAATTTGCCTTGTTTTAAGCGCGCTTTCTATGAAATTTTCGAGAGATATTATTGCATGGTTTCCCGGGAAGGGCACTCCCTTTATCTTGATTAGTGTGTATGTGCCGCCGTTTTGACCCCTCTTTTTGGACATATGATATAGAGTTTTGACCCCTTTTTCATTTGCTCAATACGATGTAGAGCTTTGACCATCCTTTCTGGACACATACTACAGACGGTCAACCCCTTGTTCAATTCTATTACTAATGTTGAAATGTATTGTTGTGTCAATAGTTTTCACTGCAATACATTTCGTTCAAATAAAAAATATTTTGTTCATAAGACATGTAATTTATTCTTAATGAAATCCAAGATATAATGTCATTGTTTAGGCAAAGTTTGAGGCAAAGTTAGATTCTAAATGTATGACTATGACCCCTAAATATAATTTGTTTGAATGTGGTATTTCGACACCTATTATTGGTTTGAATGTAGAGTTTGACCACAAGATTTTAGGCTGCAATGTAGAGTGTGCCTATGTTATGAAGTTCACAGGGCACATATGTACCCATTTTAGATCCAGTGCCCCCACGGGCATGGTTTACAACTGACCAGGTGCATGCATGGGTATTTCGTGTCCCGCAATAAACGTATTATCAGTACTTTGTGTAGTGGTAATTTAATAATTCATAGGTTAATTATTGCATTGAATTGGTACACACACTATTTTATGTGCATATCATATAGAAAAAGTCTCTATTTGCAGTTTTACTGTGTAGTTTGCCAATATAATCCGTATATATAAAGATTTAACATCTGAAGACCAATTATCTTTACATCTAAATCATCATACGAAAATATGTGTGTTTGTCAACCTTATATCATTCATAGCTATATTTATTTTTTAAAAAAAACGTAAAGCATTTAGTTTACGTCTTATATGTGTGTTTTTTTCAGCCGATATCACCTTGAATTACTAGTGTGGATGCACATTTATGTAAGATTATGAAGTTTGTCAGTGTTAGCAAGAACTTGTATAGAAGGACAGGAAACTTGTATCTCGTGACTAAATGTTGATAAAACAGTACACAAAGAATTCATTATTTGGCAAATTAATCATTCATAACTCACAGGCAATTGATTTCTTAACATAAACTGCAAGTTGTATGTAATCTTAGATGTTTAAACATGTTTCGATCATGCAAAATGATCTTGAATTAAAGATTTTGAGGTTTTATGGAAACTTTCTCGTAATTTGTCGTTATTTTAGCTGCAGTACACAAATTTTGTAATCAGATTCACTTCAACAATTTTAAACACAAATTGTTGGGAATTGTATTGTTTTGATAAGAATTTCAATCTGCATGAGAATTTTGATTTGTGTTCCTGAGGTGAATGGAAGTCAAGATAATTGAAAACGAGACATTGCGAGATTTTGCTTGAATACGCGAGCGTTCACAACTGTCAATCGGTTGCATTTCCTTCTCTATATAATTTCTTGGTGTTAGAATGACTTTTGCATCCGTATACCGAAGATGCATATTCCATTCTAGGTAGTATTGCTCGCATCATAAATTGTACTGTATGTTGAAAACATTAAGTCACTTTTATTGATATAAAATGGAAAAGGCTCTACTGGATGATTCTGTTAAAACATCAGCAGTTTCAGTAAAATCATTTATATTCATTTATTCATATTTATCTATTAATTTAAAACCACACCAAGATAATTATAGTCTAATATGGTATATTTCAATAACAGTATCACCAATTCTAAAAATATAAATGCAGCAACAGTTTTTTTTTCTTTTTTGAAGTGAACAATTTTTGTCACAAGGCCTGCTGATATTAACTCTAATTACCACATATTTAGATACCGGTATGCTAACATATTATTATGAAATTGTACATGCTCTTACTTTGAGCTATTGAAAATATATCTTCAGCAAATAGTAATACATTGACAGAAAATTCAGAGTTTAAATTGATTCATTTTCCAGATTTTTCGAGTGCAAGATCGTTGATAAAAACATTGTAGGGGAAATAATGTCCCCTTGTTTTACACCACTACATATATTAAATAAATCTCTATTTTTACCATTTGTGGCTTCACATTCGCCATAAGAACTTTTAAGTGATTCCAAAAGATTTCCCACATACCTGTTTTTGTAAGTTTTATCAAGGACTTGTATCTCTATATAATTCCTTGGTTTTATACACAATTAAACAATCTCTATTTACACAATCAAATTATTTCGCCATATCATCAAAACATGTAAATGTCTCTAAATTCTGTGTTTTCCTATTTCTAATTATTGTTGTTAATGAGAAGATATGTTCTTACAAGACCTTTTTGTCGAAAATCATTTTGTTCATCTTCTAAATATCATTTGTTTTTAAACATTTTACGAAACGTTTATTACATATATTTTTATAAAGTTTACATACCGTAGAAGACTAATCCAACGATAATTTGTAGGAACTTTTGGGTCGTTGTTTTAAGTTTTTCGGTTTATTTAAGCCAGTGCCTTAATTATTATGTCACCGTTAAAATCGCCACACAAGTTAATGAGGTATTGTTTATTTGTATATATAATATCGTGTACATCCTCAGTATTTTGATATCCGTATAGTCCCGATCGAGTTCCCGGTGGACTAGTCTCTCTCAATACGTTCCACAAACAAGTTCCGACTTTTAGTGAGTCGATAACAGCGGGTAAGTTCACGTGAGATTCGTGCATATTTAGTAAGGAAGATTAAAGAATGGTGTTGTAACGTGATTAATTTTTCGTTTATTTCAGTCAATAAAACAGTTGCAGTGTTCTGTTCTGCATCTACACAGAATTGTGAATTTGAATAACATATTACTGCGCAAGTATAATACAGTGAGTTGAGGTCATTTCGTAACCAAGTCATTTCGTAACCGGATTTTTTCGGTCGTTTCGTAACCATTTTTTCGGTCATTTCGTACCCGTTTGTTGTTTTTTTTGTGGTGTCCGTCGTCTATCGTCTGTCATCTGTCGTCCATCGTTAGCTTTTAGCTTCTAACAACTTCTCCTTTGAAACCACTGGGCTAATTTTGATATAACTTCACAAAAATGTTCCTTTGGTGACCCTCTACCAAGTTTGTTCAAGCCATCTTGATTCATCAAAATACATGGCCACCAGGGGGCGGGGAAAGTTTAATTAGTAAAAACTTAAAAATTCTTCTTGTCAGAAACTACTCGCTCGATTTTAAAATAATTTCACAGAAATGTTCCTTGGGTGACCCTCTACCAAGTTTGATCAAGCCATCTTGATTCGTCAAAAAATATGGCGGCCAGGGGGTGGTGTTAGTTTACTATATAAGCTATAGCAAAAAATTAAAAAATCTTCTTGTCAGAAACTACTAGCTCGATTTTAAAATAATTTCACAGAAATGATCCTTTGGTGACCCTCTACCAAGTTTTTTCAAGCCATCTTGATTTGTCAAAAAACATGACCGCCAGGGGGCGGGCAAGGTAAATTAGTAAAAACTTAAAAAATGTTCTTGTCAGAAACTATTGGCTAGATTTTAAAATAATTTCACAGAAATATTCCTTGGAGGACCCTTCACCAAGTTTGTTCAAACTGTAGTGATTCGTCAAAAAACATGGCAGCCAGGGGGTGGGGTTATTTTCTATACATGTATAAGCTATAGTAAAAACTTAAAAAATGTTCTTGTCAGAAACTATTGGCTAGATTTTAAAATAATTTCACAGAAATATTCCTTGGAGGACCCTTCACCAAGTTTGTTCAAACTGTAGTGATTCGTCAAAAAACATGGCAGCCAGGGGGTGGGGTTATTTTCTATACATGTATAAGCTGTAGTAAAAACTTAAAAAATCTTCTTGTCAGAAACCACCAGATCGATTTTAAAACAATTTCGCAGAAATGTTCTTTGGGTGACCCTTTACCAAGTTTGTTCAAGCCGTTGTGATTTGTTAAAAAACATGACTGCAACAGTGAGGTGCTAGTTTACTATATAGACAGCTATAGTAAAAATTTCAAAAGCCTTCTTGTCAGAATCTACTGACCTGATTTCGATGTAATTTCACTGACATTTACCATGGGTGAACCTCTTCCAAGTTTGAACTCTTCTACGCATCTGTTACATCTTCAAAACATATCAAAATTCTTGCCCATCACGTCTTCCTGAAATTTTAAGTGAACATATATAATCTACATAAGTTGGGTGACTTAAGGTCAGTCAGGTGAGCGATATAGGGCTATCTTGGCCCTCTTGTTTATGCCCCCGCCATTTTCAATGGGGTGGGGAGGGGTGGGGGGCATATAGTATCACCGTTGTCCATACAAAAATGGTTTCTGGTTTATAGCTTTAGTTTTAATAAAAGTTTGTATTTTGTTCCAGTCTGATGATTTTTGATGGAGTTTAGCCCCATTTTGGACTTAGATTATTGATAACGGATCGAATTGGAGCAATTTAATTAGGTGATCTGAACTCTGATTGGCTGACAGTTTCCAACCTCAAAAATCTTTATTGATGGACCGATTTTGATGGAACTTGAAATTTTATGTTTATTTTAATATTTTTAAAAAAACATTTTTTTTATGAAAATAAAAAGGGTCGGGGGAGGCATGAAAATTAGGGGGCCGGCGGGGATGATAATCTACCAATTTATTTATTATGGCTTTTAGTATAGAAATGTGTCGAGTTCGATAATTATCCATAAGCTGTACACTTCAAGGTTCTAAAATGTGTAATTTATTTGAATTGTGGATCTTTATGCAAATTTGATTTACCTAGATCTATGTTGATTTTTACACGTACCCATTATGTATTTCTATATACGTAATTTAAATTTTGTTACTTACTTTTTATCTTAAATCTTATTTCAACATATCTATTATACTGTTTATTCCTTGCCTTGAAACTTAAACAATGCTTACTGGGATGTAATTTCAGATTCATCGGAAAAACACCAGTAGCCTGATTGACAATCTGATCGTATGGTACGGCTTTCTATTGCTGATCATGTCTGCGACCATACCTGGGACACACTCCAGTAAGTATTGGGACAAACTTCAGTAAATATTGGGACACACTCCAGTAAGTATTGGGACAAACTCCAGTAAGTATTGGGACACACTCCAGTAAGTATTGGGACAAACTCCAGTAAGTATTGGGACAAACTCCAGTAAGTATTGGGACACACTCCAGTAAGTAATGGAACAAACTCCAGTAAATATTGGGACAAAATACAGTAAGTATTGGGACAAACTCCAGTAAGTATTGGAACAAACTCAAGTAAGTATTGGGACACACTCCAGTAAGTTTGGGACAAACTCCAGTAAGTATTGGGACAAACTCCAGTAAGTATTGGGACACACTCCAGTAAGTATTGGGACACACTCTAGTGAGTATTATGACACACTCCAGTAAGTATTGGAACACACACACACACTCCAGTAAGTATTGTGACAAACACACTGCAGTAAGTATTGGGACACACTCTAGTGAGTATTGGGACATACTCCAGTAAGTATTGTAACAAACACACACCAGTAAGTATTGAGACACACACACTCCAGTTAGTATTGGGACACACTCCAGTAAGTATAAGGACACACTCCAGTAAGTATTGGGACACACACACTCCAGTTAGTATTGGGACACACTCCAGTAAGTATAAGGACACACTCCAGTAAGTATTGGGACACACACACTCCAGTTAGTATTGGGACACACTCCAGTAAGTATTGTGACAAACACACTCCAGTAAGTATTGGGACACACTCTAGTGAGTATTGGGACATACTCCAGTAAGTATTGTAACAAACACACTCCAGTAAGTATTGAGACACACACACTCCAGTTAGTATTGGGACACACTCCAGTAAGTATAAGGACACACTCCAGTAAGTATTGGGACACACACACTCCAGTTAGTATTGGGACACACTCCAGTAAGTATAAGGACACACTCCAGTAAGTATTGGGACACACACACTCCAGTTAGTATTGGGACACACTCCAGTAAGTATTGGGACACACACACTCCAGTAAGTATTGGGACACACACTCCAGTAAGTATTGGGACACACTCCAGTAGGTATTTGGATACACACACTCCAGTTAGTATTAGACACACTCTAGTAAGTATTTGGACACACTCCAGTAGGTATTGGGACACACTCTAGTAAGTATTGGGACACACACACTCCAGTAAGTATTGGGCCACACTCTAGTAAGTATTGGGGCGCTCCAGTAAGTATAGGGACACACTCCAGTAAGTATTTGGACACACACACTCCAGTTAGTATTGGGACACACTCTAGTAAGTATTGGGACACACACACACTCCAGTAAGTATTGGGACACACTCCAGTGAGTATTAGGACACACTCCAGTAAGTTTTGGGACACACACACTCCAGTAAGTATTGGGACACACTTTAGTAAGTATTGGGACACACACACTCCAGTAAGTATTGGGACACACTTTAGTAAGTATTGGGACACACACACTCCAGTAAGTATTGGGACACACTCCAGTTAGTTATTGGACACACACAATCCAGTAAGTATTGTATTAAATACAGCTCTGTTATATGAATCCTTTAGGGTCAATGATAAGTTTACATAAATTATGCAACTATATACTGCCATGGTGAAATCCACCAGAAATTCTGTGTTAGACAATAGAAAAGTTCAAGGGTGGGGATTGGGGGAAATCAGGCATTACCTAAAAAATAAAACATTTTCTATACACTAACAAGTAATCACGCTTAAGGGCTTGAGAACTGGGAAACCAGTTGTGATAATTGAAAGCGTAAATGGTAATTGTTTTGCAGTATTATGAATTGACGTTTTTGACTGCTTCATAAACATTGTATATATTTAATATTTCAACATGTTTTAGAACCAGTTTGCTATGGAGATGTCGACATTGTGTTTGTGATTGATAGCTCGTACAGTATCAAAGACCCTCAATTTGACCAAGTGCGAAAGTTTGTAGAGGACATCTATCTGAATATATATGGGGACATTGGTGAAAAGATTCGGATAGCTACTATTCCCTATGCAACAAGAGTATATAAAGATTATATACTGACACTGAATACAAACCATAAGGAGCTGGTACCTCACCTGAACGCCTTTCCGAGAGTAAGTTAAACACTGGCAGGAGCGTGTGGTCCAGTGGCAGGGCTTGAAATTTCTTATAAAAGCTACTCCTCCTTTCTTTCCAGTAATTTGTATCGAATGCTTGCAATTAAATGTCGGTGATTAAAATGTTGCATTTTTGAACTACAATTGGATGGCAAGTTAATCATTGATTAAATTATTTATATTGATACTGTATATGTATTAGTGTGGAGCGCGTGGTCCAGTGGTAGACCACCAAACCCATGATCAGAGAGTCTTGGATTTGATCCTCCGCAACAACTGTGTGGTGTCCTTGAAGAAGACACTTTTCAGTATAATTTTTTATGCTAGTACTGGTTCTTATCAGGAAGACTTCCAGCGTGATTTGCCTAGGTT
Source organism: Panopea generosa (assembly GCA_029582155.1). Lineage (NCBI taxonomy): Eukaryota > Metazoa > Mollusca > Bivalvia > Adapedonta > Hiatellidae > Panopea > Panopea generosa. Next base: position 93,745,133 of record CM055895.1, read on the forward strand.
GTAAGAACTTGTTTCACAATCGAAGTAGTGAATTGATACTGATATATCTGTATTAGTAGATTGGTACTGATGTATCTGTATTAGTGAATTGGTACTGATGTATCTGTATTAGTGGATTGGTACTGATGTATCTGTATGAGCGGATTGATACTGATGTATCTGTATTAGTAGATTGGTACTGATATATCTGTATTAGTAGATATATACTGATGTATCTGTATTAGTGGATTGATACTAATGTATCTGTATTAGCGGATTGATACTGATGTATCTATATTACCAGATTGATACTGATGTATCTGTATTAGCAGATTGATACTGATGTATCTGTATTAGCAGATTGATACTGATGTATCTGTATTAGCAGATTGTTACTGATGTATCTGTATTAGCATGTTAATACTGATGTATCTGTATTAGCTGATTGATACTGATGTATCTGTATTAGCATGTTAATACTGATGTATCTGTATTAGCTGATTGATACTGATGTATCTGTATTAGCAGATTGATTCTGATATATTTGTATTAGCAGATTGATATTGATGTATCTGTATTATCAGATTGATACTGATGTATCTGTATTAGCAGATTGATACTGATGTATCTGTATTAGCAGATTGATACTGATATATCTGTATAAGCAGATTGACATTGGTGTATCTGTATTATCAGATTGATACTGATGTATCTGTATTAGCAGATTGATATGATACTGATATATCTGTATTAGCAGATTGATACTGATGTATCTGTATTAGTGGATTGATACTGATGTATCTGTATAGCTAGATTGTTAATGATGATACTGATTGATACTGATGTATCTGTATTAGTAGAATGGTACTGATGTATCAGTATTAGCAGATTGATACTGATGTATCTGTATTAGCTGATTGATACTTATGTATCTGTAAAGCTAGATTGTTAATGATGATACTGATTGATACTGATGTATCTGTATTAGTGGATTGATACTGATGTATCTGTATAGCTAGATTGTTAATGATGATACTGATTGATACTGATGTATCTGTATTAGTGGATTGATACTGATGTATCTGTATAGCTAGATTGTTAATGATGATACTGATTGATACTGATGTATCTGTATTAGTAGAATGGTACTGATGTATCAGTATTAGCAGATTGATACTGATGTATCTGTATTAGCTGATTGATACTAATGTATCTGTAAAGCTAGATTGTTAATGATGATACTGATTGATACTGATGTATCTGTATTAGTAGAATGGTACTGATGTATCTGTATTAGCAGATTGATACTGATATATCTGTATTAGCTGATTGATACTGATGTATCTGTATTAGCAGATTGATATTGATGTATCTGTATTAGCAGATTGACACTGATGTATCTGTATTAGCAGATTGACACTGATGTATCTGTATTAGCAGATTGATATTGATGTATCTGTATTATCAGATTGACACTGATGTATCTGTATTAGCAAATTGATACTGATGTATCTGTATTAGCAGGTTGATACTGATGTATCTGTATTAGCAGGTTGATACTGATGTATCTGTATTAGCAGGTTGATACTGATGTATCTGTATTATCAGATTGATACTGATGTATCTGTATTAGCAGATTGATACTGATGTATCTGTATTTGCAGAATGATACTGATGTATCTGTATTAGCAGATTGATACTGATGTATCTGTATTAGCTGATTGATACTGGTGTATCGGTATTATCAGATTGACACTGATGTATCTGTATAAGCAGATTGATACTGATGTATCTGTATTAGCAGATTGATACTGATGTATCTGTATAAGCAGATTGATACTGATGTATCTTTATTATCAGATTGACACTGATGTATCTGTATTAGCTGATTGACACTGATGTATCTGTATTAGCAGATTGACACTGATGTATCTGTATTAGCAGATTGACACTGATGTATCTGTATTAGCAGATTGACACTGATGTATCTGTATTTGCAGATTGATACTGATGTATCTGTATTAGCAGATTGATACTGATGTATCTGTTTTAGCAGATTGATACTGATGTATCTGTATTATCAGATTGACACTGATGTATCTGTATAAGCAGATTGATACTGATGTATCTGTATTAGTAGATTGATACTGATGTATCTGTATTTGCAGAATGATACTGATATATCTGTATAAGCAGATTGATACTGATGTATCTGTATTAGCTGATTGATACTGATGTATCTGTATTAGCAGATTGATACTGATATATCTGTATTAGCAGATTGATACTGATGTATCTGTATTAGCAGATTGATATTGATATATCTGTATTATCAGATTGACACTGATGTATCTGTATTAGCAGATTGATACTGATGTATCTGTATTAGCAGATTGATACTGATCTATCTGTAAAGCTAGATTGTTAATGATGATACTGATTGATACTGATATATCTGTATTAGCAGATTGATACTGATATATCTGTATTAGCTAATTGATACTGATGTATCTGTATTAGCAGATTGATATTGATGTATCTGTATTAGCAGATTGACACTGATGTATCTGTATTAGCAGATTGATACTGATGTATCTGTATTAGCAGATTGATATTGATGTATCTGTATTATCAGATTGACACTGATGTATCTGTATTAGCAGATTGATACTGATGTATCTGTATAAGCAGATTGATACTAATGTATCTGTTAAGCTAGATTGTTAATGATGATACTGATTGATACTGATATATCTGTATAAGCAGATTGATACTGATATATCTGTATAAGCTGATTTATACTGATGTATCTGTATTAGCAGATTGATATTGATGTATCTGTATTAGCAGATTGACACTGATGTATCTGTATTAGCAGATTGATACTGATGTATCTGTATTAGCAGATTGACACTGATGTATCTGTATTATCAGATTGACACTGATGTATCTGTATTAGCAGATTGATACTGATGTATCTGTATTAGCAGGTTGATACTGATGTATCTGTATTAGCAGGTTGATACTGATGTATCTGTATTAGCAGGTTGATACTGATGTATCTGTATAAGCAGGTTGATACTGATGTATCTGTATTATCAGATTGATACTGATGTATCTGTATTAGCAGATTGATACTGATGTATCTGTATTAGCAGATTGACACTGATGTATCTGTATTATCAGATTGACACTGATGTATCTGTATAAGCAGATTGACACTGATGTATCTGTATTAGTAGATTGATACTGATGTATCTGTATTTGCAGAATGATACTGATATATCTGTATAAGCAGATTGATACTGATGTATCTGTATTAGCTGATTGATACTGATGTATCTGTATTAGCAGATTGACACTGATGTATCTGTATTAGCAGATTGACACTGATATATCTGTATTATCAGATTGTCACTGATGTATCTGTATTAGCAGATTGACACTGATGTATCTGTATTAGCAGATTGATACTGATGTATCTGTATTAGCTGATTGATACTGATGTATCTGTATTAGCAGATTGATACTGATGTATCTGTATTAGCAGATTGACACTGATATATCTGTATTACCAGGTTGATACTGATGTATCTGTATTATCAGATTGATACTGATGTATCTGTATTAGCAGATTGACACTGATGTATCTGTATTAGCAGATTGACACTGATGTATCTGTATTATCAGATTGACACTGATGTATCTGTATAAGCAGATTGACACTGATGTATCTGTATTAGTAGATTGATACTGATGTATCTGTATTTGCAGAATGATACTGATATATCTGTATAAGCAGATTGATACTGATGTATCTGTATTAGCTGATTGATACTGATGTATCTGTATTAGCAGATTGACACTGATGTATCTGTATTAGCAGATTGACACTGATATATCTGTATTATCAGATTGACACTGATGTATCTGTATTAGCAGATTGACACTGATGTATCTGTATTAGCAGATTGATACTGATGTATCTGTATTAGCAGATTGATACTGATATATCTGTATTGGCTGATTGATACTGATGTATCTGTATTAGTGGATTGATACTGACGTATCTGTATAGCTACATTGTTAGTGATGATACTGATTGATACTGATGTATCTGTATAGCTAGATTGTTAATGATGATACTGATTGATACTGATGTATCTGTATTAGCTGATTGATACTGATGTATCTGTATTAGCAGATTGATACCAATATATCTGTATTAGCAGATTGATACTGATGTATCTGTATTAGCTGATTGATACTGATGTATCTGTATTAGCAGATTGACACTGATGTATCTGTATTATCAGATTGACACTGATGTATCTGTATGAGCAGATTGATACTGATATATCTGTATTAGCTGATTGATACTGATGTATCTGTATTAGTGGATTGATACTGATGTATCTGTATAGCTACATTGTTAATGATGATACTGATTGATACTGATCTATCTGTATTAGTACATTGGTACTGATGTATCAGTATTAGCAGATTGATACTGATGTATATGTATTAGCTGATTGATACTGATGTATCTGTAAAGCTAAATTGTTAATGATGATACTAATGTATCTGTATTAGCAGATTGTTACTGATGTATCTGTATTAGCTGATTGTTACTGATGTATCTGTATTAGCTGATTGATACTGATGTATCTGTATTAGCTGATTGATACTGATGTATCTGTATTAGCAGATTGATACTGATGTATCTGTATTAGCAGATTGTTACTGATGTATCTGTATTAGCTGATTGATACTGATGTATCTGTATTAGCAGATTGATACTGATGTATCTGTATTAGCGGATTGGTACTGATGTATCTGTATTAGCGGACTGGTACTGATGTATCTGTAGTAGCGGACTGGTACTGATGTATCTGTATTGGCAGATTGGTACTGATGTATCTGTATTAGCAGATTGGTACTGATGTATCTGTATTAGTAGATTGATAATGATGTATCTGTATTAATAGATAGATACTGATATATCTGTATTAGCAGATTGATACTGATATATCTGTTTTAGCAGATAGATACTGATGTATCTATATTAGCAGATTGATACTGATGTATCTGTATTAGTAGATTGGTACTGATGTATCTGTATTAGTAGATAGATACTGATGTATCTGTATTAGGGGATTGATACTGATGTATCTGTATTAGCGGATTGATACTGATGTATCTGTATTAGTGGATTTGTATTGATGTATCTGTATTAGCAGATTGGTTCTGATGTATCTGTATAACCAGATTGATACTGATATATCTGTATTAGCATGTTGATACTGATTTATCTGTTTTAGCGGATTGATACTGATGTTTCTGTATAGCTAGATTGATAGTTATATATCTGTTTTGGTAGATTGATACTGTTGAAGCTGTATAGCTAGATTGATACTGGTGTATCTGTATAGCTAGATTGATACTGATGTATCTGTATAGCTAGATTGATACTGATATATCTGTATAGCTAGAATGATACTGAAGTATCTGTATAGCTAGATTGATACTGGTGTATCTGTATTAGAAGATTGACACTGATGTATCTGTATTAGTAGATTGATACTGAAGTATCTGTATAGCTAGATTGATACTGATGTATCTGTATAGCTAGATTGATACTGATGTTTATGTATAGCTAGATTGATGCTGAAGTATCTGTATAGCTAGATTGATACTGATGTATCAGTACAGCTAGATTGATACTGATGTATCTGTATTAGTGTATTGATACTGGTGTATCTGTATTAGTAGATTGAAACTGATGTATCGGTATAGCTAGATTGATACTGATGTATCTGTATTAGTGTATTGATACTGATGTATCTGTATAGCTAGATTGATACTGATGTATCTGAATTAGAAGATTGATACTGATGTATCAGTACAGCTAGATTGATACTGATATATCTGTGTAGCTAGATTGATACTAAAGTATCTGTATAGCTTAATTGATACTGATGTATCTGTATTAGTAGATTGATACTTATGTATCTGTATAGCTAGATTGATACTGAAGTATCTGTATGGCTAGATTGATACTGATGTATCAGTACAGCTAGATTGATACTGATGTATCTGTATTAGTAGATTGATACTGATGTATCAGTATAGCTAGATTGATACTGATGTATCTGTATTAGTAGATTGATACTGATGTATCTGTATAGCTAGATTGACACTGATGTATCTGTATTAGTAGATTGATACTGATGTATCTGTATTAGTAGATTGACACTGATGTATCTGTATTAGTAGATTGATACTGATGTATCTGTATTAGTAGATTGATACTGATGTATCAGTACAGCCAGATTGATACTGATGTATCTGTATAGCTAGATCGATACTGATGTATCTGTATTAGTAGATTGATACTGATGTATCAGTATTAATAGATTGATACTGATGTATCTGTATAGCTAGATTGATATGGAAGTATCTGTAAAGCTAGATTGATACTGATATATCTGTATAGCTAGATCGATACTGATGTTTCTTTATAGCTAGATTGATACTTATATATCTGTTTTGGTAGATTGATACTGATATATCTGTATAGCTAGATTGATACTGATATATCTGTATAGCTATATTGATACTGATATATCTGTATAGCTAGATTGATACTGATGTATCTGTATAGCTAGATCGATACTGATGTATCTGTATAGCTAGATTGATACTTATATATCTGTTTTGGTAGATTGATACTGATATATCTGTATAGCTAGATTGATACTGATATATCTGTATAGCTATATTGATACTGATATATCTGTATAGCTAGATTGATACTGATGTATCTGTATAGCTAGATCGATACTGATGTATCTGTATAGCTAGATTGATACTGCTGTACCTGTATTAATGTACCTGTATTTGTGGATCCTGGCTACTGCATTATAACGGGACCAGAGTGTAGTTATAAATGTTTATTTTAAAGAAGTTGGGGAGACATATTGGTTTTACTTTTCATTTTTAGCTCTACTGGCCAAAGGCCAGAAGTGCTTATGCGATGGCGCGTTGTCTGACGTCTGTCGTCTGACGTCTGTCATCTGTCGTCTGTCGTCTGTTAGCAGCACTTTCTCTGAAACCACTGGGCCAATTAAACTGAAACTTCACATGGGTGTTTCTATTGCATAGGAGACTATACAGAAGATTTTTTTTTTTTCGATCTGAAATTGAAGATGGTCGCTGTTACTAAAAATAGTCCAAAACTTAAAAAATCTTCTTCTCATGAACGGATTTTCAAAATGTTTATGTAGCAATGATGACCAACTATAGTTTTGTTAGATTTGTTCAAATGGTGTCCCTAGGGTTAAATATGACTCCGCCCCGAGGGTTCAATTAGGGGACACGTCATTATAATATTTTTTTATTTTTTTTTTTTAAAATAGAAATGATTTTGCCTATATGTTCACAGAAGCGTTGTTTAGTGAAGGAGGTTCAGATTTGTAAAAATGCCTTGGTTCCACTGTCTTATGGGCTCAGGAGGGGCCCCAAAAGGGTAAAAATTGGGAATTACTAAATCTGTTTTCTTAAGAACTGGTATGTCAGATTTGGTCATATTTTGCATAAATTATCCCTATGTGTAGGGGTTTCATTGCAGATAAGAATTTAGTGGCTAGAATTTATAGGGGCCCTGTAAGGGGACTTAGAATTTTACAAAGGGATACTATGGGAAAACAGAAAATTCTCTTTTTCTTTCATCTGTTCTTAAACCACTAGGCCAATTAGACTGAAACTTCACATGGGTGTTTCTATTGCATAGGAGACTATACAGAAGATTTTTTTTTTTTCGATCTGAAATTCAAGATGGCCGCCATTACTAAAAATAGTCCAAAACTTAAACAATCTTCTTCTCATGAACAGCCCAACAGATTTTCAAAATGTTTATGTAGTAATGATGACCAACTATAGTTCTGTTAGATTTGTTCAAATGGTGTCCCTAGGGTAAAAAAATGACCCTGCCCCGAGAGTTCAATAAGGGGACATATGTCAATATAATATTTTTTTTTTTTTTTTTTTTTTTTAAATGGAAATAATTTTGCCTATATCTTCACTAAACCATTGTTAGGTAAAGGCGGTTAAGATTTGTAAAAATGACTGGGTTCCTATGTCTTAAGGGGTCAGGAGGGGCCCCAAAAGGGTACAAATTGGGAATTAGTAAAATTGTTTTCTTAAGAACCGGTATGTCAGATTTGTACATATTTGATATAAATTATCCCTAAGTGTAGGGGTTTGATTGCAGATAAGAATTTAGGGGCTAGGATATATAGGGGCCCTGTAAGGGGACTTAGAATTTTACATAGAGATACAATGGGAAAACAGAAAATTCTCTTTTTTTTCATTTATTCTGAGACCACTAGGCCAATTAAACTGAAACTTCACATGGATGTTTCTATTGCATAGGAGACTATACAAAAGATTTATTTTTTCTATCTAAATTTCAAGATGGCCACTGCTACTAAAAATAGTCAAAAACTTAAAAAGTCTTTTTCTCATGAACGGTCCAACATATTTTCAAAATGTTTATGTAGTAATGATGACCAACTATAGTTTTGTTAGATTTGTTCAAATGGTGTCCCTAGAGTTAAAAATGACCCCGCCCCGATGTTTCTATTGCATAGTAGAATTTCAAAAAGTGCTATGGCAACTATGAGTCAGTAGAGCGTCCTCAGGCCCTCTTGGGCCTTTTGTTATCTGTATATACATGGCCAGTAGTAGCATAAAGTATGGTTAACCTGGCTTGTGTGCATTTTTAAGTCTATTTTACTCGTGATCAAGCTGGCCTACCAGATATATTTTATATATATATTTTTATTTGGAAAGCAGATGTAATATATAGGATGCTAAGTTCTGCCAAAATTATATACTATATCTTAAATCTGTTTCCACTGTTCAGGATGTAGAAAATGTTGGTACCGACACTGCAGAAGCATTGTACTGGACAATAGATCTCATTGCAGATGGGCCTGCAAAACCACAGAACATTCCTGTTGAATGTATTGTTTTACTTATAACTGATGGTAAGCCACTTTTCAGTATAAACCTGACATAAAATCACTGCTATTAGTAAAAGATTATATAGTATTTTATATAATGAGTTGCCAGTTGACTTGTTATTTTGGCACCTTAATGTAATATTTAATAGCTGTGACTTTGTGTATCTTTCCCTGAAGCAAAAACATACATTGTGTCCATCTGTCCGTCAATCCGACCAGCCGCCTGCCGGTCCATCTGTTCTCTCTGAGTCTCTTCATATTATTAAAAAGTTCTGTATAATATTCATATAATTATAAATCTGATATTAAACCAAGTATGATGATTTACCAGGACAGTCGGACGACACACAGGCTACACTGGCAGCAGCAAAAGCTCTGAAAGCAGTAAAAGACATCACTGTAGTAGCTGTAGGGCTAGGAGATGATGACCTAGATACCGCGGAGCTGCAGGGCATTTCTTCTGATCCAGAGGGCTTTCACATCACGGAGAACCTCAATGACCATGATTTTGTAGAAAACACACTCAAGACAATATGTGCAGGTAATTTTGGAACAATTGACTGATTTTTAGCTCCCCAGGACAAAGTCAAAGGAGAGCTATTGCCATGACCCCGGTGTCATGGTCGTAGTCGGCGTCGTCGTCTGTAGACACCTAGGTTAAACTTTTGCGTTTAAGTTTAAGATATCTATGCAACCACTCATTGGATGTGAATGAAACTTTGCATGTGTGTTCACAATCATCAATGGAACACACAGAGACAAGAACCATAACTCTGGATTGCATTTGGGCACAGTTATTGCCCTTTTTGGACTTAGACACCCAGGGGCGAGCTTTGTTGTCTTCTGACAACTCGTGTTATTCTCTTGATTAAGATATTTTAATTCATTTCCTGAATTTCTTTTAAAATAATTGACTGACAGAGTGACAAACAGTGAAACAATACTGTAAGGTACCACTGACCTTTAACAGGAAAAAGACTAACAACACCCGATTTAGACCTATCAACATCACGATTTATTTCTCGCACTTAGATCTAATAATTCTTTGTTTTATTTTTCTTTATTATCTCTCAGGTGGACACGAGCTACTTAATTTACTTTTATTGTATGATAATGATCTACCTACAAGATCTCTTAGATATGTAAATAAATTTAAATCTAACTCTGGAAATTCATAAACTCACGGTAACCAGAGTTTTGTTGATAGCAACCAGCTGGTTGCCCTCTTTACTTACATGGAAAGTCCCCTCATGAGAGCCAAGAAATGTCCACCTGACCTGATATGACCAATGGCTGAAGACTCGGAGGGGTCCGGCAGCTGTGCTAACCAATCAAAACAGGCACAGTTCATCGACAGCCAATCGCTATTGAGACCGGTGAACTATGCAAGTCTGACTGAGAGCACCTGCTTCACCAGACCTTTCAAAAATCAGGAGCCCTTGATACACTACAAAAGTAAACATGATAATGTAAGTTGAAATACACAATATTGCATTGAGTATAAACTTTCATTTTCATCATTACATCATTACGTGGTCTAATGGTAGTGCGTCCGCCTCGCATGCGGAAGGTCGTGGGTTCAGTCCCCGGCCAGGTCATACCAAAGACTTTAAAAATGGTACTAGAAGCTTCCTCGCTTGACGCTCAGCATTTAGAGGAGAGTTCTAGGTCTGGTCGGCCCGGTGTCAGTATAATGTGACTGGGTAGGGTATCATACCATGTGTCTGCGGCATGATACTCCAGTGTGACAGCTCTTAGAATACTGTCTCAAGTAGACACCATCGCGATATGACTGAAAAATTGTTGAAAGCGACGCTAAACACCATACAACAACATCATTACAAGAATATAATATAGGTTTATGAATAAAGCTCTCGCTTCCATGAAAGTTACTATAAAGTGAGACCAGTTGTGAAGATCACTGTGCCCTCTGATCCACATGTTGTTTATCAAATCTCTTTATACAAATATGTAATCTGTCTACAAGTAGTTATATAAATAACCATAATTTTTACACAGCAATACTCATCAACTGGTATGACAAAAGACAATTGTATAGGAATAACATAACTCAGTTATCGATACTTTTAACAATAACAACAACAAATATGGCAGCGACTGTTAAACTGAGAGTTTTACTCCTTGAATATATATTAAGTGAACTGTTTAATAGTGACCTTTAGTATGATAAGAAGTGTTTTAACTATTCATTAGGTAAGTGTATAAATATTGACTTTAATTTATTATTGTAAGTTATTGTATTAAATTAGTTACGGTTCTTACAATACAAAACTGAAACTGGAAGTTGCCCTCAATCTGATCACATTTCATATTAGTTACAAATGGTGTTGACAATGGGGGATAAGGGGATATATTTATATATATATATATATATCTGACAATGGGGGATAAGGGGACATATGAAAGGCAGATGACTACTGCACATTAGTATAGCAAAGGTGAAAATAGTCCCCTTCAGAGCCCCAGGCAACAATTAATATGGCCGCCCCTTTTTTTTTGTTAAAATGCAGGGAAAAATTGAGATTGTGATCTTAATACCATGATTTCAGATTGATGTTCAATTCGGAATTATTTATATAAATGAAAGAAAGGTTGGAATACTTTAAAAATGTAGTATATTTGCTTTGTTTATTCAAAATATTGATTTGAAGTTGTGCTACGGTCAATGTTTGTGCTTTTCTCTGTTGCCATTTGTGAAAATTGGTCATTTCTTTTGACATTTAAGCTGTTTTTTCTTTTTTTATACATGTGCTTTAAAATCAGAACTTCTAGTATGCCTGCCACATTTAAAGTATTATCTATAAAGACGAAATACTGTACATTCAAAATATTATATTTTTTAAAACCACTGGCTCATTTTTTTTGTGGTGTTAACGCGATTTTGTCAGAAACATATTATATGGGGGGTCGTCTCAAAAGTATAAGTGAAGCAATCTGTGTTATACTATGTTGTTTGTTCGTTTTTTTCTTTCTATCTATCAACCACAGGTTGTTTGGTTTATTTTAAAATGAAATTCATCTGTCATTATAACGCAGTTGCCGGAGTCCATGGAATGAATCCACGATATAAGCTGAACCACGTTATAAATATTCCAAGGTGCACTGTGCTACACTATTTGGCGATACTAGTTCCAGGTCGAAGTATCGTAAACAAGCACATGACAATTTTTTTGTGTGATAAATATGACAGACCATTGTTTGTCAGTGTGAATCAATTAAAAGCGATTTTTGTTTATAACAATAATTAGTTGTTTTCATGTCAGTGTGAATTTTTAAGGTGTAATTGATGCACAAATACATGGTCACAGTTTGAAAAACGTTATGAGCTCGCAAACACTTAGTGATTTAGATTTTCGATCAATTCGTCAATTATTATACAGCAAGTTTTTAATGAATCAGGTTGAAAATATCAATATTGATTTGGGAGCCATAGAAAAACCGCGTTATAACGAGTGTCACGCTATATTGGACTGCGTTATAACGGGTTCCGAGTGTATATGGAATACTTGTGTTGTATCATGTGTTTGATGGGTCATCAATGTGTTGGTTTATGCTATCAAAAAGGCATACAATAAAAAAAACAAAAAAACTATACACTTATGTCATCACCAACTAAAAATGATCCACAGATCATCATCTATTTGAACTAAAAAATAGTTTCACTATTGTGACAAAAAATATTTTCTGTCTTTCTATCTGTATTCATGAGCTCATTGCAGGTAAATCCATGTATCATAACATTCTGACAAGAAATTAAAGAAAGATGATATGATGGGCAAAACTGTGAACAAGCAATCCTTCCTTCAGGCCATTCAGGCCTTTGATTTCAATATTGTGTTTCTCAGTTTATCTCTAAATTGAAAACAGATATGAATTATCTAAGTTATCTTTCGATCAAATAGTTAAAATTCAATGAATGAATTTATTTATTTTCACAGCAACTCAAGGTCAGAAACCAAAATCAAATGGTAAGTGTACACCCCATCTCAAATACTGTGCTGTTGAAATAATCAGACTTTGTGTGAGAATTAGCCAGTTACTTTCGGTACGATGATGGATCTACTCAGGTCTTCCTCTACCATTAAAACTAGATATACCATATATTTTAAACATGAAAAGTGTTGAAAAATGGCATAAAACCCCATTCAAAACATTATAAATTTTCAGTAAACATTAAGTCTATAATTATGATGCAAATATGCACTTAAAATACCCCAGTATGCAAGCAAATGATTCTGTTGAAACAAGGGCATAAAATAAGATCATTAAAAAGTATACAGTAAAACCCGTTTAAGTGGTCACTTCTATTAAGTAACCATGTTTTCTATTTCCCATTTTTATGCTTTAAGAGTAAATTAACCTGTCACATATTAAGCAACAACCTGTCTTAAAAGGGACATTTGCTGTTTTCCTTGACTGGCTGCTTAAGACAGGTTTGACTGTAAAATTTATGTAATTTTGATTTAAAATTTCCTACTCGAGTTTCTAAAATTTTGTTAATAAATATACTGGTAAAGTTTCAGATGGGGGTGACTGGTGATCAATATGTATTCATAAGGGCTATTACAGGGAGGAAAATCTCGGTGGGGGGTGGGGGACTAGAATTATTTTCTAGGGTACCACCACCTGAATTTTTATTACTTTTGAGGTACCACCACCAGAATTTTACAGTAGATGACTTACCACCCTTCACCACCAGAATAAAGATTTTATAATATTATGTGAACCTCAACCTGTATTTTGTACACAATAACCTCATGTTTGTTTCACTTCAACACTGAGTGAAAAAGTTTGATTAGGACATTCTGTTTGGAAAGTTTAGTTTCAATAGAGTGAAAAATAGTTTTTAAACATATTGTTAGTGAGATGCAATTCTTTTTGTGGATCATAGAAGCAGTGACTTAATTCCATGTAAGATAAATTAAAATCAATTTTTCTGCTGATAAGATTCGGACAAAAAGACCCCACACCAAGATAATTTTTATTAAAACATACCCACCATCACCAGTAAAAACATAAGATCCAGTTCCGATTGTCGAGATTTATTTTTTTGAATAGCTCTAAGTGTGAAGATTTATTTGTGAATAGCTCTAAGTGTGAAGATTTATTTGTGAATAGCTGTAAGTGTGAAGATTTTATTGTGAATAGCTCTAAGTGTGAAGATTTATTTGTGAATAGCTGTAAGTGTGAAGATTTATTTGTGAATAGCTCTAAGTGTGAAGACTTATTTGTGAATAGCTGTTAGTGTGAATATTTATTTGTGAATAGCTCTAAGTGTGAAGATTTATTTGTGAATAGCTCTAAGTGTGAAGAATTATTTGTGAATAGCTCTAAGTGTGAAGATATATGTGTGAATAGCTGTAAGTGTGAAGATTTATTTGATGCAATTATATACAAGGATAGAATTTATTTTAATATGAAATTGCTTTGTGTCAATGAAAGCACACTTGGTTTTTTTATGCTTTTTAGTTAAGAAGGATGCTGTTGCTTTGGATGTCATCTTCATCATGGACGAATCAGGATCTGCTCTCAAACAGGACTTTGAGATTGCTAAAGAGTTTATAATGGATATAATGGAAACGTAAGTATTTTAGTATGTTTCTTGGATGGGGAGCATAGCAATGCCTTCTATGGTCATTGTGCGGTCCGTTTATAATTTTGTTCTATAACCTTTGTTATACTGTTGACAGCAATTTCAGCTTATCCGACGGATAAAATAGTTCCAAAAGTTTCAAAATTGAATTGTAAGGATTTTAGTGAGTTGTCAATATGTTACATATTTAAGAACATTGCACTCCACATTTTATTGAATGAAAACTTGAAATCTTAATTAGAGCAGCACTGACAGTAATACTCAGTCTCAGTGTTTACATTTATATCACAATTTGATACCAGTATACTCAGAAGAAAAAATTTAGTCAGTACTTTGAGTCTAACTCTGAATTGCCAATTTTAACCTAAAATATAAATCTTGATGTAACTGATCTATTTATTGCATGAACACTTAATGTGCCTAGCCATTCACATGAACTGGTTTTATCAATTTTTCGGGATGCATTTCTGCGTAAATTGAACTATCAATCTTGTGAAAAATGTTGCAATTCAAATTAGTGTCATGGTCACATTAAGATGATCCAGACACAATACCGTGATATTACCGGTAAAGACTGGATATCGTCAAAGCTTATCCTTGGATAACTGAAACATCTCTCATACATGTAATACACCAGGTATGGATTTTAGTAGGAATTTTGATTTTGACACTGATGTTAGAGAATATAGGTCACAGTAGTCAAAGTCACATTTGAACTTTGTTTGACGACACTTTTAGTCTGATTGAGATTTCGTGTCCGGTCTATTACTTTGTCACCTATGGATAAATTTCAAAAACACTTGGCTGAGTTGATCAACATGACATGATGAAGTGTTGTGTGCAAGACCCAGAACCTTTCCTTAAAGATCAAGGTCACACTTTCAATTTGTTATATTTTGTGTCTGGTCTGTAACTTTGTCTTTAACTTGGCTCAATTGATCAAGATGACATGACGACGTGTCGCATACGTAAGACCCAGATCCTGTACCTCAAAGGCCAAGGTCACAGTTTGAGTTTGTTCAACAACAATTTCAGATTTCAAGTCCAATCTGTAATTTTGTCATACTATGGATGGATTTCATAAACACTTGGCTCAATTTATCATTGATCAACATGACATGACAGAAGTGTCGCATTAAGACCCAGAACTTTACCTCAGAGGTTATTTGATCTTTCATTTCTGGTCTGTAATTTTGTTTTACATGGAGGGAATTTTAAAATAGCTTGATATAAGTGATCGACATATCAGTGATGATGTGTCACCTGCATTTACCTGTAGAAATTACCAGACCTTTACATAAGATGTCATGGTCAAGGTTACTCAAAGGTCAAGGTCACACTTTAATGTATTAAAAAAAACATGAAATTGCGTGTCTAGTCTGAAACGTCAGTCACTGACTCTTGATATTCATTGATACATCGCTACCTATTATAAAATATATCGTTATTTTCACAGACCATTTGGGGGGTATGTGACACTTACCAGTGACAGTTCTTGTTATTATCATTTTACACATATCTAAGTGTATCAGATCGGTTGTAATCATATACGCGTTATATCACATTACAATGCAAACAAAACCATTCACTTAGAGTCGGATAGCACAATAGGTGTGAATAATCAACATCGATTTTTTCAAGATAATATTAACTTTATAACGCGGTTTGCATATAGCGCAGTTTCATTTTGTGTACACTAAGAACCCCATTATAACGGGACCCACTCGCTGGGCTTTGCAGTTTGTACATGACTTGTTCAGAATATTGAATCAAGGCGGAGTCTGGAATGAACTTGACAAATAAGAGCGACACAATTTTGAAAATTGAAGCAATTCTGTTGGCTGTCAAATGAGGTTTAACACTTAATGAATTTCCTGTTTTGCTATTATAGTAACATCAAATTCTATATAAAGAAGTTCATAAACTTAGGAACGTTCAGTGAAATAGGGACCTATTACAGAAATATTTCTGTAAACCAGTTAGTTTGTTATTTGATAGGTTTAATTGAAAAATTGATGTGTTTTAGATCATGATTTGAAATGATTAAAGATTTTTGTTATAAATGCTTATGAAAGCTTAAATTTGTTCACCACAAATGATCTTACAATACATAACTTTTATACCATGATTATATATTCAGGTTTAAGATAAGTGATAAGATGGCAAAAGTTGGTATTGTGAAGTATGGGAAGGGAACAATTGCAGATGCAGTCCACATGATACCTCTTGGAAGTTACAATACAGAGAAGGATCTCTTCGCTGCCATTGATGAACTTTACCAGAACCCTTTCAACCGTGATGGTCATGATGTTGTTGGAGCGTTTGAAACGGTTAACAATATTATCAATATAAATGCTGATCAGGCACGCCCTGTAGCTGTGGTGTTGTTCACAGGCAAAATGATGGACAGAAGTGCGCTGGCAATAGAGAAAGCCAAGGAAATAAAAAATCAGGCAAAGACGAATGTTGAAATATTGGTACTTGGGATAGGTGAGAATTATAAAGTTCAGTTTGCTAAGTGAACAATTTTAAATCATGAAACATTCATGCATTACTTCACTAATGTGTTCTTTGTGTTGTCTCATTTGTTTTACTTGCTTACATATTATTTACACTTGAAACACTATGGTATATTTAGTTCAAACCTTGATTATTACATTTATTAAAAAAATACAGTTAGCTCTCCAAACTTTATTATGGTTATGATGGCGTATTGCACATATTGATTATATAGGATTCAACGCAAAGATTTTACACCTTTCCCTAGATCTTTTATCTGAATGAATAACACTTTGTTGGAAGGACAGACTGCGAGTGAATATACTTTGTGTTCTGAGCGGATAGTTTTATCAAGATTGGCCATTACTCTGTCCGTAAAACATTATGAATGCAACTCTACATGCATTGTTAATCTGAATGGATGAGTTGAAACTCTGTGGACAGCTCAGACACATTTTCAATCTCATTCTAGAAGAATATTCTTTTTTAAGCTCACCTGAGATTTTGTCTCAAGGGACCTTTTGCGATCTCCTTTCGTCGGTTGTTGTGCGTCATCCAACAACTGGCATTTTCAATTTTTTTTCAAAATCTGTAAGCTCAATTGTAATGTAATGTTGTATGCAGCTTTGGTACCTAAGGATGAATCAGAATTGTGAATTGCATGGTTCCCAACCCTGGGGCCTTGGGGGAGGGGTCGAAACAGTCAAATCTAAGGTAAACTTTCAATATCTGCTTCTTAATATAGGAAGCACTGGGAAATAAATGGTGAGCATGATTATGGACGTATGTGTGTTTTTTATGAAAATTGTGAATTGCATGTCCCATGGTCTCCTGGCTTGGTCATGGGGGTGGAGGCCTATTTAACTAAATCTATATAAGAGAAAATGACAAAAAACATAATTTCTGATGACTGAATAGGCTCATTTCAATGGTTTTTGGTGTGATTTGTTGTTGCTGACATGACGGTTAATGCTTATGTTTTATTGACAAATCAGGTGACTGTTAAGGCCCATGGGCCTCTTGTTTGTAGTAAAATGTTATGCCCATTTTAAATCATCCATTTTAAATATTTACATATGTGATGGCAAATATAAATTAGATAGTGAATTGTTCTTTGTCTACACATTTAAATAGTACAGTCAAACCTGTCTTAAGTAGCCACTCAAAGGAAAGAGCAAAGATGACCGCTTAAGGCAGGTGACTGCTTAATACAGGTTGGCTACAACTAAAATTATAAAAATGATAAATAGAAAATGTAGCTGTCTAAGACAAGTGGCTGCTTAATAGACCACTAACACAGGTTTGACTGTATATGTCATGAGAAATGCTTTTATACAGTAGCTGTCTTTCAAGTTGTGAATAATTTTAAGACCTTGAATTAAAAAGTTGATAAGATTGTGATAAAACTTCTAATCAAAATATGAAGTAAACATTATAAGAATATTAGAGAGACTATCGTTGTGGCTTCAGGGGATATCAATCAGGATTGGGATGCAGAAAGAAATCGCCTGGCATCAAATCTGAAATCATCCTTTTACATGAAGAACTATGAAGCCATAGCCGGCAATGATGACGAGTCAAAGGAAAGAATTGCGGTGATAAGAGATTATATATATCGGAGTAAGTATCAGGAAAATTAAGGATGTTACATATTAGAGTAAGTATCAGAAAAGATAGGGATCATAATGTAAATATCGGAAAAGTTAGAGATAATATATGTTTAATAAGTATCAGAACAGGTTAGAGATAATATATGTTTAATAAGTATCAGAACAGGTAAGAGATAATATATGTTTAATAGGTATTAGAACAGGTTAGAGATAATATATGTTTAATAAGTATCAGAACAGGTTAGAGATAATATATGTTTAATAAGTATCAGAACAGTAAGAGATAATATATGTTTAATAAGTACCAGAACAGTAAGAGATAATATATGTTTAATAAGTATCAGAACAAGTTAGGGATAATATATGTTTAATAAGTATCAGAACAAGTTAGAGATAATATATGTTTATTAAGTATCAGAACAGTAAGAGATAATATCTGTTTAATAAGTATCAGAACAGGTTAGAGATAATATATGTTTAATAAGTATCAGAACAGTAAGAGATAATATACGTTTAATAAGTATCAGAACAGTAAGAGACAATATATGTTTAATAAGAATCAGAACAGGTTAGGGATAATATATGTTTAATAAGCATCGGAACAGGTTAGGGATAATATATGTTTAATAAGTATCAGAACAGTAAGAGATAATATTTGTTGTTTAATAAGTATCAGAACAGGTTAGGGATAATATATGTTTAATAAGTATTGGAACAGGTTAGAGATAATATATGTTTAATAAGTATCAGAACAGGTTAGAGATAATATATGTTTAATAAGTATTAGAACAGTAAGAGACAATATATGTTTAATAAGTATCGGAACAGGTTAGAGATAATATATGTTTAATAAGTATCAGAACAGGTTAGGGATAATATATGTTTAATAAGTATCAGAACAGTAAGAGATAATATATGTTTAATAAGTATCAGAACAGTAAGAGATAATATATGTTTAATAAGTATAAGAACAGTAAGAGACAATATATGTTTAATAAGTATCAGAACAGTAAGAGATAATATATGTTTAATAAGTATCAGAACAGGTTAGAGATAATGTATGTTTAATAAGTATCAGAACAGTAAGAGATAATATATGTTTAATAAGTATCAGAACAGGTTAGGGATAATATATGTTTAATAAGAATCAGAACAGGTTAGAGATAATATATGTTTAATAAGTTTCAGAACAGGTTAGAGATAATATATGTTTAATAAGTATCAGAACAGTAAGAGATAATATATGTTTAATAAGTATCAGAACAGGTTAGGGATAATATATGTTTAATAAGTATAGGAACAGGTTAGAGATAATATATGTTTAATAAGTATTAGAACAGTAAGAGACAATATATGTTTAATAAGTATTAGAACAGTAAGAGATAATATATGTTTAATAAGTATCAGAACAGTAAGAGACAATATATGTTTAATAAGTATTAGAACAGTAAGAGATAATATATGTTTAATAAGTATCGGAACAGGTTAGAGATAATATATGTTTAATAAGTATCAGAACAGTAAGAGATAATATATGTTTAATAAGTATCAGAACAAGTTAGAGATAATATATGTTTAATAAGTATCAGAACAGTAAGAGATAATATATGTTTAATAAGTATCGGAACAGGTTAGAGATAATATATGTTTAATAAGTACCAGAACAGTAAGAGATAATATATGTTTAATAAGTATCAGAACAGGTTAGGGATAATATATGTTTAATAAGAATCAGAACAGGTTAGAGATAATATATGTTTAATAAGTTTCAGAACAGGTTAGAGATAATATATGTTTAATAAGTATCAGAACAGTAAGAGATAATATATGTTTAATAAGTATCAGAACAGGTTAGGGATAATATATGTTTAATAAGTATAGGAACAGGTTAGAGATAATATATGTTTAATAAGTATCAGAACAGTAAGAGATAATATATGTTTAATAAGTATCAGAACAGGTTAGGGATAATATATGTTTAATAAGAATCAGAACAGGTTAGAGATAATATATGTTTAATAAGTTTCAGAACAGGTTAGAGATAATATATGTTTAATAAGTATCAGAACAGTAAGAGATAATATATGTTTAATAAGTATCAGAACAGGTTAGGGATAATATATGTTTAATAAGTATAGGAACAGGTTAGAGATAATATATGTTTAATAAGTATTAGAACAGTAAGAGACAATATATGTTTAATAAGTATTAGAACAGTAAGAGATAATATATGTTTAATAAGTATCAGAACAGTAAGAGACAATATATGTTTAATAAGTATTAGAACAGTAAGAGATAATATATGTTTAATAAGTATCAGAACAGTAAGAGATAATATATGTTTAATAAGTATCAGAACAGTAAGAAATAATATATGTTTAATAAGTATCGGAACAGGTTAGAGATAATATATGTTTAATAAGTACCAGAACAGTAAGAGATAATATATGTTTAATAAGTATCAGAACAGTAAGAGATAATATATGTTTAATAAGTATCAGAACAGGTTAGGGATAATATATGTTTAATAAGTATTGTAACAGGTTAGGGATAATATATGTTTAATAAGTATCAGAACAGGTTAGGGATAATATATGTTTAATAAGTATTGTAACAGGTTAGGGATAATATATGTTTAATAAGTACCAGAACAGGTTAGGGATAATATATGTTTAATAAGTATCAGAAAAGGTTAAGGGATATATTATACACAAGAGAAGTATTGAAGGTAAAAATTAAGGATATTATTCACATGTATAAGAGAAAGTTCAGAGCTATTGGGGGTATTATTACTATAAACAAATTGGCATTGTAAACCTGTAATAGATATAGTTATATCCAGACTGACAGAATTACCTCATCTATTGTAATTTATTTTTGAATTCTTGCTTGTCCGGAGCATATCTTTAGAATTATGGAAGGAAACCCAACATCACATATATACAAAGCCATATATGGAAAAAAACAGCTCTTATCCCCTTTTGTACCTTATATTTGGTTATATTTGCTTGTCCGGAGTATATCTTCAAAAGTATGGAATGGAAACCAATGTGACTTGGAATATGGTTAGAGGGCATATTAATGAATAATGACAGAATTATTTCCCCTTCTATATATTATTTTTGGTTATTTTTACTTGTCCGGAGTATCAACAGTATGGCAGGTAGATTAACTACTCAATCCGGAGTATCAACAGTATGGCAGGTAGATTAACTACTCAATCCGGAGTACCAACAGTATGGCAGGTAGATTAACTACTCAATCCGGAGTACCAACAGTATGGCAGGTAGATTAACTACTCAATCCGGAGTACCAACAGTATGCCAGGTAGATTAACTACTCAATCCGGAGTACCAACAGTATGCCAGGTAGATTAACTACTCAATCCGGAGAACCAACAGTATGGCAGGTAGATTAACTACTCAATCCGGAGAACCAACAGTATGCTAGGTAGATTTACTACTCAATCCGGAGTACCAACAGTATGGCAGGTAGATTAACTACTCAATCCGGAGTACCAACAGTATGGCAGGTAGATTAACTACTCAATCCGGAGTACCAACAGTATGCCAGGTAGATTAACTACTCAATCCGGAGTACCAACAGTATGCCAGGTAGACTAACTACTCAATCCGGAGAACCAACAGTATGCCAGGTAGATTAACTACTCAATCCGGAGAACCAACAGTATGCCAGGTAGATTAACTACTCGATCCGGAGTACCAACAATATGCCAGGTAGATTTACTACAAGCATTTGTTCAGGGAGCATCCATCAGCTTTACTAATACACTTGTTTGCATTTGTAAGTCAAATCTTACAATTTGATACTCAATTTTGTCAAAGGCCTGGCTTCAGAGATTTATTTGATTAATTTGTATTGTTTTATATTTCAGTTGGAACCGGTAACACGGGTAAGATATTTGTTATTATTCTTTGATATTAATTTTCAAACTTGGCCAGGCCCAATTACCTTAGTAGGTTATGCGTCTGACTATTAATCCAGGAGTCATGAGTTTGAATTCTCGCGCGGCAACAGTCTACGTGATGATTGATATAAGACATTGTGTTATCGTTGTCATTCGTCTCACTGTTAATTCAAGTGGTTAAGCTATCAGTTACTTGCAGAGTTGGGGTGTGCTAAAGTACTGGTTAGCCTCTCAGGATCCCAGGAAACAGTGGTTAGGTTAACTGATCATCTGTTAGCCCTCGATGGCATAAAAGTAAAAAAACTGTATGATCAACAGGAGACATAGGGTTCAAAGATCAAAGGTCACAGCTACCAAGGCAGCATGGACACATTTAATATACAGAATAATTATGAATAAGTACAATAAATATGTGTAGAAGTGACACAGGGTCACTGTCTTGGAACAGTCAGTAGCAAGTATTGAGGTTTAGTATTATGTACATGGTGTGCCTTAAGTTAGGTCTATTGGCACACATATTGGGGCTATTTGTCAGCAATAGTTAATGAATTTATAAAGCAATTTTAAAGTTTGAAAGACAAATGTAACAAACAGACAAGTGTTTAATTAAATAATATTAAGGCAATAACAGCCATCCAATGGCATTCAATAAGCAATAATTATAGCTTAATTTTACTACCCCTGAGTTTTAATTGTCTTCCTTTTGGTACATATTTCCTGAAAAAGCTTGTTGTTTTAGAATAGCATCGAAATAGTTGAGCAGTGCTGTCCCTCTGACATCTCTTGTTTAGTGTTTAATTCAAATAATTTGACAAACTTTCGCTTACCATTTAAATGGTATTCTCCTTTAAGTTTGTAACAATATTGTGCAAATCAAATGTTTCAATTTGTTTGTATGAAAATATTACGAAGATTAGTGAAATGGGATCCATGTCATTAAAGTGTTTCTAAATCGACGATGTATCATACATTTGTTAAACCTTTTGTTGCATGTGTGAAGATGTGACATTTATAAATAGTAATTTTGCTTACAAAATTTGACAATCTTATTACTTTAATGGAAATCAGGGCCAATATATCTTTTCTAGAACTTAACTCATTCATTTATAAAGTTGGATATCTCTATACATTGTGAGCTGATATTTTTATCCCCTACTCCCGAAATTTTTTTTGGGTGGCATATAGTTATCGCAGTGTCTGTGTGTCTGTCCTTCAGTTCGGTATATCGTGTCTGGCGTGTAACTTTGTCATGCACAGATGGATTTTGTTAATATTTGCTACAAATGATCAGCATAACATGAGGATGTGTCGTGAATAAGACTGACACCCGTACCTCAAAGGTCAAGGTCATTTTTTTAGTTTGTTGGACAACATTTGAGGCTGTGTGAGATTTCGTGTCCGACCTGTGTCTTTGTTATGCTTTGATGGATTTTATAGATACTTGCTATAAATGATCAACATAACATGACGACATGTCGCTCGTACCAACCAGACTTCCACTTCAAAGATCAAGGTCACAATTTAACTTTGTTTGATGACACTTTGAGTCTGTTTGAGATTTGGTGTCCGATCTGTAACTTTGTCACCTATTGATTAATTTTGAAAAACACTTGGCTCAATTCATCAGCATAACATAACGACAAGTCACATGTAAGACACACACCCATACCTCAAAGGTCAAGATCATACTTTGAGTTTGTTGGACAACACTTTGAGTCTGTTTGAGATTTCGTGTCCGGTCTGTAACTTTGTCATGCATAAATGGATTTTATAAATGTTTGCTACAAATGATTAACATAACATGACGATGCTGTCGTGCATAAACCCAGACTCCCACTTCAAATGTTAAGGTCTCAATTTAACTTTGTTTGACAACACTTTGAGTCTGTTTAAGATTTTATATCTGGTCTGTTACTTTGACACCTATGGATAAACTTCAAAAATACTTTGCTCAATACATCAGCATGACATGGCGATGTGTCACACTGTAAGATCCACACCAGTAACTCAGAGGTTAAGGTCAGTCACTTTGAGTTTGTTTGACAACTGTTTGAGTATGTTTTTTAATCTGTATTTTATGCAATTATCTTGATTGTTTGATAATGTGTATGTAATAACTATGCTGGTATGCAACCTAAAAGTATCTTTATTAAAAGAGAACAACAGAACTTATTATACTACACAACTGGGAGAGTGATGAAATAAACATAGTGGGATGGTATCTGATGGAAAAGGAGATGCTGTCTGTAATATTTGTCACATGTTAGCCAGTTTATATCCGAACATTCGTCTTGCTTTTTTAAAAAAACATTTCTTTTTTTGTTTGTTAGTTTTATTGGCTAGTTTTTTATGTTTCATCAAGAATGGAATTGCGATGCAGGTTTAAAGAATTCATTGCATTGCGATCTATTGCAAGCTTTCATTTAACACCCGATACACACATCGGCGGAAAGGTGAATTGTGATCCATCAATATATCAATGAATTGTTACACCTGTAATAGTTAATTTTGCCTGGATTCAACAGGCATATTTAAACAACAAAACAAAAAACTATTCAGTGACTTATCAATGTTTTTATAATGAAAACCTCACTTAGCTTTTTCTTATTTTATAATTTAAATGTACTTTTTTCTTTTTCAAGGAGCAGTCAAACGATGGGATAAATCCTTTGATATTGTGTTCACCATTGATGGATCCAAACTTATGCAATCTGACGAATTAAATGCTGTGAAGTTTGTTTTAAATGAGCTTAATAAATGGGTAAGTTGTTTTAACAAACTTATTTTCCTATCATGTTTGTAAATTTGATTTAAGTGATATTCATAAATATGGTACAGTATAGGTCTCACTACACAGTTGAATTTTGTTCTTTGTTCTATATAAAATATGGTCTAGGATTTCCATGGAAAAAAAAAGTATTTCACATAGAATTATTTTTTTTAAGGTATTTTTTTATCATAGCAGGAATGTATACCCACATAAAAATGCACAATAACTGGTAGGTTGACCAGCTTGTTTTGTTTTAAAGTACCAGCTTGTTTTGTTTAAAGTGGATGCAGTGATACTCTGATTTTTTTTTAAAAAAAAAGAAGTCCTGAAATGCTCATAAATACATGCATATTGTTGAAATCCTATAAAAGTCACATTTTTAACACCATTGATGTCTTATTGCAGTATATGCTATGCCAACTTGTGCTCTACTCATCTGCAGCAAGAAATCACAACCATTATGAACCATTTTGAAAGTATTTCAAAACCAAATTACATAGGCCTCTTTTTTAAGCATAAGAATCATTTAACCGTAGGCAAAAAGGGGCATAACTGTGTAGCAAGACAATAAAGATGAAAAGGTTAAAGGACAACTGTCTGCATATGGCTGCAATTTATATACTTTTAGTTGTATACCAAAGTGAGAAAATTTCCATTTACTTGCGGAAGGGCAGTGGTTCTACTCAGTCTGAGGTCTTCCTCCACCAGTATTACTGGATATGCCATATATAAAAAATGTTTATCAAAGATTCCCCGATATTCAACTACTTAAAGCTGTTTGAAGTTGTTTTAATCAACCATTCATAACCTTTTTACATCTACATCTTTGGAACTTAATATGATTGTATTTTACCTACTTGTAATTGTTTTGAAGATTATAATGTACAATATATTAACTTATTACAGCTAACTGAATATGACTAATTTACCTAGCTATAATTGTTTTGAAGATTATAGTGTTCAATGTATTAACTTACCATAGCTAATTGAATATGACTAATTTACCTAGCTATAATTGTTTTGAAGATTATAGTGAACAATGTATTAACTTATCACAGCTAATTGAATATGACTAATTTACCTAGCTTTAATTGTTTTGAATATTATAATGTACAATGTATTAACTTATCACAGCTAATTGAATATGACTAATTTACCTAGCTATGATTGTTTTGAAGATTATATATAGCAACTTATATCACACCTATTCAAATATGGCTGTAATTTATCTTCTTATAATTGTTTTGAAGATTTAGTTTACTGTGTATCAACCAAAGCTCAATAAAATTGTTGGTTTTAAATAAAAAAATAGGATTCTTCCAGCAATAAAAACATGGACTGGTTTGCAGTAGGAACTTATGAGTTTGGTTGTATTGTACCTTTAAAAATTCATTCACAGCTTTAGACTGCGGTTGTCAGGATCTTTTTACCAGTCTTTAAAAGACACTTATATTCATTTATTTATTTATTTATTTATTTATTTATTTATTTATTTATTTATTTATTTATTTATTTTATTTATTTTATTTTTAAATTGTTGTTTAAAACAAATATTATTATATTTTTTTAATGAAAATAAAAAGGGTCAGGGTGGCATAAAAATTAGGGGGCAAGCATTGATGATAATCTAGCAACTCATCTATAACGGCCATATTGACTTTAAAAGAGTTCCTTATAAATCTAAAATGTAACAAAATCACACACGTCTTTCTCCAAGTTAAATAATGTCTCCCCTCCTCCCATTTATAAGGCTACAGGGCTTTTCCCAAATTCTGTAAAATGTCCTGATAGTATTTTATTTTCTGATGGCTATGAACAGAGGTTTGAAATTTCACATGATTAATAAATTTTGTTTTATGCTTTATTTTTGGGGCAGTGGGAAGAGGGATTTTGATATTTAAATTACATATAGCCTTATTGTTTTGGCCATTTTGTTCATGTATCTGAAGACATATTGGCATTAAACGATAATTATATCTTTGGGAAGGTGCCAGCCCTATATTATGGTAGCCTGAAATGAAAAAAAACATTACTGAAATAAAATTTTCACATTTTCAGCAAATTATTTGTAAATCATGATTTTTAGTTATAAAAAAATAGAAAATACAGTACTTGATTGATCATTTGTAAGAGCAATAAATATACAAGTTTGTTTTAAACTATTTTTTTTGTCCAGATTTAAGCTAGACCCGTCGGTGAGCTCATCCAGTGGGCGAGTAGCGGTGCTTATGTACGATGGTATTGGAGTATATGATAGTATAATGTTTAACGATTATACAGACAGAGCAGGGCTTCTACAGCGGATTAATGGCCTAAAGTTGCTTCAAAGAACTGATACAGCCAACAATGCTTATGGTAGGAGTGATTGTTTAATGACTTTGTAATGTACCTTCTTGTCGTCTAAGGTGTCGTCCCAAGATCACTTACCTCTCACCACTAAAATTGTAGCTTTGAGTCCCGCATGGTCCAAAAACTTTGTGAGGAGGTTTCCAGTCACTTGCGGAAGGACAGTGGTTCTACTGAAAATGTGTTGAACATGGCATTTAACCCCATTAAAAAAAAATGAACCTTTCCCCCACATAATGAGAGAAGAAATATCTAGCAAATCCTGAAAAATGCTGAGATTCTAGAATAGACTCCATTTTTAGACCAGTCCACTATTCCAAGAAGGGGTGTTAATCAGTGTTAAAAGTGACTGAAGAGCAAATGATTTATTTAAGCTGAGCCCAGATAGCTAAGTCAATCCATGTTTATTCTTTAGATTTAATATATATATATCTCGGACACAAACATATCTGACACAGCTCTGGCTTTTGACATTAATTGTTATATACATCTCCATCACAGCTCTGACTTTGAATGTTGTATACATCTCTGACATAGCACTGACATTTGTTGTTATATACATCTCTGACACAGTTCTGACATTGATTGTTTTATACATCTCCATCACAGCTCTGGCATTAAATGTTGAATACATCTCTGACATAGCACTGACTTTTGTTGTTATATACATCTCTGACACAGCTCTGACGTTGATTGTTATATACATCTCTGACACAGCTCTGACATTGATTGTTATATTCATCTATGATACAGCTCTGATTTGATTGTTATATACATCTCTGACACAGCTCTGACCTTGATTGTTATATACATCTCTGACACAGCTCTGATTTGATTGTTATATACATCTCTGACACAGCTCTGACCTTGATAGTTATATATATCTGTGACACAGCTCTGACCTTGATTGTTATATACATCTATGATACAGCTTTGATTTGATTGTTATATACATCTCTGACACAGCTCTGTCATTGATTGTTATATACATCTCTGACACAGCTCTAACTTTGATTGTTATATATATATCTGACACAGCTCTGACCTTGATAGTTATATATATCTGTGACACAGCTCTGACCTTGATTGTTATAAACATCTATGATACAGCTCTGATTTGATTGTTATATACATCTCTGACACAGCTCTGTCATTGATTGTTATATACATCTATGATACAGCTCTGATTTGATTGTTATATACATCTCTGACACAGCTCTGTCATTGGTTGTTATATACATCTCTGACACAGCTCTAACTTTGATTAATATATGTTTCTATGGCACAGCTCTGGCATTGAATGTTGTTTACATAACAAAGCAAATGTGACAATAATATTACTTAATAAATTGAAATATGTTCTGAATATTTAGCTTTGTCAGTTGCGTCGGCTTACAGCCAAGAGAATAAGAGAGAAAATGCTGCCCAGATCATCTTTATGATGACGAAAAGTCCTTTGGGTGATGATCTACCATTGGCTGAGGCAGAGGCAAGTGTAGCAGCAAACCAAGGAATACAACTCTTCACTCTGGGAATGGGCACTGATGTTACCTACGATGAACTTGAGAATTTACAGGTAAAGTCATTTCTTATACATAACTGGTCTCCTGATAACAGGCATTTTATCTTATAACTTCAAGACTTTGTATATATTTTTTATTCCTTGGTAAATAATCGAGTCCCTACCAAGAATGGTTGGACTCATCATAGTAACTAATCTTGTGAGCAACAAACATATTATCACATGCAATCTTCATTTTATGTTTACCAAACTTACATTAAGTTATATAAGCTATAAGTTATAACTATCTTAACTGGTCAAATAACTGCAGCAGTGGTGTAGAGGTAGAGCATCTGTCTTGGATGTGAGGTCATGTGTTTGATCCCTGGCCGGGTCATACAAAATATTTTAGATGATTTAGAGGAGAACTTCAGGTCCAGACCCACTATTGTCTGTTAATGTGTCAATATATCAGTGGCATTCAGGAGGGACAGAGCTTGGAATACTGTCTCAAGTAGACACTGTGTCGATATAACTGAAAAATAGTTAAAAGCGACACTAAACACCATACAACAATTGAATTGACCAATTTGGATAAACAGTTTTGATTCTTGAATCATCAAAACTTGTGTTATTTGATGTTATATTTACTCTCCACCAAACTAACACAGTAGCAAGTTATATACCTATACTATCCCATCTAAATCTAAATGTCTGAGATGTGGTCCTTTCATTATATTTTTTTTTCATTGTTTAGTATTGTCTTCTCTCCCACACTGGTGAGTGATTGAGGGCCAATGTGGCCCCACCCCAATCCCGTTAAAATTGTTGGTATTACCAAGCATGGGATTGAACCCATAACCTCCAGATCATCGCTGCGCACTGTTGTTTAAAACATTTAAAACAAAAGGATTAAATTATTATAAGTTTCTTGTCTTTTTTTAGCTCTACTGGCCAAAGGTCAGCAGGGCTTATGTCATGTTAAATTGTCTGTTTTCCGCTCATTTGTCTGTCCATTCATCTTGTAGAAGCAATAGCACCTTCATTTTTCATTGAACCTTAATCAAACTTCCGCAGCAGTTATATAACCATACGATTTTGAGCAAGTTCTTGAACCACTGTGATTTGACCACAAAAGCTCCCTCCACAGGGCTTATATCCACATTTTAAGCAAAATTTGAATAAACATTTTCTCTAAAAGTTCTCTAAAGGTCCCCTTAAAGTTTTGTTGAAGTCTGGTCCCTGGGGTAAAATTTCGGGCGGCCACTGGGGTCACTGTTTTGCATAGAGTGATATAGTGAAAATGTTGTAAACGCGATAGCACCTTCATTTTTCATTGAATCTTGCGCAGCAGTAATATACCGTATATCGTCGGCCATAAGTCGAATTTTTCAGACTCCAAAATCACTCTCTGAATCCCTACTCGACTTATGGCCCCGTCCTAGTCCCGAGTGATGATTTTTTTTACCAACGGTCAGCTCCTACTGAAGTTTTGAACGTCGAATTTCAGTTTCAGCAACAGTCTATATGAACAATGACACCAAAGTGCAGAATTGAATTACACTCTTGTCAATCAACTATGCATCTCGCAAACACAAAGGATGATTACGTCATACGTGGAAAGTTACTTTGTTCATGGAAAACTCTGATTGACAGTTGAAAAAAATGATCGGTTTCAATTAGACGCTTGATGTTTTAACTCTATGCAAGGGAAACCTTGATCTTGGTCAGCCGAACGATATACGATGTTGGCACGGGGTGTAAACATATATGCCGAAAATTGCCTTGGGATATTTGGGTCAGAAGTAACCGATTATTGCAATTTGCATTCCCACATATGTGGTGACACTTATCCACGGATTACAGAATATACCAAATATTCAACAGAAGACTGCATTTGTTTGTCGGCTGCATATTTGCCGTTGATTCGATAATGGTACATGAACGTATACTGGCGTAAGGTCAGTTGTGAGTGCAGGCAATCGCTACTGTAGGAATTTTAATATTTATGTGACCCAAATCTCACCCACTTCCTTTTCGAAAATTCTGGGTCGACTTAAGGAAGGGTCAATGCAAAAGACTGAGATCTGAAGGTCAAAAAGTCCCCTCGACTTATGGCCCGACTCGCCTTATGGCCGACGATATACGGTAACCACAAGATTACAGACAAGTTTTTGAACCAGGTGATACAAAAACAAATGCCCCTACCACAGGGCTTTATAATTTTAAGTGAAACTTTAGATATTTTAGGTGTAGCATTGCATGATGGTCTCCTAAAAGATTAGTTGAAGAGGAACTTACAAAAAACATTTCTGCTGACATATTCATCTGTCCATTTGTTGCCAGTAGAGTGATTCAGGCCCTCTTGGGCCTCTTGTTTAATGTAAATAATGGAAATACAAACTTCAATAGATTGAAAGGGCTTCATTGCTTGTGTTTGTATTAAATGTTGCACTATTCCAGATGTATGACGTGATTAATCCACCAAGTTACCATATGGAGACGTTGTCATTGGGTTCCAGCACCTTTGTACAGAAACTGAAAGATCAACTGGAACACTGTACGACAGAGTATACTTGCTATTTGTAGCCATTTCTTCATTAACGTTTGATATTGCAGAAATAAGATTCATGTAAAATAGAAAAAGATATTATTTTTTTTTATTTTGAAAATGCATTTTTCCCCATTTAATGAATATATTGTTGGTGTTGTTGGTTTAAGCCACAGGTTCAAACTTTACCAGTTACTTGCGAGGACAGTGTTACTCCGAATCAATTGTTCACAAGCAAGGTCTTCTTCCCCAACCAACAGAACTGAAGCCATATTAATTGTTAAATGTTGGGATATGGCTCTGTGAAGTTAAACAAAACCAAACGTGGTACTGGGTTTCATTTTTGTTTTAAGTTTATTTCACTTTTTTAACACTGAACAGGAAAAAATCTACACCCTTGAACAAGAAAACTATGCATACTTTTCTAATGGTATTGTGGCACTGCAGATTTAAACATAAAATGAATATACTTTTTAAAGATGTTTTGGCACTGCAGATGAAACAAACACTTTTCTAATGGTATTGTGGCAGTGCAGATGTAAACATGAAACAAACATGCTTTTTTAATGGTCATTTGGTACTGCAGAATGATATAAACATGAAACACTTTCCCAATGGTATTTTTGCGCTGCAGATGTAGCAAACAATAAAACGGTATTATGTTTCCCTTGTTTTATATTTATGTAATAATTGCTCTCGAGTCTTTTATTTCATTGAATCTGAGACAACACAATCCAGGTTTGAGATGAGTTTATTGAGAATGAATCATCACCCCACCTGCAATTTAAGAATGATTTAAAGTTTCATTTATTTTGCTTTTATTGTCTACCACATAACTTGTAAAATATTGAACCTACATGTATTGTCCACCACATAACTTGTAAAGTATTGACCTACATGTATTGTTCACCACATATCTTGTAAAATATTGACCTACATGTATTGTCCACCACAACTTGTAAAGTATTGACCTACATATACTTTCAACCACATTCCTTGTAAAATATTGACTTACATGTATTGTCCACCACATAACTTGTAAAGTATTGACCTACATGTATTGTCAACCACATAACTTGTAAAGTATTGACTTACATATATTGTCCACCACATAACTTGTAAAATATTGATCTACATGTATTGTCCACCACATAACTTGTAAAATATTGAACCTACGTGTATTGTCCACCACATAACTTGTAAAGTATTGAATCTACATGTATTGTCCACCACATAACTTGTAAAATATTGACCTACATGCATTGTCCACCACATAACTTGTAAAATATTGATTTACATGTATTGTCCACCACATAACTTGTAAAGTATTAAATCTACATGTATTGTCCACCACATAACTTGTAAAATATTGACCTACATGTATTGTCCACCACATACCTTGTAAAGTATTGATTTAAATGTATTGTCCACCACATAACTTGTAAAGTATTGATCTACATGTATTGTCCACCACATAACTTGTAAAATATTGACCTACATGTATTGTCCACCACATAACTTGTAAAATATTGATTTACATGTATTGTCCACCACATAACTTGTAAAGTATTAAATCTACATGTATTGTCCACCACATAACTTGTAAAATATTGACCTACATGTATTGTCCACCACATACCTTGTAAAGTATTGATTTAAATGTATTGTCCACCACATAACTTGTAAAGTATTGATCTACATGTATTGTCCACCACATAACTTGTAAAATATTGAATCTACATGTATTGTCCACCACATAACTTGTAAAATATTGATCTACATGTATTGTCCACCACATAACTTGTAAAGTTTTGAATCTACATGTATTGTCCAGGACATAACTTGTAAAGTATTGAATCTACATGTATTGTCCACCACATTTCTTGTAAAATATTGACATACATGTATTGTCCACCACATAACTTGTAAAATATTGATCTACATGTATTGTCCACCACATAACTTGTAAAGTATTGAATCTACATGTATTGTCCAGGACATAACTTGTAAAGTATTGAATCTACATGTATTGTCCACCACATAACTTGTTAAGTATTGAATCTTCATGCGTTGTCCACCACATAACTTGTAAAGTATTGAACCTACATGTATTGCAATAAAACTTTAACAACGAAGCTACCATGAAAGAGGACTACATAGTTTCTAGTCCCCTGTCAGTTATGACAAAGGAACTTGTTGGTAGTAGTTGTGATAGAATTACTTGTTGGTAGTTGTTGTGATATTATTACTTGTGATATAGTTACTTGTTGCTAGTGCTTCTGATATAATTAATTGTGACAGTAGTTGTGATATAATTACTTGTTGATAGTACTTGTGATAGGATTACTTGATGATATTACTTGTGATAAAATTACTTGTTGTAGTGTGTGTGATATAATTATTTGTTGGTAGTTATTAATGGTATAATTACTTGTTGTAATTACTTGTTGATAGTACTTGTGATAGAATTACTTGTTGATAGTACTTGTAATATAATTACTTGTTGGTAGTATGTGTGATATAATTACTGGTTGGTAGTACTTAATGATATAATTACTTGTTGATAGTACTTGTGATAGAATTACATGTTGATAGTACTTGTGAAAGAATTACTTGTTGGTGGTGTGTGTGATATAATTACTTATTGGTAGTACTTAATGTGATATAATTACTTGTTGGAAGTGTGTGTGATAGAATTGCTTGTTGGTATTGTGTGTGATATAAATACTTGTTGGAAGTGTGTGTGATAGAATTACTTGTTGGCAGTGTGTGATAGAATTACTTGTTGGTAGTGTGTGTGATATAATTACTTGATGATAGTGTGTGTGATATGATTACTTGTTGATATGTGTACAAAAGGTCATAGAAAACAATTAACTGTTTTAATTTTGTTTTCATTATGCTTTTGACAGATGCTGGTGTATATCGACCAAATGGAAATATAAGTTAGTATTTTTTGTTTTATTGTTCCTATAACATTTTTTGTGGCATACTTATATAATATTCTGATCGTGCATGCGTCCATGAGTTAATAAATAAATCGAAACACCTTGTTTTACTTTTGTATAATAAGTGATGATAGATTATAAAGAGATTCATACAAGTGCATGCAAAACTACAACTACAATTTGGCAAACAGGTTATTCATTTGTTATGTCTGACAAGTGCTGTGAGTGGCTAATTTCTGTTCACTAATGCTTCTTGGCTGTAAATCCAAATCTTGGTGTAAGTGAGGTTGTAATGGTCACCTAGTCAAGTTTACATGACTAAGTATATACATTCATGGTCACTATATTATGAACACTTTGCATTATTTTGTGATAATAATCAGTTTAAACTTATTAATTTTTCTTTGATTGTGAAACAAGTTATTACAATTTAGAAAAATCACGCTTGAAGTCTTCCTGGGTAGAACCAATACTAAGTATATGTGGAAAAAAGTGTCTTGCTCAAGGACACCACACATGGCTGTGGCGGAGGATCGAACACACGATCCTCTGATCATGGGTTTGGTGGTATGCCACTGGACCAATTACGCCACACTTATTTATTATCAGTAACACGATTGTTATTATTGAGCCCGCTTGCATTAAGTTCAACTTTGTCGTCACAATGAAAGTTCAGTGTATGCCTGTTCTTATGTCTACAAAAGTTAACCATGAGATGGAAGTGTCCAGGATCCAGGTCCGTATCTCAAGGTCACACTTATTCAAGGTCAGAAATAGGTATAAAATTTCATATCCTCGCTTCATCTTGTAAACCACTAGACAAGACTTTTGATTTTACATGGCACAAATGTTCACCATAACTAGATGTGTCGCATGCATAACTCAAAGGTCAAGGCCAATCATAAAGGTTAAAGGTCAGAAATAGGTACAAAATTTATTGTCCTCTCCATATCTTGTAAACCACTTGACAGAGTTTGAAATAACATGGCACAAATGTTCACCATATTCAGAAGATGTGTTGCGCACAAGACCTTGGTTTGTATCACAAAGGTCAGGGTCACACTTGGAGGTTCATATGGTAGTTATTGTCCCAGCTTATATGACAGTTATTATCAAAGTTTTACTAATGGGAGGGATAATACAAAATAATGATCACTTGTTTGCCCAAAAATGTTTTGACTAGGTATATAACTCCTTAGTCCTTACATTGAAGTTCATGAATGATCATCTATTAGACCTCGATGGCATTAAAATGATGCTAAATATTCAATCAGTCATGAATGAATAAATATATGATTTTTTTTTTATTTCCTGTTGACAGTTCCACAGAAGGAACAGGTAGATCTGATTGTTGCTGTACATGATGAAGGTGCCAGGGCGGATGGAGGAAAGGCTATCAAGTATAAACTCCAGGAAATCATATCCAGGTACGCAAAGTAGTCTCTGTATCATTTGAGCGTTGATAAAGACTGCAAACCATGATCACAAGTACATAAGCAGAGCTATGCCTTAAACTAAGCAAAAAGGCTGACTAAAATTGTTCAGGTAGTATTTACAGTAATATGGATGTGCTGGTGAGGGTTTTGTATACATTTATGGTTCACTGCAATTCACAATGTACATGATCTGTTTCAGTTACGAGTTTGGAAACAAAGCTGCGTGGCTGGGCATGTTTACATTTGGTGCCAAGTCTCAATACAGACCAAGTGATACCACTAGAGGGCAACAATGTTCCAGCTCAGCTCTTGATAGCAGCATATAATCTCAAATTAACACCGTCAGGTATAAAAGTAATTTTATATCTCGACAGTTATTTTCTTTATTGAAATACAGTAGAACTTCGATGGCTCAAACCCGACAGGACTGGACAAAATAGTTTGAGCTAACGTTTGTTTGAGCAAAATAGTGTTTAAACTCGTACCATACATGTAGGAATTCAGCCTGAACCAGATATGTGGTTTGAGCCAATGAAGTTCAACTGTAATAATAATAAAAAAAAATTTATGGCAAATTTTGTAATGTGCACGACGCTCGTGAATTAAAAAATGTTCTTTTGGCTAGATCTGCTAATATGGATGAGCAATGAAGGTCCATATGGACTTCTAAACTTTCATTATTGGTCACCTGGATTTATTGATATTTCATCAATACAAGTTTTATGTATTTCATATTTTAAACTACGGTCTAACAAATAAAAATAATTATGAAAATTGAGTAGTGTATAAGTGTGGCTCCTTGTTTTCAAATATCAAATATAAGACAAATATTAAACAAACTTCAAATGTTTTATTCTAAAACTTTTAAATTATTATGCTTTTCCAAGTGTGATTGTTAGATTTTAATGATATAAGGATGTCATTTGTATGATTAAGGTTGTAAACTTTTTAAAGAAACCAGAATATATGAAATAATGACAAAAGTAAAGTGAACCACTATAAAGGCAATGGGTTAAATAGTGACGAACAGAAAAGTGAACCAGTATAAAGGAAATGGGTTAAATAGTGATGGACAGAAAAGTGAACCAGTATAAAGGAAACGGGTTAAATAGTGACAAACAGAAAAGTGAACCAGTATAAAGGAAACGGGTTAAATAGTGACAAACAGAAAAGTGAACCAGTATAAAGAAAATGGGTTAGATAGTGACGGACAGAAAAGTGAACCACTAATAAAGGAAATGGGTTAAAAAGTTAACCAGTTTGTCAGAAAATGTGAAATAGTAACCTATTAAATATATTAAATATTAAATGTTTTATTGACTTGTACATATAAAAATAACTTGAATACATTCAAAATATTGAATTGGTGAAAATAAAATCATCACAAAGTGGAAGAATAGTGCAGTGGATATAGTGTTGGTCACTCAGGCC
This sequence comes from Panopea generosa, assembly GCA_029582155.1. Classification (NCBI taxonomy): domain Eukaryota; kingdom Metazoa; phylum Mollusca; class Bivalvia; order Adapedonta; family Hiatellidae; genus Panopea; species Panopea generosa. The sequence goes on from CM055895.1 coordinate 93,782,772, forward strand.
AGATGTTGCAAGGTCAATCACAGGTTTGATCTGAAGAACCCTCAGAAAAAAACACCCAGTACTTGTTTTTACCCACAAAACTGATTGAAGAGTGATACATAAGCAATTGGTTTAAACTAAATTGCCACTTAGATTTATCTTGACCTTCAAATTATTATGTAGATGAAAAATATATTAATATATACACGTACATGTCATCTGATATCAGATACAATGAATGAATGAATGGTGTTTTACGGCACGTCGACACATAAATAGGTCATTTTGTGCGCACATATATCAGATACAATATCGTTCATATATTTGTATATGCAGGTGGACCAGATCTGGAAAAAGCTTTCAGTGGAATTATTGACATGGCCAGTAAGGGTAGACCAGGTGTGCCGAAAGTGGCTATTCTTATGTTGGAAGCAGGTGACATGAAGATAAAAGGACAGAATTCCAATATAGCAAAAGCAGCACATGACCAAGGTATGGATGATTTATTTGTCATTTCAATCCCATGTAGTTTATGATAACCTGTATTAAAATTGGAATGCTGTCGGGATGAGCAATCTTAAAAATATTTCTTATTATTGTTTTTTTTTTAAAAATTGGCAAAATAATCAACATGACATTACAATGTATCGTCATAAGACCCAGACCCAGTATAAGCTCAGAGGTCAAGGTCACACTTTCTTTTTGTTTTGCAACCATTTAAATATGTTTGAGATTTTTTTTTCTTACCTGTAACTATAATGACATACATGGATAAATTTCAAAAACACCTATCTCAATTGATTAACATGGCATGATGACTTGTTGTGCGTATGACCATGAACTGTACATCAAGGTCAAGGTCACACTTTCAGTTTGTTTTGGCAACCATTTGAATCTGTTTGAGATTTTTTTCTTGCCTGTAACTATAATGTCATACATGGATAGACTTCAAAAACACCTGTCTCAATTGATTAACATGACATGACAACTTCTTGCGTGTATGACCATGAACTGTACATCAAGGTCAAGGTCACATTTTCAGCTTGTTGGAGATTTTGTATCTTCTCCGTTATTGTCTTACAAGGAGGGATTGCAGAATAACTTGACACAAATGTCTGACAAAAAGTTCACCTGCAATAACCAGGCATGTACATAACATGACAAGGTCAAGGTCATACAAAGTCAAGGTCGCACTTTAAGGGGAAAAAATGAATTCTCTTGAAATATAAATCTCAACAGAATAAGTATATTATTTTTAGGTCACTTAATAGACCACTTAGGGTCACTTGGACTGGACCACTTAGGGCGATGGGACACTTTCCAGTGACATTTCTTGCCATGGTGAGAGTTTACGTGATGTAAACTGGTTTGTTGTTAATCTATATTATATTCATCTGGTTTGTCCAATTAAAGTTGAGCAGTCTTGGATATGTTGCATATAAACCTAACACTGACCTTGGGTGAGCTTGCCAGCTTTTTATCATTATATGACCTTGAATTGGGAAGAATATTTTCTTTCTTCATTGTGTATTGATTAAATGTTTAAATTTGAGTGGATTTTTGTCAAACTTATATATGATAACAAGACCTTTTACATGTATGAGTTCACAAATCAATCAGTTTTTCACTGTCATAAACTGAATCACATGCCCTTGGATTGTCAAAAATACCAGTTGTCATCTTGTTTATTCAGTAAAAGTTTTAGATTCAGCTGTCTTTGGATATTAATGCGGTACTTGTATGTTGAACATAACCATTACATGTTGAATGCAAGTATCAATTATAAATTAACATTTATAGTTGGCAAGCAACACTTATAAGTTGAAACAGCTGACAAGTAACACTTATAAGTTAACAACAACTGGCATGTTACACTTATAAATTAACAACAGCTGACAAGTAACACCAATAAGATAACAAAAGTTAACAACAGCTGGCAAGTAAATTTTATGAGGTAACAATAGCATGCAAGTAAAACTTATAAGTTAACAACAGCTGGCAAGTAACACTTATAAGGTAACAATAGCTGGCAAGTAAAATTTATAAGATAACAATATCTGGCAAGTAAAACTTATAAGTTAACAACAGCTGGCAAGTAACACATATAAGGTAACAACAGCTGGCAAGTAAAGCTTATAAGTTAACAACAGCTGGCAAGTAACACATATAAGGTAACAATAGTTGGCAAGTAAAGCTTATAAGGTAACAACAGCTGGCAAGTAACACTTATAAGTTAAAAATAGTTGGCAAGTTCCACTTATAACAGAAGCCAGCACAAACTTTTAAAAGCACATGTCCGTCAGTCAAGTGGACTGGTAAAAAGTAGTCATCTGGATGGGAAATTCACTTATCCGAAAAGTCTCTCGTCCAAACAGTACCGATTTATCACTATTACAAAACTGTCAAAAGCTTTACCAACTCCCGACTCATGGCAAGTGTAAACATTGTCATCTACAGTGATCTATTGTATGATATTTTTCAATGAACTAATATTAGTTTATTACGTATTATGATAGATGAACATTTCATTTTGAAGCACAGTGTTTCCTTTGGATGGCCTGGGGAATTTTTTCCATTATAACAAGTACAATCTCACTGACATTCGGGTGTTACCAGATTGTAATGTTGTTAAAACACTTGTTTCTGTGGAGTTTCTGTTGTACTAACAAATGTAAATTAGAGTTAGACTCAGTATTTACTGATCTTGAGATGTCTCAAAAGTGAAAACGAATAACGAGAAAATGTTGAAAGGGTTGGCGAATATTTTCACACAGAAATAATGATAAGTACTAGTTACTGGTAAAAATCACTGGCAATAAAGTTGGCAGGTAACACAATGTAATATCAATTAACAATATTTGGTTAGCAACTTATCAATTAAATAAATTGGCAAGTAACAATTTTATCCAATTAACAATAAATCACAAGTTACAATTATAAGTAAACAATAGTTGGCAAGTACCACATGCCAATTATCAACATTCGGTAAGTTACTCTTATCAATTAAATACAGTTGGCAAGTAGCAATGTTTTCCAATTAACAATAAATGACAAGTAACAATTAAAAGTTAACAATAATTGGCAAGTGCAAATGTTAGTTGACAGTTTGCAAGTAAAACTACTCAATTAACAAAAGTTGGCAAGTAACATTTAAATATTAAGCTAATAAAAAATTGTTGGCAAGCCTTTAAAGAAACAATTTGTGACTACACCAAGTCATAGGGATATCAATGTTTATGATGTATAAAGATAAAAAAGTAAATTATCCATGTATGATGAAATTTTTCTTAATATTTCATGCCTTCAAAAAGAGCTGAAAAGTGTAAAATTATTCATTTTTATTAATCAAAAAGAAAAAATGTTTACCACCCAATATTAAAGTCAAGCCTTTTTCTTTTGACACCAAGGTTCATATAACTGTTTGTAATGATTCAGAAGGAATTGAATATTATAATGCAAACATTTAGAAAAACACCAAATGTGTAATCCAATATAAAGACAACATAATACTTGTAGTTTCCTATTTCTGTTTATATGACTCCGGTTAAAGAGTATAGTGATACTTTTCTTGACATTGCAGGAATCAAAACCATTGCTATTGGAGTTGGAGGTGAAATCCAAAGACAGTTTTCTGATCTACGCATGTGGACTTTTAATCCTCAAGCTGTGTTCATGCAGCAAAGCTGGAATGTTATATCATGGTCTCCAGCTATACGGGCAGCAATAACTGCCTGTAAGTATCTTTTCATATATTTGGGTTTGGGCTTAATTTTATTTCCAATATATTACAAGTAATATATGACTTTCGCTTGTATTGTTGGAAGGAAACCTCAGAATGGATCTGAATAGAGCCCCATTCCTTCTACAGGCATCTTGCAAACCTGATTGAACATTGTCGTAGAATTGATGAACGTGGAAATGAAGGCTTCACATTCTGGAAGGAAGCTGTAAATCTACCTATATGGCATAGTTTAGGGGTCCTTCATACTTGTTAACAGCTGCAGAAAGGTTTGGTATAAGAAAGTTTGATCAGTTGAGAAAGGCTACCTGCCCGAGTCCAACCTAGACCACGCTCGGCCTCCCCAGCCCTTTTTTTTTCTTCAAATTTTGTTTTGTATTTAATCAAGTACTTGGCCCCCTTTTAGCTTTGTTACCTACCCCAATAAACAGTTCAGAGTTTAAAATGATCTGTGTTTGTCAACTATTTATATAATATTATTATAATGTGTATTACAGTTAAGGTTTCATAAATACATGTATTTGTTTTAAACTTATTTATTTTATCTCGATTGTGAAACAAGTTATTACAACTTTGACAAATCACGCTCCTGGTTTACCTGGGAAGAACCAGTACTAAGCATATGTGGATAAAGTGTTTTGTGCTTAAGGACGGTGGTATACACATGAATGATAAGATTGATTGATTGATTGAATATTTAGCGTCATTTTTATGCCATTGAGGGCTAACAGACGATCAGTTAACCTAACCACTGTTTCCTGGGATTAACCAGTACTCGAGCACACCCCATCTCCGCAAACTGACTGATAATTTTCTCACTTTAATCAGTGGTGAGAGATAAATGATAATGAGACACAACGTCGTATATCAATCATCACGGAGACTGTTGCCGGGTGGAGGATTCGAATTCACAACCCCTGGATTGATAGTCAGACGCGTAACCGACTGAGCTAATCGGGACCCGGCTGAATGATAAGAACAGATATGGTTTACTAAACAATGCTTGACCAGGTTAGCTCAGTCGGTAGTGTGTCTGACTATCAATAAATCTCTGTGATGCTTGATATATGACATTGTGTCTCATTGTCATTCATCTCTAACCGTTGATTCAAGTGGGAAAGCAATCAGTTACTGGCAGAGATGGGTGTGCTTGAGTACCGGTTAACCTTCCAGGTTCCCAGAAAATAGTGATTTGGTTAACTGATTGTCTATAAACCCTCCATGGCATAAAAAATATTAAATATTGAACAAAAAAAACACAATTAGTTGATGTGGTTCTGTCTTATCTAATTATACAGTGGCAACAGATACATTTCCACCTCAAGGGATAGAAAGATTACCAGGTATGTTTTTCTGGGTATTAATTTATCATGAGCTGTTTGAATTGCATGTATCATGTTTTAGTCCGCTCTCAAGTCTGTTTTTGTATCAATTTTCTAAAATCTGTATTGGTGTTGATGTTATATTCTCTCAAAGGTATTGATAAAGTGTATTGTAACAACTCTCTACTTAATGACAGTAAGATAATCAATTTGTGTGTGGTGTGTGTGTGTGTTTGTGTGTGTGTGTGTGTGTGTGTGGTGGTGGGGGGGGGGGGGGGGGGGGGAGGGGGTTGTAAGTGGGTGCAGGGATATATATAATGTAATATATACCAGTATGTATAATATGACATATACCAGTGTATAATATAATGTGATATATGCTGGTGTATTATGATATGATATATGATATACATGTATGATATACAGCCAAACCTGTATTTAAAGCAGCCTGGTGAGTCAAGGGAAAATGTAAAAATGGCCTTTCAATACAGTTTGTAGCTTAATACAGGTTAATTTGCTCTGCAAACATAGAAATAAGAAATAGCAAATTTTTCCTAAGACAAGTGGTTGCTTAATAGATGTGATCACTTACACAGGTTTGACTGTTTAACAGTATATATTATGTGATATATGATATATACCAGTATATGTTATGTGATATATGATAAATACCAGTATATGTAATATGATATATACCAGTATATGTATTGTGATATATGATAATGTGATATATGATATATATACCAGTATATATAATGTGATATATGATATATACCAGTATACGTAATATGATATATACCAGTGTATGTAATGTGATATATAATATATACAAGTATACATAATGTGATATATACCAGTATATGTAATGTGATAAATAACTTATACCGGTATACATAATGTGATATATGATATATACCAGTATACATAATGTGATGTATGATATATACCAGTATATAATATATACCAGTATATATTATTGTTATATATGATATATACCAGTATTTAATAATGTGATATATGATATATACTAGAATATGATCATGTGATATATGTTATATACACATACATAATAATGTGATATATGATATATATATTTATAATGTGACCCATTTTTCAAATCATAATCAGTGTAATTTTTAAGATTTTCAAGAAAATTATATTTTTCTCCGCATTGATTTCCCTAAAATAGTTGATTGACCACAAGTTTAGTATAAAGTTCAAAGTCAATAATCTGTTGATTCATTATCAATTAAAACGTTATAAAGATTCTAGACAGAAGCTGCAGTCCAAAACAATGATAATTTTATTTTATGATTGTGGCTACTTAAGGTAATTCTTCTAATTGACAGATCAATGTAAACAGGATGCTGGAATAATATTTGTAACTGAGTCTTCTGTTTTTGACAAGACTAAGAATTTTGCCACCACATTGATGAATTGGTAAGTATACACATGCTATCAAAATTTGCTGTTGGTTGTAAATATAGTCATACTTTAGCTCGACTGCAAAAAATGCTCAGAACTTTTACAAATCACGTTTATTTCCTCGGTTAGTACTGAATAATGATTTTAGTTTATACTAATTTATTTCAGCTTGATTGCCATGAAAGCTCAAAGCTTACATAAACCGCTCTTAAGTCTGCTTCCTGGGTAGAACCAGTACTGAGTGTTGTCAGCTTCCTGGCTAGAACCAGTACTGAGTGTTGTCAGCTTCCTAGGTAGAACCATTCTGAGTGTTGTCAGCTTCCTGGGTAGAACCCATACTGAGTGTTGTCAGCTTCCTGGGTAGAACCAGTACTGAGTGTTGTCAGCTTCCTAGGTAGAACCAGTACTGAGTGTTGTCAGCTTCCTAGGTAGAACCCGTACTGAGTGTTGTCAGCTTCCTAGGTAGAACCATACTGAGTGTTGTCAGCTTCCTGGGTAGAACCGTACTGAGTGTTGTCAGCTTCCTGGGTAGAACCAGTACTGAGTGTTGTCAGCTTCCTGGGTAGAACCAGTACTGAGTGTTGTCAGCTTCCTAGGTAGAACCCGTACTGAGTGTTGTCAGCTTCCTGGGTAGAACCAGTACTGAGTGTTGTCAGCTTCCTAGGTAGAACCATACTGAGTGTTGTCAGCTTCCTGGGTAGAACCGTACTGAGTGTTGTCAGCTTCCTAGGTAGAACCCGTACTGAGTGTTGTCAGCTTCCTAGGTAGAACCATACTGAGTGTTGTCAGCTTCCTGGGTAGAACCAGTACTGAGTGTTGTCAGCTTCCTGGGTAGAACCATACTGAGTGTTGTCAGCTTCCTAGGTAGAACCCGTACTGAGTGTTGTCAGCTTCCTGGGTAGAACCAGTACTGAGTGTTGTCAGCTTCCTAGGTAGAACCATACTGAGTGTTGTCAGCTTCCTAGGTAGAACCAGTACTGAGTGTTGTCAGCTTCCTAGGTAGAACCCGTACTGAGTGTTGTCAGCTTCCTAGGTAGAACCATACTGAGTGTTGTCAGCTTCCTGGGTAGAACCAGTACTGAGTGTTGTCAGCTTCCTAGGTAGAACCCGTACTGAGTGTTGTCAGCTTCCTGGGTAGAACCATACTGAGTGTTGTCAGCTTCCTGGGTAGAACCAGTACTGAGTGTTGTCAGCTTCCTGGGTAGAACCAGTACTGAGTGTTGTCAGCTTCCTAGGTAGAACCAGTACTGAGTGTTGTCAGCTTCCTAGGTAGAACCATACTGAGTGTTGTCAGCTTCCTGGGTAGAACCATACTGAGTGTTGTCAGCTTCCTGGGTAGAACCAGTACTGAGTGTTGTTTTATGAGAGGCATTGGGTCAAGCTAGGGATCTGAAACTCGCAGCCTCTGGCATGAGTGGCCAGCACTCTAGCCATTACATTAGCAACCCACTTATGATGATTTTGATGGGTCATTGGTTCAAGCCAGGTATTGAACCCATGACCTCTGGCTTGAGTGGCCAGTATCCTATCTGTTACACAACTGCCACACTTATATAGTAAGACAGAGCCTTCTCTGTTGCCGAGTCCAGCTCGCTCAAAAAACTTTGTGAGAAAGTTTGCCAGTTACTTGCGGAAAGGTGGTGGTTCTATTCACATAAATTCTGAGTTCTTATTCCACCAATCAAACTGAATATATGATATATAATCTGAAATGTGTTGAAAATGGCATTGATTTAACCCCATCCCCCCAACCAAAAAAATATATGGAAAATGTTGATGTTATTCTAACACAAAATGAACTATATTATGTCTCTTGTTTGTCCATCTGCTGTTATAGCTAACAAATATATAATGTACCGCCCTGTATTGGATAAAGAGAAAAATGGTTATATAATGAACATCAAAAAGTTTTGCAACACTTTTAAACCGCACACTTGTGTTGTTAGTATCTGAGTCTGTCGGTACCTCATAATACTTGGAATTATTACTGTTCTTTGGGTTTTATGATATCCAGTTGACAAACAATACATTCTTAAATCTTGTTTTATTTGATGCATGTCATACTTATTAAACTTCTTAATTCAAGCGCATTTCAGTATAAAGGGAAGTAATTTAAAGACTCTAAACTTTGACATTCAGTATTCTCAAAATGTTGTTTAATTCTAAAGAATGAAATGTGGATTTTTATTGCTGTGGTATATCCTCATATGTTCACGAATTTTATTTGAGTACATATCAGTAAGTCTTGGTTTTATCAGCAAAAACGCTGCTTTACCGATAGGATAATTTTCATGAAAAGTCAAAATGTTGTTGAGATAAAATGCTCCATTGACCATTTACATTTTTAAAAATTTTCTAGGGAATGCCCCATACCCCCATCAAAATATCTATGCCTGCATTTTTAAATTAACCAAGCTACGCCCCTGAAATTGTAAAACACAACAAAACATTACCTACACATTTTTATCCTGAACAGTAAACAAAGACTTTATACTTAATGTGATGAAAGTCACATTTTTTTTCTGAGGGGGGCCCGGTGGGGTGGGGTTAGAAAATGTATTAGTTTCATTGAAAAGTTTTGTCTACTTTTGGTTGTTTATCATTAACCAATTAGACATGTTGATATATATATATATATATATATATATATATATATATATATATATATATATATATGCATGCATGCTTATATAATAGTATATGTTGTTTTTTTTTTCCAAAGTTCTATGCATACTTAAAGTAAAACTAAATTAGCAGAGACAAATGACAAACTATATAATAAACTGCACGATATACTTCTTGATAAACTACATGATAGACTGCATGATAGACTGCTGCATGATATACTACATAATAGACTGTGTGATAGACTTCATGATAGACTGCTGCATGATCGACTGCTGCATAATATACTACATGATAGACTTAATGATAGACTGCTGCATGATAGACTGCTGCATGATAGATTGCATGATAGACTGTATGATAGACTGCATGATAGACTATATGATAAACTGCACGATATACTTCTTGATAGACTGTGTGATAGACTTCATAATAGACTGCTCTATAATATACTACATGATAGACTTAACGATAGACTGCTGCATGATATATTGCATGATAGACTATATGATAAACTGCATGATATACTTTGTGGTAGACTGCATGATAGAGTAAGTCTGTACAACAGACTGCATGATAAACTTAATGATAGCCAGCATGATATACTTCTTGATAGACTGCATGATAGACTACATGATAAACTGCATGATAGACTGCATGATATACTTCTTGATGGACTGCTTGATAGACTGCATGATATACTGCATGGTAAACTGTATGATAGACTTCATTATAGACTGCATGATAGACTATATGATATACTACCTGATAGATTGCATGATAGAATTCATGATAGACTGCTGCATGATAGACTTTATGATAGACTGCAGTACATAATTTATGATAGACTGCATTGCAGACTTTATAATAGATTGCATTATAGACTTTATGAGAGACTACATGAGAGAGATTGCATGATGTACTCTATGATAAACTGCACAATATTCTTTATGATAGATTGCATTACAGACTTTATGATAGATTGCATTACAAACTTTATGAAAGATTGTTTTATAGATTTAATGAAAGGCTGTATAAGAGACAGTATGATAGACCTCAAGAAAGTCTTTATGACAGATTGATTGAGAGACTGCATGATAGACTTTATAATAGACTGTATATTTTGCAGGTTGAAGATGCCAGTATTTCAGATTGGAGGGATACGATATCAAAAGCTTAACAAAGCTAGCGACCCTGTCAAAGTTATTAATCCTGGAGAGATTTTAAATTACTTTCAACTGTATACCCAGTTCATGAAATTGCCACCAAGCGGTTTTAAAAATGAGCTGAGCGATATGTTTGGTGGTACAACACCCAATTCTTCACCGAAAGAAAAAATTGTTTTTCTCATAGTCGATGGTTCAGCTATTCCTAATGAAATCAAAAATGTAAGTGATTGTCATTTGAAATTCTTCATGTACATTTTGATGATGTGTATTAATTGAGAACAAAAATATTAAAGATGAAAGACTCGAGAACAGAGAAAAAGCTGTAGATTTTCTTGTTAGTCCTGACAGACCAAGGCAGGAATGACACTCAGCTGCATTTTTAGGTCACCTGAGACTTTGTTCCGAGTGACTTATTGCGATCACCCTTTGTCTGTGGTCCGTTATTCCGTAAACAATTCATTTTTTCAACTTCTTCTCAAAAACCGTTAGCTCAATCATAATGAAATGTTGTATGCAGCTGTTGTACCTAAGGGTGAATTTAAATTGTGAATTGCATGTTCCCAACCCCCTGGGACTTTGAGGGCAGGGTCAAAACAGTCAAGTTCAGGGTTGAACTTCAAAAATCTTCTTACTATCAGGGATCAAATTAAGCTTTTTTTTCACTGGCATTTTTTTGCCAGTACCATTTACATGAATTGGTAAAATCCAAAAAGTTACTTTTTCTGAACACAATTTTATTGTATCTAGAACTATTGTAGACATCAACCTGTCTGATTAAAGGAAGCACTGGAAAACAAATTGTAAGAATTTTTAACTAATGAGACCTATGAGTCCGTCATAAAAACTGTGAATTTCATGCCCCTTCGAACTCACAGTTTAAAAATGATGCGATTTGTTGATGCAGATATGATATTCAAAATCCATGTTTGGATTTTTACAGCTTCCCAAATGACAAAAACTGGAAAATAGATTCATATAGCTTTATGTCATTTAGGATAGTCAGGTGACGGTTAAGGCCCATGGGCCTCTTGTTCAACTAAATTTTGAAGTAAGCTCAGAGCTCATATATGAACTGGTCATGAGTCCACTTTACTGGGTTGAACCAATATTGATTGTTGTTTTCAGAGACCAACAAGTTGAGCTGGGGGGTCAAATCCCTAACCTTCTAGTGACCACCAGTCTATCCATAGCACTAAACAATTGATGGAAAATACACAATTTTTATATAACTGGATGTTAATACATTTCTATAATTACAGAAAGCTAGAAATGCCATAAAAGCTGGACTTGTTGTGATAGTGGTTAATTTACAACTAAATGGTGCAGGTGTGACGGCAGCGATTCAAAATGAGCTTACTACATTGACTGACCGCAGTGAACTGGTCTTCTCCTTTAAAGAAGCAGAGCTGCAGAGTTATGTTGTGTTGTCATATATCCAGAGACTAATATGTCGTTGTAAGTCACCAATTTGTATGTTTCCCGTAGGGCAAACTTATAGCTGCCACTTTGTTTGTCTGTACGTGTGTCACGGTGTCTCTGCATATATCCATAATTAGAGAAGGAAAACCAAAGACACATAGATATGGATAATATATAGACATGTATTGTGAAAGAATTCTAAACGAAACTTGAATAATAACAGAATTATCTCCCCTTTTATACTTTATAAAAAGTTATTTTTTGCAAGGGCCCTCTGTTGCTTACGCTAAGGTCATAGGTTCAAGGCTCACCCAGTCAAAAAGCTTTATGTGAAACTGTTTGCCAGTTACCTGCAGAAGGACGAAGATTTAACTCACATTCATTCTGAGCTCTTCCTCCATTAATAAAACTGAATATGCCATATATACCTTAAATGTATAAAAAATGTTGTTAAAACTCATTTAAAAAAAGTTATTTTTATTACATGTGACAAAATGTGTACAATTTATAGGTAAACAGTTATGATTCAACACGTGATAGAATGTGTAAGATTTATATGTAAACAGTTGTTTAAACATGTGACAGAATGTGTAAGATTTATATGTAAACAGTTGTTTAAACATGTGACAGAATGTGTAAGATTTATAGGTAAACAGTAAAGGTTAAACACATGACAGAATGTGTAAGATTTATAGGTAAACAGTTATGGTTAAACACATGACAGACCATGTGAGATTTATAGGTAAACAGTAATGGTTAAACTTGTGACAGAATGTGTCAGATTTATAGGAAACATTTATGTTTAAACATGTGACAGAATGTGTAAGATTTTTTCGGAAACAGTTATGTTTAAACATGTGGCAGAATGTGTAAGATTTATAGGAAACAGTTATGTTTAAACATGTGACAGAATGTGTAAGATTTATAGGGAAACAGTTATAGTTAAGCATGTGACAAAATGTGTGAGATTTATAGGTAAACATTTATGGTTAAACATGTGACAGAATGTGTAAGATTTATAGGGAAACAGTTATAGTTAAACATGTGACAGAATGTGTAAGATTTATAGGAAACAGTTGTGTTTAAACATGTGACAGAATGTGTAAGATTTATATGTAAACAGTAATGTTTAAACACATGACAGAATGTGTAAGATTTATAGGAAACAGTTGTTTAAACACGTGACAGAATGTGTAAGATTTATATGTAAACAGTAATGTTTAAACACGTGACAGAATGTGTAAGATTTATATGTAATCAGTTATGTTTAAACACGTGACAGATTGTGTAAGTTTTAAATGTAGACCACTTGTGGTTAAAAAAAATTTTAGAATAAAAAAAATAAATTTAGAAAGTTTAAATCACATCAACAAAATGTATAATAATGATATATGTGCTTTTCAGTGGCTCTACCTGGAGGTAAGTCAAAGTAAATTTTATTAAATGTGTCTTTTTAGGCAAGACATTGTTTTTTCAATTATGTATATTTTCTAAATATTATTGTTATCTGGTAAAGCATGAAAGTAAAGAGGAGAAGTCGGTTCTTGACTGTGATTTGTACCTGAAAACCTTGTGTGAAAAAGTGATAAGTAATTACATGGTTTTGATTTTACTATACATTAACCCTTTTCCTCATGCAGGTATTATCATATGAACCATGCTACTAATACTGTGTTAATACATAAACTATACAAAACATGTTAATGTTTTACATACATTCTTGTTACAATAGGGGTCCTTCATAGCCGAGTGGTCTAAGGCGCCGTCTCAAGATCACTTACCTTTCATCGCTAAAGTCGTAGGTTGGAGTTCTGCTCGCTCCAAAAAATTTTAAGTGAGAAAGTTTGCCATTTTGTGGAAGGACGGTGATTCTACTGTCTGAGGTCTTCCTCCACCAGTAAAACTAGATATGCCATACATGACCTGAAATGTGTTGAAAATGGTGTTAAACCCCATTCAAAAATTTTTTTTTACACTGTTGTATATAATTTACATTGTTAATTTTGTACTTGAAATTTGCAGATATATTTATATATATATACATATATATATATATTAACACTGCGAGCCTCAATTACCAATAACATCTAGATGGTTTTCCCAATAAGTAAAAAATCGCCTTTTGCAATATTATGATGAAATTTTTTTTTATTGATTCTTTATTCTGTCAGTGAGTAATATTTTTGAATAACTTGCACTGCTTTAATTCTTAAAACAAAAAAGTTTTCCTTAATTTTCCCACACTTTAACCGCTGATTTTATATAAATATTTAATTAAAATTATGACATATATCTTAATTTACTGCAAAGTTTGATATTTGATAGCAGATAAAACATCAAATCTAGATGATAATAAGTAATTGCAACATATCTAAGAAATATATTTGGTTTGTTTAAGTTGCAAGAATTTGTTCCATAATCAGTGTAAAATAAATGAGTTCAAAGCAACATTTGTATATCAAAGAATAAAATGTCTTCCATGCAACACCAGTTCTACTTGTACAAATATATGTTGTTATTTCAGATTGCCTTGCTGGCAGTTTCCGTGACCCAGACACACTAGTGTGTAGTGCATGTCAACTTGGATTTTACCAGAACTTGAACGAACAGCTCTTTTGCTTTTCTTGTCAGACTGGTTATACAACTGAAAAAATAAATTCTAATTCAATGGGCGACTGTAGAAGTGAGTTTGATTTTTCCTTCTCCATATCGTTGTTTGTCTAAGTCCTGTTAGGTTCCTTGATTGATTGAATATTTAGCGTCATTTTTATGCCATCGAGGGCTAACAGATGATCAGTTAACCTAACCACTGTTTCCTGGGATCCTGAAAGATTAACCAGTACTCCAGCTCAAGTGGGAAAGTTAACAGTTACTTGTGGAGATGGGGTGTGCTCGAGTACTGATTAACCTATCAGGATCCCAGGAAACAGTGGTTAGGTAAACTGGCTAAATATTCAATCAATCAATCAATCCTTTGAACAGCAGACATTCTCTGCTCATTACACAAAAAAAAAAAAAAAATATATAATGTATATATATCTATAATCGTGAATGGGAATTACCGACTGAGGAGATTGTAATGTAGATTTATATTTCAACAGTTAATGAAGTTATCTTTTTATCTGTTATTGGAAAGAAATACGTGAAGTGTCGCGGTTTTCATCTTGGTTCCAAATTGCTTCTCGGAAAATTATGTATCTGATCAGAATCGTCTGCGGTCACTTCTATATAGCACATATAACAAATTTAAGTGTTATGTAACTCAGTATAAGCATGTGATTAGGGTTTTCCTGAAATTTACCAAGGGACCTGTCGAAACAGCTAGCATTGTAAAATTCACTCTTTATCGGTGGAGGAAAGCAAATTTGTATATAAAACAAAATCTGTGAACTTTGAATTTTGGCATTTTTCAAGGTTGCCTCAAAGTGGATGCTCTGAACAAATTTTTATTCATCAAATGAGATCTATTTGCATGAAAAATGCAAAAAAACACGCTCTGAATGCATTCAGTGTACATCCATCAAACTTTTTTTGCTCGAACCTAATGGCTGGAACACCGCAGATGGCTTGAACAACTTGGCCCTGGTCAAATTCCTATTTAATTTCTATTATTTTACCTCTGATGGATAGACACTAATGGCTGGAACAGTCGAATAAGAAATTAGGTCCCTCCAACATACCTATACTTCTCACTCCATTGGATCGAACAGCTGTTCAAAGATAAAACAATATGTATACAGCAATCAAATATAAGCAATATGTATATGTCCATCAGTTATAAGTTATAACTAATATGTATATGTCCATAAAAAATAACTGGTATGTATATGTCTCTCATATATAAATAATATGTATATGTCCATTAGATATAACCAATATGTATATGTCCATCAGATATAACCAGTATGTATATGTTCATCAGATATAACCAGTATGTAAACGTCAATCAGATATAACCAATATGTATATGTCCATTACATATAACTAATATGTATATGTCCATTAGATATAACCAATATGTATATGTCCATCAGATATAACCAATATGTATATGTCCATCAGATATAACCAGTATGTATATGTTCATCAGATATAACCAGTATGTAAACGTCAATCAGATATAACCAATATGTATATGTCCATTACATATAACTAATATGTATATGTCCATTACATATAACTAATATGTATATGTCCATTAGATATAACCAATATGTATATGTCCATCAGATATAACCAATATGTATATGTCCATCAGATATAACCAATATGTATATGTCCATTAGATATAACCAATTATGTATATGTCCATTAGAAATAACCAATATGTATATGTCCATTAGAAATAACCAATATGTATATGTCCATTAGATATTACCAATATGTATATGTCCATCAGATATTAGCAATATGTATATGTTCATCAGATATAACCAATATGTATATGTCCATCAGATATAACCAATATGTATATGTCCATTAGATATAACCAGTATGTATATGTCCATCAGATATATGTCCATCAGATATAACCAGTATGTATATGTCTATCAGATATAACCAATATGTATATGTCCATCAGATATATTCAATATGTATATGTCCATCAGATATATTCAATTTGTATATATCCATCAGATATAACCAATATGTATATGCCGATCAGATATAACCAATATGTATATGTGTATATGTCCATCAGTTATAACCAATATGTATATGTCCATCTAATATAACCAATATGTATATATCCATCAGATATAACCAATTTGTATATGTCCATCAAATATAACTAATATGTATATTTCCATGAAATATAACCAATATGTATATGTCCATCAAATATAACCAATATGTATATGTCCATCAAATATAACCAATATGTATATTTCCATGAAATATAACCAATATGTATATGTCCATCACATATAACCAGTATGTATATGTCCATCAGATATAACCAATATGTATATGTCCATCAGATATAACCAGTATGTATATGTCCATCAAATATAACCAATATGTATATGTCCATCAGATATAACCAGTATGTATATGTCCATCACATATAACCAATATTTATATGTCCATCACATATAACCAGTATGTATATGTTCATCAGATATAACCAGTATGTATATGTCCATCAAATATAACCAGTGTGTATATGTCCATCACATATAACCAATATGTATATGTTTATCAGATATAACCATTATGTATATGTCCATCAGATATAACCACTATGTATATGTCCATCAGATACAACCATTATGTATATGTCCATCACATATAACCAATATGTATATGTCCATCAGATATAACCAATATGTATATGTCCATCACATATAACCAGTATGTATATGTCCATCAGAAATAACCGGTTTGTATATGTCCATCAGATATGTCCATCAGATATAACCAGTATGTATATGTCCATCAGAAATAACCGGTTTGTATATGTCCATCAGATATAACCAGTATGTATATTTCCATCAGAAATAACCAATATGTTTATGTCCATCAGATATAACCAGTATGTATATGTCCATCAGAAATAACTGGTTTGTATATGTCCATCAGATATAACCAGTATGTGTATGTCCATCAGATATAACCAATATGTATATGTCCATCAGAAATAACCAGTATGTATATGTCCATCAGAAATAACCAGTTTGTATACATCCATCAAATATTTTCAGTGGACTGCCCACCTGGAACAAAAAGTGAACAGGGCACTTGTAAGCTGTGTCCATTCAACACCTTTCAACCAGCTAATGCACAGGACAAATGTATAACTTGCCCAGATGAGAAAATAACTGATCGACAGGGTGCTGCCTCTGTGGAGGATTGTAAAGGCAAGTTTGACTTCTTTGATTGTGCTGTATCTAGGTAAATATTAATTTATGTGTATTAAGTGATGAAAAAAAATCTCATTAACTCAATGCAGCGTATTGAAAATCTATCATATGTTTTATACCTCCAGAAAATGAAGTTTGACGGAGGGGTATATAATAACCAATTTTTGGGATCTTTTAAGTTATATATATGAAAAGATCCCAAAAATCGTAAATTCTGTTGTTGTGAATTTAATTATCTCCTTTTATGAAATAAAATATATATGAATTCACTGTATCTCTATGATCCAACAGGTTATAAATCTGTCCTTTATATAGCATGTGAGTAGTCATGAATCCTTAACTGGATCCTACTCATATAAAGCTATCAGTTCATGTATGTAAATTGTTTGTCCAGTCCAGATGTTTTGCATGTAAAACCATATAAGTCACGGTCGACACAAAATTTATTTGGTTTGGCAGAGGCCTTGATATTGCGTAGTATCTAAGTTCGCTCTCTGTAGTCTGGTTATTCACAAATAATTATCTTCATATATATTTGACGTTATGTCAGATGTTGGCATACATTGCAAAAAGGCTCATACTTGTCAATTTTAAATATCATCATTTATTAAAAAAAAATGAATAGAAATTTCAAATATATACCATCACATTTAGTTTTTTTTATTCTTTTTAAATACAAAATAAAAACAAAAGGTATTTAAAATATATGTATTTATAATAAGCCTAAATATGTCGCCATAAGATGTAACAAAAAAAATAAATCCGATGATGAAAAACGCATGATTAATGATTCCGTGCCATGCTTTTTCGCCTAAAATCTGTTACTTGACGTGTTGTCGAGAGTTTTCAGTTACAACAATTTCAAATCGAAAATCAGTACAGGTGATAAACAAGAAGCAAAAGACACGATATAGAATAAAACATAAGTTGTTTTTTTCTTTCATCATCTCGCTATATAAAAATCATATTCAAAATGTCTTCTGTGATATTCTTTTTACTCTGTTTTCTCAATAAAAAGAGTTCTTTATATCACTTTAATGAAAATCTATTTTAGAGAAGAAAAAAATGGAGTTTCTATCTATACCAAGTGAAATTTAATATCTAGCGACAGTGTTACATCTATAAAATAATTGAAAAAAATTGAAATAATTGAAGAATATGTTTGTATATACAACATATGTAGTCCGATATGATTTTGGTGTTTTTTTTCCCTATATCTAGCCATAATGTAACAGCGTAAAATCAAGTATCGTTAAGTTCATTTTCGACGGACATTTAAAGTGCAATTATAGGAGATCATTGTTTATTATAAATTCGTCGATAGTAATACTTTCACCATATCAATGTTTTAATCTAGTCTGTCTTCTACATACAATTATACCATACCATACAATGATTCAATTAGTCAATCAATCAGGCAACCAATTTATCCATATTATTATATATTAATCCATATATATTCTTATGTGGCTGTATTTAAACGATATAATTATCAAACAGGGTTAATTTTCATATGGCCTTTGCTTCAGCTTCTGAAAAGACTAAATTTTTTAAAGAGAGAAAAAAATGAAACAGAAAGAACGTAAAAGTTAATTGTAACCATAAAAATGAGAACGTGTATTACACATCAAAATAAAAATTTAGAGAATACCTAGCAACTCCTCATAGATCCAATACAGGGGTACGTGTAGGGGGAAAACAGACACAAATACACATTTATTAAAAAATGGAAGGCATTCACCTAATGGGTTGTGATATGTTACATAAGCACAGCGGTGAAACACGGCGATCAGAACACCGTTAAAATTAAATCACACATAAACAGCCATTCAAAATGAATTGTTATATGAAATGCTTTTCACACATAATTTATGAAAATGCATGAAATTAGACAAAAAGTAAAAGAAAAAGAAACAGTATTCAATTCAATAAATGTTTCTTGTTAATATAAAACAAAATCGACACATAAAATAATGTTACATCGTGTTACGTACTGTTCGCCAACATCTGACGCAACATCATATATATATATATATAGGGGTCACTGCAAGGAGCGGGTGGTTAGTTGGTTTACAGCCTTGTCCCAAATAAATGGTTGATTATTATACTAACTTACTTGGTTGGTCTGTTGGTTTAACAGAACAATTAATTTTATTACACTTCTTTCACAGTTTTTGCTGGATTCAGCTGGTGTGGTTCTGGCTAAGAATAGAATTACTGTCAATTTCCTAAGAGAATCCATCGAAAGGGTGTCATATTCATTTTATCATTTTTTGTCATGTTCATAATTGGTGTTTAACTACCAACCCCTGTGTGGTTCCTGTTAGCTATATGAGAGATGGCAAGAAAAGGATCACTGTGGCTTGTGCATGACATACAGACCGTAATCCGTTCAATACACCAAAAATGCATTTCAATTGCGTTCGTTTTACGTGTCAAACACGTTTGTTTTGCGTTTTAAATGCATTTTAGTTTCGTTAATGGTTTGCATTTTTTTTATGATAAATGTTAGAGAAAATACGAAAATGCAGTTCAAAACGATACTGAACGCAATTTAGCCTGCATTTGCGTTCGAATGGTTTAGCGTGTATCGTTTACAGTGTATCTTTTACCATTTAACATTTAAATGACACGTTCACCAGTCACATCATCTCTGGCTGTCCAATTGTAACACCGCAGTAGAATAAATAATAAGAACTAGATATTTAAAGAAATCGCCGGGTTTTATATGATAACATATTAATTAAATAAATTAAAATAATATTGATTAAAATCTTTCTGAAATATTGATTAAAATCATTCTGAAATATTGCTAACTAAGCATGTTAGATATGGTCTACCATATAGTTGATGATTTGTAGCGTGACAGCAGATTAATATGTTTTATAAAACTCAATCATTGAAATTTAATACACATGGTATTGGGCATGTCAATTACATCAGATAAACACGTTACGGTCACGTAATCAGTAGATTGGCAAACATTGCCAGACTGGTTTACACTAACGTTAACATTACGGTATCGAAAAAGTATATAGTGAATAAATGTGAACCAGTCCGTGTTTTTTATATCTGCAGTGGTGTTTAATCTGCTATTATGCAAGAAACAGAGTATAGACACCTCAGCAAGTATTTATTTTATTTAAAGGAACTTTAATAATGCATTATTTATAGGTATTTTTCCAATTTTAATTCCAGTTATGAATTTCGATAGATTATCATGTTAAACAATTATAACAATTCATTAAACAAAATAATTAATCTGCAAAGATAAATATATTTACAAATACACATGCCTTAATTTATATAGCGAACGCACACACTTTATGTCTATAACTCCGACACAATTTATTTTTGACCTCGTGGCAATGTGCAATGTCGTCACTCTGACAGTTTCCTGCGTCATTTAACGTCGCGTTCTATTTCACTACGGTAAATGCATGGGGGGACAGGTATGTTTCCGTAAAAAAGATGCCTTTAAGGGTAAAAGTTTTATGTCTTGTGGCATGGCTTCTAAAATCGCTGGTACATGTACTTTCGTCTGACGCTTTCAAGGACTTATGTGTACATTAGACATTAGAATTCCTCTGATATCCTTCCATAAAAAATTTCCAAGATACCAACTTAGTGAATAAAATGTTTGTTTCACTCGTGACGTTATCAGACATTGGCACAAGGTGATAGTGAAAGGGACAGCATGTTCATTTTGTACACAAATTTAGGTATGTGTAGTTATTAATAACTCTATCAGCTTAATAGTTATCTTTTTTTAACAAATGCCTATATTGAAAACAAACATTTTGGAAGACATCTAGTTACAAACAAACGCCAACCCTTCACATGTGTTTGTTATATATATATATGAACTATTTTTATATACAATTCTGGAAACGCCCTAAGTGGAAAGGTTTTGGTGTAACAAACAGATTTTCTAAAATTGCGTGAAAACTTTTCCTGATTGGCAATCATATAACAAAACAGCAACATAAATGGGTGTTCAGATAGTTAAATCAATTAATTGGGGTATAGTTGTGTAAGCAGGTCATGCGTCATCTGATTGTTTTATCACACTTTTACAAGTAAAGAAATGATGCCCGAGGCAATGTTTTTCACGGATAATTCGGGATTAAAACTTATAACAAAGAAATTAAATTAAAGTTACAGGTATAGCAATTTAAAGATTTTAAATGACAAAGAGAGCAATCATTTCGTTTAATTATTTATTTCATTGTCAATATAACTACAACAATATTAGAGGATATCCGAATCTTTATTATTTGATGCGTTTAAAGTTGGCATTATCGTTTGTGGATCGTTCGCCCTGTTTCATCCGTGTATCGTTTCGTTTAGCATTCGTTTGGTGTACTTGAACAGATTACTGTCTAGCAAGTGACAGTTTGAGTAATACGATAGAATTTACTGAAACTCTGCAGTTCTGCATGTGTCAAGGTTCTAGGTTCATTCTGCATATTCATTTGTTGATATGTATTTTTTAATCTGTATGTTGATTTGTTGTTTTTGTACATGTAGAGTGAACCTGGAATCTTCCTTCCTGTTGGTGCTGAATAACCTATAATGTGTTGGAACACTGTAAAACGCTATTCATTCATTCTGTTCATTCATTTGTTGCAATGCTGACTTGATACTTGATTTCCCCAGTCTGTGTCTGGATAACATTTTCAGGAAGATTATTCCATTTATTGATCACTCTATTGGTGAAGAAGTTTGCTTTTAAGTGTCGTCGAAGTCGTCGTCTGTAGACACCCAGGTTAAACTTTGCGTTTAGTTGTGTACAAGTTTCAGATATCTATTCAACCACTCATTGGATGTGAATGAAACTTCACATGTGTGTTCACCATCATCAAAGGAATACATAGAGACAAGAACCATAACTCTGGATTGCATTTTGGCACAGTTATGGCCCTTTTTGGACTTAGACACCAAGGTTAATCTTTGCGTTTAGTTGCCTACAAGTTTCATATATCTATGCAACCACTCATTGGATGTGAATGAACCTTCACATGTGTGTTCACCATCATTAATGAAACACACACAGACAAGAACCATAACTCTAGGTTGCATTTTGGCACAGTTATGGCCCTTTTTCGACTTAATTTTTCAGGTTATAGTTTTTTATCGATAAGATATCTATGCAACCACTCATTGGATATGAATGAAACTTTGCATGTGTGTTCACCATCATCAATGAAACACACAGAGACAAGAACCATAACTCTGGATTGCATTTTGTCACAGTTATGGCCCTTTTTGGACTTAGACACCCAGGTTAAACTTTGCGTTTAGTTGCCTACAAGTTTCAGATATCTATGCATCCACTCATTGGATGTGAATGAACCTTCACATGTGTGTTCACCACCATCAATGGAACACACACAGACATAACCATAACTTTTGGTTGCATTTTGGCACAGTTATGGCCCTTTTTTGACTTAATTTTTCAAGTTAAAGTTTTTCATCACGTAAGATATCTATGCAACCACTCATTGGATATGAATGAAACTTCGCATGTGTGTTCACCATCATCATTGAAACACAGAGAGACAAGAACCATAACTCTGGGTTGCATTTTGTCACACTTATGGCCCTTTTTGGACTTAGACACCCAGAGGCGAGCTTTGTTGTCTTCTGACAGCTCTTGTTAACATTAGTATTAGGAACCTGTTTATGGTTACATATGTGTATGGCTGGACATAGGTCTCTGTTTGAGTTACTAAAGTAAATAACTGAGATTGTTTTGTTTTTGTTATTTAAAAGTTAATGTGAGCAAAAATATTTGGTAATTCTGTAGAAATTTGTTTTATTAGCTCGCCGGGACGAAGTCCAAAAAGAGCTATTGTCATGACCCCGGCAGCGTCGGCAGCGTAGGCGTCTGTAGACACCCACGTTAAACTTTTGCATACAAGTTTCAGATATCTATGCAACAACTCATTGGATATCAATGAAACTTTGCATGTTTGTTTACCATCATCAATGGAACACATAGCCATAACTCTGGATTGCATCTTGGCACAGTTATGGCCCTTTTTGGACTTAGACACCCAGGTTAAGCTTTGCATTTTGTTGCGTACAAGTTTCACATATCTATGCAACCACTCATTGGATGTGAATGAAACTTCACATGTGTGTTCACCATCATCAATGGAACACACAGAGACAAGAACCATAGCTCTGGATTGCATTTTGGCACAGTTATGGCCCTTTTTGGACTTAGACACCAAGGTTAATCTTTGCGTTTAGTTGCCTACAAGTTTCATATATCTATGCAACCACTCATTGGATGTGAATGAACCTTCACATGTGTGTTCACCATCATTAATGAAACACACACAGATAAGAACCATAACTCTAGGTTGCATTTTGGCACAGTTATGGCCCTTTTTCAACTTAATTTTTCAGGTTATAGTTTTTTATCGATAAGATATCTATGCAACCACTCATTGGATATGAATGAAACTTTGCATGTGTGTTCACCATCATCAATGAAACACACAGAGACAAGAACCATAACTCTGGATTGCATTTTGTCACAGTTATGGCCCTTTTTGGACTTAGACACCCAGGTTAAACTTTGCATTTAGTTGCGTACAAGTTTCACATATCTATGCAACCACTCATTGGATGTGAATGAACCTTCACATGTGTGTTCACCATCATCAGTGAAACACACACAGACAAGAACCATAACTCTAGATTGCATTTTGGCACAGTTATGGCCCTTTCCTGACTTAGACACCCAGAGGCGAGCTTTGTTGTCTTCTGACAGCTCTTGTAAATTATCGCAATAAAAAGTGGTATACAGGTTTTAAGGAATGAGTGACCATGTATTTGTGCATCATCTACACCTTGATAATTCAGACTGGCATGAGAACAACTTCTTATTGTTATAAACAATTCAATGAAACTTCACAAATGTGACTGGTACCAAGCCTAGTTGTGCATATTGTCAGCATGTTGCGCAAGAATAATGTTTCATTGAGTAATGGCACTTTGAAATTTTCAGACAGTTTTGTTGTTGCTGTTTCTCGGCAACCATTTGCTGGAACTAAATGACACTTCACAAAAGTTATTAGTTACTCTGATTAGTTCACTGTGTCAAAGCAGGCAGTGAAAGGGTGCAAAACCTGTGTCAGGGCACCATCTGGGGGTATTCATCACCTTCAGTAATTTTTCCAGTTTGATTTGTTTAAAATTCATTAAAATTATGTAGGCAATAATTCTGTTTATATTACTTTGCAGAAGACAAATGTACTTTGATTATGGACCTTGTATTGATAGTGGATTGTACGGGCAGTATTTCAGACTTCAATTTCCAACTCCTTCAGGTCTTCCTCATCAATCTTCTTTCAAAGTGAGCATTATGTCTTATATAAACCAGCTGTTTAAGTAAAAACAAGATCTGTATCATACAATTTAGCTGTTCAGGTAATTATGACCTCTGTATCGTATATATACATTAGCTGTTCAGGTAAGTATGACCTCTGTATCATATATATACATTAGCTGTTCAGGTAAGTATGACCTCTGTATCCTATATAAACATTAACTGTTCAGGCAAGTATGGCCTCTGTATTGTAGATATACATTAGCTGTTCAGGCAAGTATGACCTCTGTATCATATATATAAATCAGCTGTTCAGGTAAGTATGGCCTCTGTATCATATGTTTAAATCAGCTGTTCAGGCAAGTTTGGCCCCTGTATCGCATATATATATATATCAGCTGTTCAGGTAAGTATGACCTCTGTATCATATGTATTAATCAGCTGTTTAGGCAAGTATGACCTCTGTATCGCATATATAAATCAGCTGTTCAGGTAAGTATGGCCTCTGTATCGCATATATAAATCAGCTGTTCAGGTAAGTATGGCCTCTGTATCATTTGTATAAATCAGCTATTCAGGTAAGTATGGCCTCTGTATCGCCTATATGAATCAGCTGTTCAGGCAAGTATGGCCTCTGTATCATATGTATAAATCAGTTGTTCAGGCAAGTATGGCCTCTGTATCGTATATATAAATCAGCTGTTCAGGTAAGTATGGCATTTTTATCATATGTATAAATCAGCTGTTCAGGCAAGTATGGCCTCTCTATCGCATATATAAATCAGCTGTTCAGGTAAGTGTGGCATCTGTATCATATGTATAAATCAGCTGTTCAAGAAAATATGGCCTCTGTATCATATGTATAAATCAGCTGTTCAGGCAAGTATGGCATCTGTATCATATGTATAAATCAACTGTTCAAGTAAATATGGCCACTGTATCATATGTATAAATCAACTTTTCAGGTAAGTATGGCCTCTGTATCGCATATATAAATCAGCTGTTCAGGCAAGTGTGGTCTCTGTATCATATATATAAATCAGCTGTTCAGGAAAGTATGGCCTCTGTATCGTATATATAAATCAGCTGTTCAGACAAGTATGGCCTCTGTATCATATGTATAAATCAGCTGTTCAGGCAAGTATGGCCTATGACCTATTGTATATATTAATCAGCTGTTCAGGTAAGTATGGCCTCTGTATCGCATATATAAATCAGCTGTTCAGGTATATATGGCATCTGTATCATATGTATAAATCAGCTGTTCAGGCAAGTTAGCGTCTGTATCATATATAAAAATCAGCTGTTCACAGTATGGCCTCTGTATCATATGTATAAATCAGCTGTTCAGGCAAGTATGGCCTCTGACGTTTCGTATATATAAGTCAGCTGTTCAGGCAAGTATGGCCTCTGTATCATATGTATAAATCAGCTGTTCAGGAAAGTATTGCCTCTGTATCGCATATATAAATCAGCTGTTCAGGCAAGTTTGGCCTCTGACATATTGTATATATAAATCAGCTGTTCAGGCAAGTATGGCTTCTGTATCATATGTATAAATCAGCTGTTCAGGCAAGTATGGCCTCTGTATCATATGTATAAATCAGCTGTTCAGGTAAGTATGGCCTCTGTATCGCATATATAAATCAGCTGTTCAGGTAAGTATGGCTTCTGTATCATATGTATAAAACAGCTGTTCAGGCAAGTGTGGCCTCTGACGTATTGTATATATAAATCAGCTGTTCAGGTAAGTATGGCATCCGTATCATATGTATAAATCAGCTGTTCAGGCAAGTATGGCCTATGACGTATTGTATATATTAATCAGCTGTTCAGGCAAGTATGGCCACTGTATCATATGTATAAATCAGCTGTTCAGGCGAGTATGGCCTCTGTATCATATGTATGAATCAGCTGTTCAGGTAAGTATGGCCTCTGTATCGCATATATAAATCAGCTGTTCAGGTAAGTATGGCATCCATATCATATGTATAAATCAGCTGTTCAGGCAAGTATGGCCTATGACGTATTGTATATATTAATCAGCTGTTCAGGCAAGTATGGCCTCTGTATCATATGTATAAATCTGCTGTTCAGACAAGTATGGCCTCTGACGTATCATATATATAAATCAGCTGTTCAGACAAATATGGCCTCTGTATCATATGTATAAATCAGCTGTTCAGGCAAGTATGGCCTATGACCTATTGTATATATTAATCAGCTGTTCAGGTAAGTATGGCCTCTGTATCGCATATATCAATCAGCTGTTCAGGTATATATGGCATCTGTATCATATGTATAAATCAGCTGTTCAGGCAAGTTAGCGTCTGTATCATATATAAAAATCAGCTGTTCACAGTATGGCCTCTGTATCATATGTATAAATCAGCTGTTCAGGCAAGTATGGCCTCTGACGTTTCGTATATATAAGTCAGCTGTTCAGGCAAGTATGGCCTCTGTATCATATGTATAAATCAGCTGTTCAGGCAAGTATTGCCTCTGTATCGCATATATAAATCAGCTGTTCAGGCAAGTTTGGCCTCTGACATATTGTATATATAAATCAGCTGTTCAGGCAAGTATGGCTTCTGTATCATATGTATAAATCAGCTGTTCAGGCAAGTATGGCCTCTGTATCATATGTATAAATCAGCTGTTCAGGTAAGTATGGCCTCTGTATCGCATATATAAATCAGCTGTTCAGGTAAGTATGGCTTCTGTATCATATGTATAAAACAGCTGTTCAGGCAAGTGTGGCCTCTGACGTATTGTATATATAAATCAGCTGTTCAGGTAAGTATGGCATCCGTATCATATGTATAAATCAACTGTTCAGGCAAGTATGGCCTATGACGTATTGTATATATTAATCAGCTGTTCAGGCAAGTATGGCCTCTGTATCATATGTATAAATCAGCTGTTCAGGTGAGTATGGCCTCTGTATCATATGTATGAATCAGCTTTTCAGGTAAGTATGGCCTCTGTATCGCATATATAAATCAGCTGTTCAGGTAAGTATGGCATCCATATCATATGTATAAATCAGCTGTTCAGGCAAGTATGGCCTATGACGTATTGTATATATTAATCAGCTGTTCAGGCAAGTATGGCCTCTGTATCATATGTATAAATCTGCTGTTCAGACAAGTATGGCCTCTGACGTATCATATATATAAATCAGCTGTTCAGACAAATATGGCCTCTGTATCATATGTATAAATCAGCTGTTCAGGCAAGTATGGCCTCTGTATCATATATATTAATCAGCTGTTCAAGTAAGTATGGCATCTGTATCATATGTATAAATCAGCTGTTCAGGCAAGTATGGCATCTGTATCGTATACATGTATAAAAATCAGCTGTTCAGGCAAATAAGGCATCTGTATCATACAGAGTGTTTCATAATATATGTTACAGTAACAACTGTGTATTACAGATTAATAGGGAAGTATTTTGCTGTGCATATTACCTCAAATTAACATGCAATTAACCAAATTTTATATGGTACTGAAAGTTCAAGAAATTTTTTTACATCATGACGTCATAAATGACGTAATCAAATCAGGTGTTTGTTTACAAATGCCGCTGTCCACAGAAATTCAGAGACATTATTAAGCTCAGAACCGATCACTTTGGTGACCAAATTCCGCTGACCATTGGACTTATTTCTGTGGGGTTATCTTAAAGACAGGGTGTATAAATATAAACCAACATGTGTGGAAGAGATGAACCCATCAGTCGCGAGAAAATTCTAAAATTTTGTATTGTATGTATAAATCAGCTGTCCAGGCATGTATGACCTCCATATCATACATATAAATCAACTGTTTAAGCAAGTATGACCTCTGAATCATATATATAAATCAGCTGTTCAGGTCAGTTTGGCCTCTGTATTGTATATATAAATCAGCTGTCCAGGTAAGTAAGGCCACTGTATTGTATATATAAATCAGCTGTTTAGGTCAGGTTGGCCTCTGTTTCATATATATAAATCAGCTGTCCAGGTAAGTATTGCCTCTGTATTGTATATATAAATCAGTTTTCCTGGTAAGTATTGCCTCTGTATTTTATATATAAATCAGCTGTCCAGGTAAGTATTGTCTCTGCATTGTATATATAAATCAGCTGTCCAGGTAAGTATGGCCTCTCTATCATATATATAAATCAGCTGACCAGGTAAGTATTGCCTCTGTATTGTATGTATAAAACAGCTGTCAAAGTAAGTATGGCCTCTTTATCATATAATTATATAAATCAGCTGTCCAGGGTAGTATGGCCTCTCTATCATATATATAAATCAGCTGTCCAGAAAAGTATTGCCTCTGTATAGTATATATAAAACAGCTGTCCAAGTAAGTATGGCCTCTTTATAAATAAAAAAGGATGTAGATACATATATGATAGGATTAAATAAAAAAATGGGCAAAAGATTTTAACTTTTATGGAGAATCAGTTATAACTAAGAGATTTAATATCCGTTTTAAATGCAGTAATGACACTAATCTGCAATAATTTCAATGCAGAATAAATCATTGAATATTGGGTACAAATCATCTTTTAGAAAATTTACATTAGTAACTCAAACCTTTGTTTATTTTGCAAAACACATGATGAGACAATAAAACACTTATTCTGTGAATGTAGGGTCACAAAATTATTTTGGGCCAATCTTGAACACTTTTTAAATCAAAAATGCCCAACAAAAGATATAAAATGGCAAGATATTGATATAGTTTGGCAACAATAATTTGATGATGTTATTAATAATATACAGTTTTCTGCAAAGTTTTATATAATTAAAGAAAGATTAAAAGATTTAGAGCCTGAGATAACGCAGTTAACAAAATACATTGGGACACAATACAACATAGGAAGATGTATCGCCCAGAAAAACTTAGAAGTACAACAATTCAAAAACATGTGGACTCAATATAACGAGCATTCTAGATGATGTAAACACTTAAATATATTCAACATACCATAGTATAAGTCTATAGGTGTATATATTTATATATTATATATGTATGTGTATGTTTACAGATGTACACATTTGTTATATGATGTATATATAATATAACTTCATGCTCTATAAGTTTTTTTGAAAACCATAAACACTTACTTCAGATCTGATCTTAAAAATCGCATATAAATTGTTTTTTATATATAAAAGGTGATGTTTATTAGTTAAAACAAACGTAAACCCAATTTTCCCCAGTATTAACAAGGATTGATATATTATATCCTTTATGAATAACAAAAGATATAGACAAATTTGTGCAGAATGTTTTCATGAATCATTTAAAACGGTTCACAATATGTATATGTGTGTATACATGTATGTGGAAACCTATATGGTGTATTCTATTTTTTTGCATTTCATTTTTTACGTTATCGATCTTTTATTAATTTCATAGGCAGTAAATAAAAAAAAAAAAATTTTTTTCAGAAGATCTGAGGCATGATTCTTTCAAGCATTTTTGCTTTCATAAAATACCCAGAGTTAACATAGAATAAATATTTACATGTTCAAAAATAAATGAATTCACTTTTGTAGAGACAATTTTCATTTTTATGTGTTTCTTTTTTTTTTTTTTTTTTTTTTTTTTTTCTTTTTTCTTTTATTTTCACTTTCTAATTATTTAAGAGAAAAAAAAAACACACTCAAAACATTGATTTGCTTCCTCCAAAATTAATACTAACTTAATAGCACCATATGGTAAAATCCAATGTTATTCACTATTCAAATAATATAATTAAAATAAGATCATATCTATAGAAAATAATCTGTTATTTATATATGTAAATACTATACAATCATGTTGTTTATAAATTGTATTAGCCTATTGTAATATCTCGTGTTTTGGAGAATGAAAATAAAAAATTACAAAAAAAAGTATGGCCTCTTGATCATATATATAAATCAGCTGTCAAGGTAAGTATTGCCTCTGTATTGTATATATAAAACAGCTGTCCAGGTAAGTATTGCCTCTGTATAGTATATATAAAACAGCTGTCCAGGTAAGTATGGCCTCTGTATTGTATATATAAAACAGCTGTCAAGGTAAGTATGGCCTCTTTATCATATATATAAAACAGCTGTCCAGGTAAGTATGGCCTCTGTATAGTATATATAAATCAGCTGTCAAGGTAAGTATTACTCTGTATTGTGTATATCAATCAGCTGTTCAGGCAAGTATGACCTCTGTTGTGTATATATAAATCAGCTGTCCAGGCAAGTATTGCCTCTGTATCATATATAAATCAGCTGTCCAGGCAATTATGGCTTCTGTTTTGTGTAAATAAATCAGCTGTCCACGTAAGTATTGTCTCTCTATCATATATATAAATCAGCTGTACAAGTAACTATTGGAGCTATATTGTTCAAATCAGCTGTTCAAGTAAGTAGAAGGATTGAATTTCCAGAAGGGGTCCTATAATTGTTGAAATATTAGATACATTCCATTTAGGGTCAAGACGGCCCTCCAAAAGGGCACTGAGCAATTTCAGACCCTTAGGGCCCCTTATTTTAACAGTACAAATCTTAAATGCCATGTTTCATCAGTTGAGTGATTTTTTTATACCTAATGTTAACATATCTGGTGATGACTAGTACATATTATATATCATATAAGTAGGAAATGTGAATTTAAGTTGCACATAATTAACCTGATGCAAGAATGACTTTCGTTCAGTCTACTGGCCATTTGACATTGTCTGTCCATGTAATTACACTACATTATCAGCTTGTCTAAGGAAAATGACGATATACATTGCTTATTGGATTATTGACTTGTTTGATTGACAGCCTGACGTGTCATGTCAGTTCATTGTAGATATTCAAAGTATTGATAACTTTAACCTTTACACAAGTGTTTTGATGTGGCAGAACCTGGGGAGACCAACATGTTTGATTGACAGTCTGCCACAAAGTTGAGACTTGGGTTTGAAACCTGTTTTCATTGGTGAGGAGTGGTCTTCCTTCCAACTGAGCTAATGAAAAGCTCCATCCTTAAGTGGTGTCCCTTCCAACTGGACTGATAAAAAAGCTCCATCTTATAGTGGTCTCCCTTCCAACTGTGCTGATGAAACAGCTCCATCCTATAGTGGTCTCCCTTCCAACTGGACTGATAAAAAAGCTCCATCCTATAGTGGTCTCCCTTCCAACTGGACTGATGAAAAAGCTCCATCCTGTAGTGGTCTCCCTTCCAACTGGACTGATGAAACAGCTCCATCCTTTGTATTTTGTCGTGTGAAGCTGCAGGTTGAGCATTTTGATTCTTATTTCAACAGCAACACGAGATATTCTTTTAAACATTAATGAAAAAACATGTAGAACAAACAGGTCTTATTTGAATAAATATATTCTTCTAAAGCTTGTAGTCAGTTTGGGAATCTTTTTCGTTTTGTAGATTCAATATTGGTTTAGATGCTACAAGGATCGCGATTGTAGAGATTCGCTCAGAGACATCACTTGGTGACTACACCCGTTTGAGTGAATCATATAATGCAGCAGTTCTCACCAAAAGAATTGTGAGCTTACAGGTAGGTTATTATGTGGAGCATAAATAAAGTAGCAAAACTGGCAGATATTTTAGTATTATGTTACTATGGTATTTAAGAATTACAACAATAGGACAATCTGGCAATCCGGGTATTGGCACTTATTTTACACATTTTTGTAGCTTGTTGATTTTAATTTCAGCACTTTATATATATTGGTGTCATGATAAAATAAAAATCCAAAGAAATACCAAATTGTACTTGTTAAAAAATCTGCATATTTTAGAAGGCATTGCTAGGTATTGGCCATAAAAAATTAATTGCTTGTTTATCATTCAAACTTTTCTTAAACAGGGGAAGGGCGGGAGGATTTTATTTGTTATTTTTAAAAATTTTGATGTTTTTTTATATTATATATAAAAAAAAAAAATTATGAAAATAAAAAGGGTTGGAGTGGCATGAAAATAATGGGGCGGCAGGGGATGATAATATAGCAATTAATTTATTATTGTGTTAATAAACTGTAACTTATATCTTATACTTATTTCAATCTTTGTCCACCTTTCAAAATTATTATAGACACAAAGCCAAGTTTATTTCAATACAAATACATTTTTTATGAGAATTCTATCTACTAACCAATTTTTATCAAAGTGTGGAATAGTTGATTCAAGCATACACATATGTGACTTTTGTGATAGATATCTGGAAACTCTAGAAAATTTGTTTTTGGAATGTCATTTTGAAAGAGCCATTTGGACTCGGGTCCATAACTTTATAATGTCATGTTCATTATTGTGGTTAAACTACTAATCCCTGTGTGGTTCCAGGGAGCCACATGAGTGATGTCAAGAATAGTATCACTGTTGCTCTTGCATGTTGGAAGAAGCGACAATTTGAGTTATATAATAGAATTTGCTGAAACTCTGCAGTTCTGCAGGTATTACGGTTCTAGGTTCATTCTGCATAATCATTGATTGATGTATTTTTTTAATCTGTATGTTAATTTGTTGTTTTATGTACATGTAGAGTGAACTTGGAATCTTCCTTCCTGTTGGCGTCGAATAATGTGTTGGTATGCCGTAAAAACACTATTCATTCATTGTATTGCAAACAATCCACCTTTTAACATCTGTTATCAAAATATATCATTTTGGTTATATACTTATCAGGGTCCTTCGTGGCCGAGTGGTCTAAGACGCTGTCTCAAGATCAGTTAGCTCTCACCACTAAGGTTGTAGGTTCGAGTCCTGCTTGCTCCAAAAACTTTATGTTGGAAAGTTTTCAGTTACTTGAGGAAGGATGGTTGTTCTACTTTGTCTGACTCAGTCTGAGGTCTTCCTCCACTAGTATAACTGGATATATTGCCATATATAACCTGAAATGTGTTGAAAATGGCGTTAAACCACATTAAAAAAATAAAAAAATATGAACATTAAATTTACTGAATATATACTCATACTCTTACTTGCTAAATGTTTTATTTTTAAAGATAAATATACTATAACCATTCCCGATTATTGCAGCATTCATATTTTATTTACAGTATTTTTCAATAATGTTTCGCAGATTATCAGTAAAAAAAAATAACCATAAACCAGTCAATTTATATTGGGGTCCTCCGTGGCTGAGTGGTCTAAGGCGCCGTCTCAAGATCACTTCTAACAGCTAAGGTCGTAGGTTCAACTCCTGCTTGCTCCAAAAACTTCATGTGAGAAAGTGTCCAGTTACTTGTAGAAGGATGGTGGTTCTACTCAGTCTGAGGTCTTCCTCCATTAGTAAAGCTTGATATGCCATACATAACCTGAAATGTGTTGAAAATGGTGTTAAACCCATTCAATTTGTATTTATTCATGTGTAACCAACAGCAACAGGTTAACGACGGTTAACATGGCAGATGCTTTCCAAACAACAAACTTGGTGATTATGATCATGTATTAATAAAGAGAAAACTTGTTGTTTTTGATATACCTGCTGACACCATACAATTTTTAAAAGACATCAATTATTATGTTAAAAAACAAACAAAATATGACCTGAAGAATACATGCGACAATGTTGGATATGTGTATATGTATTTGTAGTTGCATTCCATTGGTGGGTTTAAATACCTGTTAACCCTTTACTTCATATATACGCCTTTGGACACCTAATATAGACGCTTTTGGACACCTCTAATATAGATGCCTTTTGACACCTCTAATATAGAAGCCTTTGGACACCTCTAATATAGATGCCTTTGGACACCTCTAATATAGACCCCTTTGGACACCTCTAATATAGATGCCTTTGGACACCTCTAATATATACGCCTTTGGACACCTAATATAGAAAGCTTTTGAATTATTGGATGCATTATGTTTATATTAACTGACAGAGTGGAAAACAGTGAAGGAAGTGTTCAGATTGCTTGTTACAAGTAATCTGAACTCTTCCTGCACTGTTTTCAAAGGCCTTCTGTGATTGGTGTGGGAAAACGCATATCTTATTGATTTGATTTAAAGAAAAATGCCTCAGTAAAGAACTTAAAAAATTATAAATAATAAGTTTAATGAATAATGTAAAAAATAAATATACTATAAAAAGGCTAAATTAATTAAAAACATATACATTCAATTTGGTGAATAGATCTAAATAGATAAATAAACCTCATAATGAAATAAATAATTAGGTAAAAAAATATTTTAATGAAATGTTTAAAGGTTACATGCTAGTAATTTCTAGTTACATATGCAATAAAGAGGTTACTAACTGGGATAGGTGTGCCTCTATTGGCCCATGTGCATTATGAGTCCCTCGGGCCTTATATTGCTTTCATTGGCAAACATCAAGGGCACACATATCCCCTATTAGGAAATTATTTTACAATTCTGACATACTTCCTCATTTATACTATTGCTGTACAATATGGGGAAATTGCAACTCTGACCTATCAGACAACATATTAAAGTTTCAAAAACGTGCTGCAAGACTTATCCTTGATA
This sequence comes from Panopea generosa, assembly GCA_029582155.1. NCBI lineage: Eukaryota > Metazoa > Mollusca > Bivalvia > Adapedonta > Hiatellidae > Panopea > Panopea generosa. The sequence continues at coordinate 93,818,143 of CM055895.1, forward strand.
AAGACATTGATACACCATCTGAAACATTATTTAATGATCTAAAATGGATGAAATTCCATGAAAGAGTAGAATAAAAAAGGCTATTTTAATGTTCAAGATCATCAACAACTTGGCCCCAGAGTTTTTGCAAAATAATTTTACCCCAACACCAAATATACAGTCTAAAAATCTACGCTCACAGTCAAATAATTCTCTATATGTACCAAAACCAAAGTTAGAAACATATCCTAAAACTCTTATATATTCTGGATCCAAAATCTGGAATTCCCTTCCAAACCATGTTAAAAATGCTTCATCGGTTCAAGAATTTAAGAGATATTATATAACATTTAAATATAACAGACCCCTGTCACAACAAAGATAAATTTTCATTGTGTTACAAAACATTAAACTTGTATCCTCATTGCAGTCAGTTGATTCTTAAATCATTGAATGTAACATTGACTGTCTAAATATATTTTGTAGTGAACTCATCATTTTCAAGTGTAAATTTTACATTATAATACTGTTATGCCCGTCTTTGAAATATATTATTGAGTTAGTTAAATAAACAATGAATATTCATTGTCAATTGTCAATAGAAATATACATTACAAATTGAATATGTCATAAAAAATAATTCACTTCGTTGTTAAAAAGTTTCCAAATTGTATTGATTCTGCTGTTTAACTTTGTTGTATATATTTTGTTATTACTTTGTAACCATGTATATAATAGAGGACCACAGGGAAAATTGGAGATTGTTCCAACTGTGTTTTCTCTTTAAATAAAGACTTTATTATTATTATTTTTATTATTACTATACACTCATGTTGATGATTGGCACAAATATGACTAGAATTCTATATCCCTTTGATTGAGAAATAGTGCTACTAAATATGGAAACATTTTTTAATGCCAGTAATTTACAGAGATTAAAGATATTTAACTTGTGAAGTTAATAAGGCTGTCCTTAAAAAATAAATTGTTCGCCATGCTCTTACCTACTAACTCAAATTTGCAGGTACCCAAACTTTTTTATTGACTTTCAAAGTGATTAATTTTTTTTCATGATTTATGTCTATTTTTTCCTTTAAAATGACTATAAAAATCAAATGTTGGCAAAAAAAAAATTAACTACCTACCTACCCACATGAAAAATACTGGGCCAGAGCACAGCAAACAAATATTTTTTAAAAGATGGTCTTTGGTTATTAAAAGAAGGAAATAACATAACGGAATTTCCCATATCATTTTCTTGAAGTAGTATTTATCATGTCAATCATTGATGGACCAGGTTATAAATCGAATAAGAGTTATTAAATACAATAGCAAAACAAAATATAAACAGTTAAGCATTGCATTGCTAGCAAAATTGATTGACGAGAAAAATGATAACTGCATACAATAATTTTTTAGATTTTTAAAGCATTCCTTTGAAAGTCTCTGATTATAGGGAGAATCATACCTCTAACAAAACACCTTTCAGGAGCACCGGATCCGCGAAGGATACATAATGATAGAAATAGTAATTAAGAATAGATTCACTCCAATGTATATATACAATCAAACCTGTATAAGTGGCCACCTCTATTAAGCAGCCACTTGTCTTAAGCAGCCACATTTGTTATATCCCATTTATAAGCTTTCAGAGCAAATTAACCTGCATTCAATGACAACCTGTCTTAAAAGGACACATCCACTCCTTCCCATGTCTGGCTGCTTAAGACAGGTTGAACTGTATATAATCAACAAGAAAGTGTGAGTATCACATCTGTTACAACAAAATAAAAAAACAAATACCAGGAAGAATAATTATGTACAGATAATGATAATAATATACATATATATATATGGAGATAATTATTTGTGAATAACCAAGACATAAATGTACAGACCAGATTACGGTGAGTGTGCCTGGCTCAATGAAAACCATAGATATACGAAGAGGGATCAGAAAGTTCATAGACATTTGCCATAATTTATTTATATCAATTATACAATGCACAATAGTGCTATTGTATTTGAAATAAATGTATATGGGACATATTTTGAAAATTTTAGCATGATACGTCAACTAATAAGAATATAAGACACTATTCAAAGCATAGCGGTTAGATATGTTGGGGCAAAATGATAATGTTGTATTCAACAAAAACCGACGTCAATATTTTAAACAGGTGCTTTTGTATCAAATTTACTGAGTCACTCCTTCTCAAAATACTCTCATGCATGGTCTATACATTTTGGCCACCATTTAAACCATTGAGTAAATGTGTTAACGAAATCTCAAGATGTATACTTGACACAAAATTCTGTAAAACATGCTTTGATTCCAATATGTCTTCAAGTCCACTTCCCCTTTGCTCTATTTTAATGACTGATTCCCGGCCATTTCAAAAATATTAATTTTGTGACATTTAAACACTAAAGACTTCAAAACATTAGACTCACTATACATACTTTTGTTTCTCTGTTTGAACAGGTGTATTACCTAACATGGAGTAGAACTTTACGAAACTGTGGTATGGCGCATGCTAATCCATTTTCAAGTGCCCCGACGTCATGTTGTTTCAAACAAAATGGCATACCGTAGCATCATAATATTGACGTCATTTTGTTTTTGCGCATAATTGGTGTCATTTTTTTAAAGGATATAAACAAGCATACAATACAGCACACATTGATATTTTTTATTTAAAAATAAAACGTGTTTTGGCAACGCTACACTTGTTTGAATAGTAGATGTAGGAAAAAAGCAAAAACTGCCCCGACTATGTAAATAAACGTTTCCATAGTTACTATTGAATATAAACTACCGGTAATGATGAAAAGTTATCAATTTTTTAAAAAATTATTGCAAATATAAAGCGGCACAGGCTCTCTGAGAATTATTAGAATACAAGGATAAATAAAACAGTTTGTGTACATTTGAGGTGGTTGCTTATTTGTAGCACTTGATGCATTATGGTTGTTGTTTCAGGGAGGAGCTAATACAACAAATACAGCTAGTGCATTGGCAATGGCAACCAAAGTGTTAGAGGATGAAGGAAGGAAGAAAGTTGCCAAAATGATGCTGGTTGTAACAGATGGCATCTCTGCCGAACCCTTCAGAACGTTATACCATGCTGTGCAAGCAAAACAGCAGGGCAACACAATAATGGCAATGGGTATAGGAGAAATATATTATGAGGCGGAACTGCTGGGTATTGCATCAGATCCTTCTTATGTATTAAAAGAGAAGGATTTCATGAAATTGCAAAATCTCGGTGTATCCAAACTCATTTGTGATGGTATGTTACAATTATATGCTCATATTTTGAAGCTTTTGTATAGGGCATAAACATAACAAAGGTACATTTGTTTTTCACTGGCTGATGCAAATGATTTTTCCTTCATCATTCATGCAATTGAGAAATGAATTTCATTTCATTGAACATTCAAATGAGATGAACTTGTTTGAAAATAAACCTAACTTGTAAATTCATAACATGAAGATTCAATAATTTTCAATGTGATTGCAATTAATGTTATCACCAGCATTGTACATTTTTCTTTGATGAAACTTAGAAACTGGTAACTTGCTACAGGAAACACGATTTAAGATGTTTAACTGACTGCAGCCTGCTTCAATTCTACTTTAAAATTTAACTTTCAATTAATGACTTGATCAAATTATGACTTTCACTTCACAACATGATTGTGTACATTAGAAAACTGTCAAATAAACATTCAAAGGGAAATGTATAAGAAAAGAAACATCAAAAATTCATTTTCGTTGTTTCAAGTCGGACAAGGTACTGTGAAAGCATGCATATCTTTTGGAGGGGATTTAAAGCAATCAGTGCTGCGTACAGGGAGAGTTGTAGCCAGTGCATGTAAAGTAATCAGTGCTACATACAGGAAGGGTTGTAGCCAGTGCATGTAAAGCAATCAGTCCTGCGTACAGGGAGAGTTGTAGCCAGTGCATGTAAAGCAATCAGTCCTGCGTACAGGGAGAGTTGTAGCCAGTGCACGTAAAGCAATCAGTCCTGCGTACAGGGAGAGTTGTAGCCAGTGCACGTAAAGCAATCAGTCCTGCGTACAGGGAGAGTTGTAGCCAGTGCACATAAAGCAATCAGTCCTGCGTACAGGGAGAGTTGTAGCCAGTGCACATAAAGCAATCAGTCCTGCGTACAGGGAGAGTTGTAGCGAGTGCACGTAAAGCAATCAGTCCCGCATACAGGGAGAGTTGTAGCCAGTGCATGTAAAGCAATCAGTCCCACATACAGGGAGAGTTGTAGCCAGTGCATGTAAAGCTATCAGTCCTGCGTACTAGGAGAGTCGTAGCCAGTGCACGTAAAGCAATCAGTCCTGCGTACAGGGAGAGTTGTAGTCAGTGCACGTAAAGCAATCAGTCCTGCGTACAGGGAGAGACGAGCCAGTGCATGTAAAGCAATCAGTCCTGCGTACAGGGAGAGTCGTAGCCAGTGCATGTAAAGCAATCAGTCCTGCGTACAGGGAGAGTTGTAGCCAGTGCACATAAAGCAATCAGTCCTGCGTACAGGGAGAGTTGTAGCCAGTGCACTGTAAAGCAATCAGTCCTGCGTACAGGGAGAGTTGTAGCCAGTGCATGTAAAGCAGTCAGTCCTGCGTACAGGGAGAGTTGTAGCCAGTGCATGTAAAGCAATCAGTCCTGCGTACAGGGAGAGTCGTAGCCAGTGCATGTAAAGCAATCAGTGCTGCGTACAGGGAGAGTTGTAGCCAGTGCACGTAAAGCAATCAGTCCTACTTACAGGGAGAGTTGTAGCCAGTGCATGTAAAGCAATCAGTCCTGTGTACAGGGAGAGTCGTAGCCAGTGCACGTAAAGCAATCAGTCCTGCGTACAGGGAGAGTTGTAGCCAGTGAATGTAAAGCAATCAGTCCTGCGTACAGGGAGAGTTGTAGCCAGTGCATGTAAAGCAATCAGTCCTGCGTACAGGGAGAGTTGTAGCCAGTGCATGTAAAGCAATCAGTCCTGCGTACAGGGAGAGTTGTAGCCAGTGCATGTAAAGCAATCAGTCCTGCGTACAGGGAGAGTTGTAGCCAGTGCATGTAAAGCAATCAGTCCTGCGTACAGGGAGAGTCGTAGCCAGTGCATGTAAAGCAATCAGTGCTGCGTACAGGGAGAGTCGTAGCCAGTGCACGTAAAGCAATCAGTCCTGCTTACAGGGAGAGTTGTGCCAGTGCATGTAAAGCAATCAGTCCTGTGTACAGGGAGAGTCGTAGCCAGTGCACGTAAAGCAATCAGTCCTGCGTACAGGGAGAAATGTAGCCAGTGCATGTAAAGCAATCAGTCCTGCGTACAGGGAGAGTTGTAGCCAGTGCATGTAAAGCAATCAGTGCTGCGTACAGGGAGAGTTGTAGCCAGTGCATGTAAAGCAATCAGTCCTGCATACAGGGAGAGTTGTAGCCAGTGCATGTAAAGCAATCAGTCCTGTGTATAGGGAGAGTTGTAGCCAGTGCATGTAAAGCAATCAGTCCTGCGTACAGGGAGAGTTGTAGCCAGTGCATGTAAAGCAATCAGTCCTGCGTACAGGGAGAGTTGTAGCCAGTGCATGTAAAGCAATCAGTCCTGTATACAGGGAGAGTTGTAGCCAGTGCATGTAAAGCAATCAGACCTGCGTATAGGGAGAGTTGTAGCCAGTGCATGTAAAGCAATCAGTCCTGCGTACAGGGAGAAAGGTAGCCAGTGCATGTAAAGCAATCAGTCCTGCGTACAGGGAGAGTTGTAGCCAGTGCATGTAAAGCAATCAGTGCTGCGTACAGGGAGAGTTGTAGCCAGTGCATGTAAAGCAATCAGTCCTGCATACAGGGAGAGTTGTAGCCAGTGCATGTAAAGCAATCAGTCCTGTGTATAGGGAGAGTTGTAGCCAGTGCATGTAAAGCAATCAGTCCTGCGTACAGGGAGAGTTGTAGCCAGTGCATGTAAAGCAATCAGTCCTGCATTCAGGGAGAGTTGTAGCCAGTGCATGTAAAGCAATCAGTCCTGCATACAGGGAGAGTTGTAGCCAGTGCATGTAAAGCAATCAGTCCTGTGTATAGGGAGAGTTGTAGCCAGTGCATGTAAAGCAATCAGTCCTGCGTACAGGGAGAGTTGTAGCCAGTGCATGTAAAGCAATCAGTCCTGCATACAGGGAGAGTTGTAGCCAGTGCATGTAAAGCAATCAGAACTGCGTACAGGGAGAGTTGTAGCCAGTGCATGTAAAGCAATCAGTTCTGCGTACAGGGAGAGTCGTAGCCAGTGCATGTTAAGCAATCAGTCCCGCATACAGGGAGAGTTGTAGCCAGTGCATGTAAAGCAATCAGTCCCACGTACAGGGAGAGTTGTAGCCAGTGCATGTAAAGCAATCAGTCCCTCATACAGGGAGAGTTGTAGCCAGTGCATGTAAAGCAATCAGTCCCGCGTACAGGGAGAGTTGTAGCCAGTGCATGTAAAGCAATCAGTCACGCGTACAGGGAGAGTTGTAGCCAGTGCATGTAAAGCAATCAGTCCCTCAGTCCCACGTACAGGGAGAGTTGTAGCCAGTGCATGTAAAACAATCAGTCCTGTGTACAGGGAGAGTTGTAGCCAGTGCATGTAAAGCAATCAGTCCTGTGTACAGGGAGAGTTATTGCCAGTGCATGCAAATAAATCAGTCCCGTGTACAGGGAGAGTTGTAGCCAGTGCATGTAAAGCAATCAGTCAGGCGTACAGGGAGAGTTGTAGCCAGTGCATGTAAAGCAATCAGTCCCTCAGTCCCGCGTACAGGGAGAGTTGTAGCCAGTGCATGTAAAACAATCAGTCCGGCATACAGGGAGAGTCGTAGCCAGTGCACGTAAAGCAGTCAGTCCCGCGTACAGGGAGAGTTGTAGCCAGTGCATGTAAAGCAATCAGTCCCTCAGTCCCGCGTACAGGGAGAGTTGTAGCCAGTGCATGTAAAACAATCAGTCCGGCATACAGGGAGAGTCGTAGCCAGTGCACGTAAAGCAGTCAGTCCTGTGTACAGGGAGAGTTGTAGCCAGTGCATGTAAAGCAATCAGTCCCGCGTACAGGGAGAGTAGTAGCCAGTGCACGTAAAGCAGTCAGTCCCGCGTACAGGGAGAGTCATAGCAAGTGCATGTAAAGCAATCAGTCCTGCGTACAGGGAGAGTTGTGGCCAGTGCACGTAAAGCAATCAGTCCTGCGTACAGGGAGAATCGTAGCCAGTGCACGTAAAGCAATCAGTCCTGCGTACAGGGAGAATCGTAGCCAGTGCATGTAAAGCAATCAGTCCTGGGTACATGGGAGAGTCGAAGCTATTGCACGTAAAGCAATCAGTCCTGTGTACAGGGAGAGTTGTAGCCAGTGCACGTAAAGCAATCAGTCCTGCGTACAGGGAGAGTTGTGGCCAGTGCACGTAAAGCAGTCAGTCCTGCGTACAGGGAGAATCGTAGCCAGTGCACGTAAAGCAATCAGTCCTGCCTACAGGGAGAATCGTAGCCAGTGCACTTAAAGCAATCAGTCCTGCGTACAGGGAGAGTCGAAGCCATTGCACGTAAAGCAATCAGTCCTGTGTACAGGGAGAGTTGTAGCCAGTGCACGTAAAGCAATCAGTCCTGCGTACAGGGAGAGTTGTGGCCAGTGCACGTAAAGCAGTCAGTCCTGCGTACAGGGAGAGTCGTAGCCAGTGCACGTAAAGCAATCAGTCCTGCGCACAGGGAGAGTCATAGCTAGTGCAGGTAAAGCAATCAGTCCTGTGTACAGGGAGAGTTGTAGCCAGTGCACGTAAAACAGTCAGTCCTGTGTACAGGGAGAGTTGTTAGCCAGTGCATGTAAAGCAATCAGTCCTGCGTACAGGGAGAGTTGTAGCCAGTGCACGTAAAGCAATCAGTCCCGCGTACAGGGAGAGTTGTAGCCAGTGCACGTAAAGCAATCAGTCCCGTGTACAGGGAGAGTCATAGCCAGTGCATGTAAAGCAATCAGTCCCGCATACAGGGAGAGTTGTAGCCAGTGCATGTAAAGCAATCAGTCCTGCGTATAGGGAGAGTTGTAGCCAGTGCATGTAAAGCAATCAGTCCTGTGTACAGGGAGAGTTGTAGCCATTGCACGTAAAGCAATTAGTCCCGCATACAGGGAGAGTTGTAGCCAGTGCACGTAAAGCAATCAGTCCTGCATACAGGGAGAGTTGTAGCCAGTGCATGTAAAGCAATCAGTCCTGCGTACAGGGAGAGTTGTAGTCAGTGCATGTAAAGCAATCAGTCCTGTGTACAGGGAGAGTTGTAGCCAGTGCATGTAAAGCAATAAATCCTGCGTACAGGGAGAGTTGTAGCCAGTGCATGTAAAGCAGTCAGTCCTGCGTACAGGGAGAGTTGTAGCCAGTGCATGTAAAGCAATCAATGCTGCGTACAGGGAGAGTTGTAGCCAGTGTATGTAAAGCAGTCAGTCCTGCGTACAGGGAGAGTTGTAGCCAGTGCATGTAAAGCAGTAAGTCCTGCGTACAGGGAGAGTCATAGCCAGTGCACGTAAAAGAATCAGTCCCCCATACAGGGAGAGTTGTAGCCAGTGCATGTAAAGCAATCAGTCCTGCTTACAGGGCGAGTTGTAGCCAGTGCATGTAAAGCAATCAGTCCTGCGTACAGGGAGAGTTGTAGCCAGTGCATGTAAAGCAATCAGTCCTGTGTACAGGGAGAGTTGTAGCCAGTGCACATAAAGCAATCCGTCCTGCATACAGGGAGAGTTGTAGCCAGTGCATGTAAAGCAATCAGTCCTGCGTACAGGGAGAGACGTAGCCAGTGCATGTAAAGCAGTCAGTCCTGCTTACAGGGAGAGACATAGCCAGTGCATGTAAAGCAGTCAGTCCTGCATACAGGGAGAGTTGTAGCCAGTGCATGTAAAGCAGTCAGTCCTGCATACAGGGAGAGTCGTAGCCAGTGCATGTAAAGCAATCAGTCCTGCGTACAGGGAGAGTTGTAGCCAGTGCATGTAAAGCAATCAGTCCTGCGTACAGGGAGAGTTGTAGCCAGTGCATGTAAAGCAATCAGTCCTGTTTACAGGGAGAGTTGTAGCCAGTGCATGTAAAGCAATCAGTCCCGCATACAGGGAGAGTCGTAGCCAGTGCATGTAAAGCAACCAGTCCCGCATACAGGGAGAGTTGTAGCCAGTGCATGTAAAGCAATCAGTCCTGCGTACAGAGAGAGTCGTAGCCAGTGCATGTAAAGCAATCAGTCCTGCTTACAGGGAGAGTTTAGCCAGTGCATGTAAAGCAATCAGTCCCGTGTATAGGGAGAGTCGTAGCCAGTGCATGTAAAGCAATCAGTCCTGCATACAGGGAGAGACATAGCCAGTGCATGTAAAGCAATCAGTCCTGTGTACAAGGAGAGTTGTAGCCAGTGCACGTAAAGCAATCAGTCCTGCATACAGGGAGAGTTGTAGCCAGTGCATGTAAAGCAATCAGTCCTGCATACAGGGAGAGTTGTAGCCAGTGCATGTAAAGCAATCAGTCCTGCGTACAGGGAGAGTCGTAGCCAGTGCACGTAAAGCAATTTTCAGTCCTGCGTACAGGGAGAGTTGTAGCCAGTGCATGTAAAGTAATCAGTGCTGCGTACAGGGAGAGTTGTAGCCAGTGCATGTAAAGCAGTCAGCCTTGCGAACAGGGAGAGTTGTAGCCAGTGCACGTAAAGCAATCAGTCCCGTGTACAGGGAGAGTTGTAGCCAGTGCATGTAAAGCAATCAGTCCCACATACAGGGAGAGTTGTAGCCAGTGCATGTAAAGCAATCAGTCCTGCATTCAGGGAGAGTTGTAGCGAGTGCATGTAAAGCAATCAGTCCTGCGTACAGGGAGAGTCGTAGCCAGTGCATGTAAAGCAATCAGTCCTGTGTACAGGGAGAGTTGTAGCCAGTGCATGTAAAGCAATCAGTCCTGCGTACAGGGAGAGTTGTAGCCAGTGCATGTAAAGCAATCAGTCCCGCGTACAGGGAGAGTCATAGCCAGTGCATGTAAAGCAATCAGTCCTGCGTACAGGGAGAGTTGTAGCCAGTGCATGTAAAGCAATCAGTCCTGCGTACAGGGAGAGTTGTAGCCAGTGCATGTAAAGTAATCAGTGCTGCGTACAGGGAGAGTTGTAGCCAGTGCATGTAAAGCAGTCAGCCTTGCGTACAGGGAGAGTTGTAGCCAGTGCACGTAAAGCAATCAGTCCCACATACAGGGAGAGTTGTAGCCAGTGCATGTAAAGCAATCAGTCCTGCGTACAGGGAGAGTTGTAGCCAGTGCATGTAAAGCAATCAGTCCTGCGTAAAGGGAGAGTCGTAGCCAGTGCACGTAAAGCAATCAGTCCTGCGTACAGGGAGAGTTGTAGCCAGTGCATGTAAAGCAATCAGTCCTGCGTACAGGGAGAGTTGTAGCCAGTGCATGTAAAGCAATCAGTCCTGTGTTCAGGGAGAGTTGTAGCCAGTGCATGTAAAGCAATCAGTCCTGTGTACAGGGAGAGTTGTAGCCAGTGCATGTAAAGCAATCAGTCCTGCATACAGGGAGAGTTGTAGCCAGTGCACGAAAAAGATCTCACTGAACTTTTATGTCAACCAGTGTTTCAAGTGCCCTAAACTTGTGCATTTTGTGCCTGCACATAAACTTTGTGAGTTGGTGTTGCAGTATCTGTAGATGGATGGATGGATGGATGGATGGATGAATCACATGTTCTGTTGTAACTGCTTACAACAGTAACACTGGTTGTGATATATAACCTGAATAATCTTTTGAAAATGAGGATAAAATCAAATTATAAACTGTCATTTTATTACAAATTACCATTTCAGCTGCTAAAGCTTACAAAGACCCTGTGAAAGTTGATTACAATGGTAAGTTCTTTCAAACTTGTATAAATATACTAGTGGAAAAAAGAAACTGTGCATGGGTATAATATACTATAACTTAGGAGATATATAAGAAATCGCAAAAAAAATTTTCAACAGGGTTTTATCTGACCTTTATTTAACACCAGCTCAATTGATATGGTTATTGCATCAGCAACGTCTTGGATAGAGATCAGTTTTCAGAGATGTTCTCTAAACAAAGTTAATCTCATCAATACCGTGTATGTCTGTTGGAATCTATGCATGCTTCGAAACGACATCTCATTGATGCAACAAGTGTGCTGAAAAATGCCTGGGGAATATCATTCCAGTTTCTCACACGCGCACATGACAGATCAGGTAACATCAAAGGCTGATTTTGGAGGTGACGTAAGCAACGCTGCATCTCATCCCACATGTGTTCTATAGGCGACATATCCGGTGACATTGCAGACTAAGACAGCACATTCACATTGTTCTAGATCAAGAAGTCGGTGACGACCAGCGCGACATGCGGGCAAGCGTTATCCTGTTGCAGCGTGGCGTTTTGTTGCTACACAAATGGAAGGACGTGAGGCCATATGATTTCGTCACGGTATCTGATGCCTGTAAGTGTGCCGTCCACAACCACAAGAGCTGCTCTGCCATGGGATGAGATGCCACCCCACACCATGACACTACCTCCGCCGAATGGACGTCATTGAATCACACAACTGTCATGGAAACGTTCACCAACACAATGCTACACTCTAGAACGACCATCGCTGCTGTCGAGATGAAACCTGGACTCATCCGTGAAAAGAACATGTGCCCAGTCCTGTTGCGTGAAGTGTATGTGTTGTCTACACTAGGCAAAACGTGCTACACGATGACGTTGCTGGAGAACAGGACATATGGCTGGATGTCGTGGATGTATGTCTCATTCAAGCAATCGATTACAAACCGTTTGGGGACTAATTCTTCTAAGGCCAGGAATACTTCTAGCCGCCAAAGTAGCAGTTCTGAGTTGTTCAAAGAGATGAACGACCCGGATGTACGTATCCTGGTGATTAGACATTACGCGTGGACGTCCTGACCGAGGCTGGTCTCTGGTGGTCCCAAACTGTTGGATACCGTCTCCACAAGGCGTTTACAGTATTTTGGTGCTCACCAAATTGTCTGGCAATGTCAGTATGATGTAAACCAGCTTCAATCATGCCTACCGCGCGGCATCTGTCAGTTTTATTCAACCTTGGCATGGCGTATCAAAGACGTTTTTCAAAATTATGCTGGTTTTGTGTCTTACAGGTATCAACACTATGCTTTTAGACAGGTTTAGGCGACAAACGTGTTTGTGATTGACTGCTGGCCGAAAAAAAAGTGAAAACGAAGACGACAGACAAACAAACTACCCGTGCACTGACCAGTGTAAATGACTGAGAGGGATACACAACTTACTTGTGTAAAGTTTCAAGCTTTAATTTATAAAATTGAGCGATACATGAACATTTTACACATGCACAGTTTCTTTTTTCCGCTAGTATATAAAGTGAGAGAAAATTATTTTTTTTAGTTTCAAAACTTTATATAAAAAATTAACAGTTTGTATAAGAAATTCATATTGCACCCACCCACACAGCGAATAACCTCCCCCCCCCCCCCCCCCCCCCCCCCCCTCATATTCAAATTTACATGACATAATGTTTTTTAACAATTTACCACAAACTTGGCATATGTACACAGCATTATAGCATATTTACATGGCATCATCAGTCAAAATCTTATATCCTGCCAAAGAATGGGTGGAGTAATATAGTGTTACCATGTCCATTTGTTCATTTGTCAATTAATTTGTATATCCTTAATTGGATCATGGTTGATTGTCCGTCGTCCGTCTGTTAACCTATTTTGTAGATGGATAGCACCTTCATTTTTCATTGTCTCAACCAAACTAGCACAGCATTTGTTTTACCACAAGATCTCGGAGCAGTTCTTAAACCAGCGTGATTCGATTTGAAATGCCTCGTCGCAGGGCTCATAAGCATATTTTAAACGAAACTTTATAAAACATTTCTCTGAAAGTTCAAGGCCTAGACCTTAGATATTTTACATGTACCATCTGTTGCCAGTAGAGTGATTCAGGTTCTCTTAGGCCTTTTGTTTATTTATTTTTATCAGTTTATAACTAGGAAAATGTGCTCTTTATTCCAGGAAAATGTAACGAATCCATGGATCTTATAATAGTCATTGATAGTTCAGAAAGTATGGATGACCAATTACTTACATTACAAGTAAAGCTCATTGAACTTCTGGGGTAAGTAACAGTTGTGATTGGCTGCAGTAAAGATTCTTTTTTTGTACTTTTAACTGTTTCCCACAAATTGCGACTAGTCAAACTTAGCTCCATACTTCTGTTTCCCATATAACTCTGACCACCCAAACTTAGGTCTATTTTCACAGAAATGGGAGTACACTAGGGTCCTGTTATAAGGCATGGAATGAAACAGCTAAATAGCAGAACTGCGTTATAAATATCCCAAGGTGCACTGCGCTATATTATTTGGTCTGTTCCCCATCAAAGTACAATGTGTGATAAATATGACAGACCATTGTTGGCATAAATCAGTTAAAAGCGATGTTTTTTTTAACAAAAAGAACTTGTTATTGTTTCAGTCTTAAATATCAAGGTGTAATTGATGCACAAATAAATGGTCACAGTTTGGAACATAACGAGCTTGCAAACACTAAGTGATTTAGTTGAGATTTTCTTTCAATTCATCAATTATTATACTGCCAGTTTTTAATGAATCTGGTTGAAAATATCAATTTTAAATTTAGAAGCCATAGAAAAACTGCATTTTAGTGAGTTTGGCCTTATAATGGACTGTGTTATAATGGGATCCGAATGTACTAATGTTGTACATGTATAAATATTTGCAAAATTTTCTTCATATTAATATTTTTCATGTCTCTAACCCTCGTCCATAATTAGTCCATAGTTTGTCCATAACTTAAACTTTATTGTTAGTTTTACTCTTGTCAACCAATTTTCATCAAACTTGTTAGGACATATCAGTATAAAATTTAGCACAAATGGTAATTGCGTTCAGTCCTCTTTTTTCTGGAGTGGTAAATCTGTCCAACTTTCCATCATCAACATTACTCTTCTCCTCCTAAACTTATTAACAAATTTTCAACTTGCCAGAGAGTATTGGTATGAAGCCCAGTTAGGCATATCATCGATATATTGGTAAAGTGATGTTCTTTATTTATTTTTAAATGTCACACTTTCTTATTGGCTCCACTCTTCTTGAGCCTGTTGAACAATTTTGGTCAATCTTGTTAGAGAATATCAAAATCTAGATGTTCATATTGTTGCCCTGTTCTTGTCTATTGAATTCTTATGGCCCTTTCATCATTTTTTTGCTCACCTGAGCAAAATTCAAGATGAGCTATTTTGATCTCCTTGTGTCCATTGTTGTATGTCTGCCCATTAGTGACCTGTTTGTTGTGTGCACTTTAGCAGTGCAGTTTTTCATTGGGTCTTCACTAAGTGTACATAGTAGTTATAAAACCATAATATCTCAGACAAGTTCTTAAACTGACCAGTTTGAATAATTAATGTCAGCGTTATTCTACTCACCCCAGACTCAGTGTCTTTATCACACCTGGATTAAAGCTATACATGCAAGGTTTTATCCAGGACTTCCCAGTCATCAAATCCTACTACAATAACCAGGTTAGAAAACTATTGCTTGAATATAATGCAAATAATGGCCCTTGTTTGACATCTTGTTAATTCTGGTTATTTTTTTTGCGTGCAAGTACAGGAACCACTCTTGCCTGCAATATGAGAAAAGTCTCACATGAAAATTATAAAAGTTGCACGATTAGGGGTCTGTTACCTCTTGTAATTAGCATATTTCTCATCCTCTGATTTAGCTAATTTTCAGTGGCCTATTTAATTACTCTTTTAATAGCAATTGGATTGTATCAGGTTTCCACATTAGAATAAACTTTAAAATCAAGTGTCTGGTGAAACATTCTGTTCAGGGCCTGATTAGCTCAGTCGGTTACGCGTCTGACTATCAATCCAGGGGTCATGAGTTCGAATCCCCCACCCAGCAACAGTCTACGTGATGATTGATATATGACATTTGTGTCATTATCATTTGTCTCTTACCACTGATTCAAGTGGGAAAGTTATCAGTTACTTACAGAGATGGGGTGTGCTCAAGTACTGGTTAATCCCAGGTAACAGTGATAAGGTTTTCTGATCGTCTGTTAGCCTTCGATGGCATAAAAATGACGCTAAATATTCAATCAATCAATCATTAACTGAAATATTGGCAAATTTGATACAATGCCTAAAAAAACAAAGATTACTTGATAATCTGAAACTTCCCTTTCTTCACTAGAGAAAACCTGGGGTCCTCCATGGCCCAGTGGTCTAGGATATATGTGTAGGGGTCCTCCATGGCCCAGTGGTCTAGGATATACATGTAGGGGTCCTCCATGGCCCAGTGGTCTAGGATATACGTGTAGAGGTCCTCCATGGCCCAGTGGTCAAGGATATACGTGTAAGGGTCCTCCATGGCCAAGTGGTCTAGGATATATGTGTAGGGGTCCTCCATGGCCAAGTGGTCTAGGATATATATGTGAAGGGGTCCTCCATGGCCCAGTGGTCTAGGATATACATGTAGGGGCTCTCCATGGCCAAATGGTCTAGGATATACGTGTAGGAGTCCTCCATGGCCGAGTGGTCTAGGATATATGTGTAGGGGTCTTCCATTGCTGAGTGGTCTAGGATAAACGTGTAGGGGTCCTCTATGGCCAAGTGGTCTAGGATATATATGTGTAGGGGTCCTCCATGGCCAAGTGGTCTAGGATATATGTGTAGGGGTCCTCCATGGCCCAGTGGTCTAGGATAAACATGTAGGGGTCCTCCATGGCCAAGTGGTCTAGGATATACGTGTAGGGGTCCTCTATGGCCAAGTGGTCTAGGATATATATGTGTAGGGGTCCTCCATGGCCAAGTGGTCTAGGATAAACATGTAGGGGTCCTCCATGGCCAAGTGGTCTAGGATATATGTGTAGGGGTCCTCCATGGCCAAGTGGTCTAGGATATACGTGTAGGGGTCATCCATGGCCAAGTGGTCAAGGATATATGTGTAGGGGTCATCCATGGTCAAGTGGTTAAATATATATGTGTAGGGGTCCTCCATGGCCAAGTGGTCAAGGATATATGTGTAGGTGTCCTCCATGGCCAAGTGGTCTAGGATAAACGTGTAGGGGTCCTCCATGGCCAAGTGGTCTAGGATAAACGTGTAGGGGTCCTCCATGGCCAAGTGGTCTAGGATATATGTGTAGGGGTCCTCCATGGCCAAGTGGTCTAGGATATACGTGTAGGGGTCATCCATGGCCAAGTGGTCAAGGATATATGTGTAGGGGTCCTCCATGGCCAAGTGGTCAAGGATATATGTGTAGGGGTCCTCCATGGCCAAGTGGTCTAGGATAAACGTGTAGGGGTCCTCCATGGCCGAGTGGTCTAGGATATATGTGTAGGGGTCCTCCATGGCCAAGTGGTCTAGGATATACGCGTAGGGGTCATCCATGGCCAAGTGGTCAAGGATATATGTGTAGGGGTCCTCCATGGTCAAGTGGTCTAGGATATATGTGTAGGGGTCCTCCATGGCCAAGTGGTCTAGGATAAACGTGTAGGAGTCCTCCATGGCCAAGTGGTCTAGGATAAATGTGTAGGGGTCCTCCATGGCCAATTGGTCTAGGATAAACGTGTAGGGGTCCTCCATGGCCAAGTGGTTTAAGATTATATGTGTGTAGGGGTCATCCATGGCCAAGTGGTCTAGGATAAACGTGTAGGGGTCCTCCATGGCCAAGTGGTCTAGGATATATATGTGTAGGGATCCTCCATGGCCAAGTGGTCTAGGATAAATGTGTAGGGGTCCTCCATGGCCAAGTGGTCTAGGATAAACGTGTAGGGGTCCTCCATGGCCAAGTGGTCTAGGATAAATGTGTAGGGGTCCTCCATGACCGAGTGGTCTAGGATATACGTGTAGGGGTCCTCCATGGCCAAGTGGTCTAGGATAAACGTGTAGGGGTCCTCCATGGCCGAGTGGTCTAGGATATATGTGTAGGGGTCCTCCATGGCCAAGTGGTCTAGGATAAACGTGTAGGGGTCCTCCATGGCCAAATGGTCTAGGATATATGTGTAGGGGTCCTCCATGGCCAAGTGGTCTAAGGTGCCATCTCAATATCACTTACCTCTCACCTCTAAGGTCATAGGTTCGAGTCCCGCTAGCTATAAAAACTTTGTGAGAAAGTTTCCAATTACTTATGGAAGGAAGGTGGTTCTACTCTGTCTAACTCAGTCGGAGGCAACTGGAAATGCAGTATATAACATGAAATGTGTTGAAAATGGCGTTAAACCCCCATTCACAAGAGGAAATGCAGACACGTGTGAAGTTTCGCCCCAGAGCCGCGAAGAGGGGTCTGTTACCTCTGTTTCTTCACAATTAATTACAAAGTTCCAAGATAGTGGTTGAAAATGTACGGCCCTAGGTTGCAAGTTGATAAAGAGCATTGTGACCAGCTAATGAGGGTTATGATTGAAGGAGAGCATATGAAATTCTTTGATTTTAGATCTGTCTTCCACAATTGAAAGTCATCGAAATCAAGAACATTTTTGTCAAAATGTTGAAGACAGGCCTATCTAATTCAGAATGCTCAAAGCTCTGTCATGAAAAGTCATTGTTACAGATGTCATACAATATGATACAAAATTAATACCAGAGTATTCTTTATGTATGTTGAATTGATTTTTCATTTACTGTATGCTATAATTTAAATGTGACATAATTTGATAAAACAGAAAATATTACATGCAAAACAGGAATGTATAAACCACATGCAGTGCTGACAAAATTTAATATTACAAAGAGGGCAAAGTTGGCTCTTAATCGCTTGTTGGCAGCAGAAGAGACAATGCCAAAAAAAAAAAAATTGATAAATAAAACAATTTTGAGAGAAATTCATGTAACAATGCTTCACACTAATTTTGGTAAAAATCTGTCAAACAGTTTTAGAGAAGTTGTTTGAAGCAAAAAACGGCTGATCGGCAACTGACGGACACTGAGTGCGATCACAAAAGCTCACCTGTGAGCTGAAGCTAAAAAGTATCGAAAATATTATTGTTATATAAATACTGTGCAAGTTTGGTGAATTTATGATGATGCGAGGGCCATTAACTTTGACATCAAGTTTACATAAGAAATTCAGTTAATTCAAATTCCATGCTTAAAAGGACCATGGAATGCGCAAAATAGCCATTACATGTCAATGTGGGTAATGGAACAGTTCATTATCTTGCCAGAGAAGTAACAAAAATACTCTAAATAATTGTTTCGTGGCTTTGGGCATATAGGTTGAAATAAAAAAGGCAAAGGCTAAACCTGTACAGAAAGTTTTATTTGAATCTGTTTAAAACTGTGGGAGGAGCTGTGTCTGCAAGGTTATTGATCAAAAGCGTGATACAAAATTCAAGTTAAAGGACAATAACTCATGACAAAATTTACCTAAGTTGTCCATGTTACTCCTTAACTTTGTAATTAATTTCACTAAACATGCTCAGGAAGTTTCTGTATGAAGTGTTGTGTATGTTGTAGATGCGTTCTGGTCCATTGACTTTTGTTACTGTGATGTATCTTCAATATTATCAGCACTACTCCCAGTAAACTTCTCAACTGATTTCACCAGATTTGTTTGGGAATATAAGAATGAAGTCCAGTTGTTTTATCATCACATTCTACTCCATCAACTTATGGGTCGGCCCTTTAATCATTTTAAATTTTAATTCTTCTTGTAAGCACTTCTGCTGCAAGAATTCTTAACTGATTATGATCAAACTTGCTATAAAGTATCAGTCTGAAGTTCAGTTGTCAATGTCACTCATATGTGCAGTAGTACTTCTGTCATTGGTTCATACATGAAGAAACGTCAATAAAGTAACACCTACTCCTATTGTTACTTATACTTGTTCTATTTTTCAGCAAACTCGTAATCTCTGATAAGAAAATGAGAGTTGGTACTATATCATTTGCTTCTGAAGTAAATTTAAAACAAGTTGCACCTTTGTCCGGGAATATGCAGACGGTTACAAATGGTATCCTGCAACAGTCTAGAGGTAAAGGTACGGCAACTAACACGACTGCAGCCCTCATCAAAGTCAGAATGATGCTTGCCTCATCAAAAAGAGCGAAGGCTATGCTCCTTGTGACAGATGGACAGTCAACCAATGCAACGTCTACTAGAAATCAAGCTGCTGAGGTAATTGCAAACAAAATTAAAGTCATGATATTTTGATAATTTGGCAATCTATTTTTTCATTTAGTGTGTTGCCAGGGATAAGCAGACTCAAGAATCAATGTGCCATGTACATTGTCATCTGTGCCATATATTTGTACATTTTTGTCTGTTACATTCATTTGTACATTGTTGTCGGTGCCATACATTTGTACATTGTTGTCTGTGCCATACATTAATTTTGTACATTTTCGTCTGTGCCATTCATTTGTACATTTTCGTCTGTGCCATTCATTTGTACATTGTCGAATATACCATTCATTTGTACATTTTTGTCTGTGCCATTCATTTGTACATTGTCGTCTGTGCCATACATTTGTACATTATTGTCTGTCCCATTTGTTTGTACATTGTCGTCTCTGCAATTCATTGTACATTGTCATCTGTGCCATTCATTTGTACATTGTCATCTGTGCCATTCATTTGTACATTGTCGTCTGTGTCATTTATTCGACACTGTCGTCTGTGCCATTCATTTGTACATTGTCATCTGAGCCATTCATTTGTACATTGTCGTCTGTGTCATTCATTCGACATTGTCTGCCTTGTGACACTTGATTCCATTTTAGAAATTTAGTTTCGTTTAACATATTTGTATAAATATGTGCATATGCGTAGCCGCTTGGGTGAAAAGAAAGCTTGAGATTGCTC
The DNA here is from genome assembly GCA_029582155.1 of Panopea generosa. Lineage (NCBI taxonomy): Eukaryota > Metazoa > Mollusca > Bivalvia > Adapedonta > Hiatellidae > Panopea > Panopea generosa. The sequence goes on from CM055895.1 coordinate 93,837,960, forward strand.
TTAAAGCTGCAATACCAGTATTTGTACTCTTTCAAATCAAGAAATAAACTGGGATAAGTGTAATATTTTGTATAAATTGTGACTATCTGGATCGTATCTGGTGCACAATACTGTTGTTTTTAATCAAAAACGTGTATTTGAACTTGCTATTATTGCTGATTTATAAATTAGACCTTATCCATGAAATAATGTAAATGATTTATTAGTCCAATTTGTATGCGTATAAAAATTTCCAGACATTGTTCGATTTAATCCAGATAAGCGGTCCAGTTTCAACATAAATTTATACCACCACTTTTGATATATTCCTCTGTAGCATAGTGGTTGTATCTTTGGATTGTCTTAAGGGACTTTTTTTTGAGATCGCATTTTGTCTGTCTTCGTCAGTCGTGCGTTCATAAACAATTGACTTTTTTAAATTTTCTAAAAAATCGTGAGCTCAATTGTATGCAGCTTTGGTACCTAAGGGTGAATCAAAATTGTGAATTGCATGCTTCCCAGTCAACTTGGGGCCTTGGGGATGGGGCCAAAACAGTCAAATTCAACTTCATAAATCTTCTTCTTACTATAAGAAGCACTGGGAAACAAATACTGAGCATGATCATGGATGCATATGGGTCCTTTATGAAAATTGTGTATTGCATATCCCTGGGTCTCACAGTTTTGCCCTGGGGGGTGGGGCCTAAACAAATTTAGTGCATCCATTAATAATTGACATAATATATGACTTCTTCTCAAAAGCAATACGCTCAATTGTTATGGAATGTTGTATGCAGCTTTGATACTTAAGGGTGAATTAAAATTGTGAACTGCATGATCCCAACCCTCCCTGGGGCTTTGGGAGCGGAGCTAAAATAGTCAAATTCAAGGTAAACTTTAAAAATCTTCTTACTATCGAAAACACTGGGAAACAAATGGTGAGCATAATTTTGGATGCATATGGGTCATTTATAAAAATTGTGAATTGCATTTCCCTATGTCTCACGGTTTGGCCTCGGGGTGAGAACTAAAATAGTTAATTGCGTCCGTAAACAATTCACATTTTCGATTTCTTCTCAAAAACCTTTAGCTCAATTGTAATAAAATGTTGTATGAAGTTTTGATACTTAAGAGTGAATCAAAATAGCGAATTGCATGGTCCCAATCCCCCTGGAGCCTATTGGTGGGGTAAAACAATCAAATTCAAGCTAAACTTTAAAAATTTTAGACTTACCGGTACTATCGGAAACACTGGGAAACAAATCTTGAGCTAGATTATAGATGCATATGGGTCTTTTATTAAAATTATGAATTGCATGTCCCTGGGGGTCACTTCGCCCTGGGAGTGGGACCTAAAGATATTGAAGGTAAACTTTAAAAATCTTCTTATTATAGGAAGCACTCAGAAAAAAAAATTGTAAGCATAACTTTTGATGCCTTTGGGTTCTAATAAAATTTGTGAATTTAATGTCCCTGAGTCTCATAGTTTGGCCCTGGAGGTGAGGTCTACTGAACATTACCTATATAAGAGAAAATGACAAAAAAAAGATCATGGGGTCTTAGGGATGGGGCCAAAACAGTCAAATTAAAGGTAAATTTTAAAAATCTTCTTATTATAATAAACACTGGGAAATAATTGGTGAGCATGATCATTGACATCTAGTCCCTGTTTTCACAGTTTGGCTCTGGGGTGGGGCCTCATTTGAAAATGTTTTTTTTGTGTGATATTGTTGTTGCTGATATGATGGTTAATGATTATGTTTTATTGAGTGCCCACCCACTCTGTAACCTTCGGACTGGGCCAAAACAGTCAAATTTAAGGTAAACTTTAAAAATCTTCTTATTATAGGAAGCAGTGGAAAACAGATTGTAAGCAGAATTAATGAGGCTTGTGAATCCATCATAAAAATTGTCAATTTCATGCCCCTGGGTGTCACAGTTTGGCCCATAATGGAGTGGGTACTTTTTTACAAAATCTATAACAGAGAAAATGATGTGATTTGATGATGCAGATGTGACATTTGCTGCTTCCAGAAGGTCAAAAGTTGGAAAAAAAATTCATATAGCTTGATGTCATCATGGATAATCAGGGCTGGTGACCGTTAAGCCGATGTTTCTCTTGTTATCTGTAATGTTCGTAACTTTACAGTAGAATAAACTAAACTTGTTTTTTTTACTATATCTGCGTGGTATGCACTTACAATAATAAAAAAAAAAAAAAGAATAAAAGGAAACTTATTCATCAACCGCTGAAATGTTAAAGTCCTTGTGTTATTTGTATTCAATAAAGTTTAAACTACTGTACCGCTGGAACGTAAAAGTCCTTGTGTTATTTGTATTCATTAAAGTTTAAACTATTGTACCGCTGGAACGTAATGGTCCTTGTGTTATTTGTATTCAATAAAGTTTAAACTACTCTACCGCTGAAACGTAAAAGTCCTTGTGTTATTTGTATTCAATAAAGTTTAAACTACTGTACCGCTGAAACGTAAAAGTCCTTGTTTTATTTGTATTCAATAAAGTTTAAACTACTGTACCGCTGAAACGTAAAAGTCCTTGTGTTATTTGTATTCAATAAAGTTTAAACTACTGTATCGCTGAAACGTAAAAGTCCTTGTGTTATTTGTATTCAATAAAGTTTAAACTACTGTACCGCTGAAACGTAAAAGTCCTTGTGTTATTTGTATTCAATAAAGTTTAAACTACTGTACCGCTGAAACGTAAAAGTCCTTGTGTTATTTGTATTCAATAAAGTTTAAACTACTGTACCGCTGAAACGTAAAAGTCCTTGTGTTATTTGTATTCATTAAAGTTTAAACTACTGTACCGCTGAAACGTAAAAGTCATTGTGTTATTTGTATTCGATAAAGTTTAAACTACTGTACCGCTGAAACGTAAAAGTCCTTGTGTTATTTGTATTCATTAAAGTTTAAACTATTGTACCGCTGGAACATAATAGTCCTTGTGTTATTTGTATTCAATAAAGTAAAACTATTGTACCGCTGAAAAGTAAAAGTCCTTGTAATATTTGTTATCAATAAAGTTAAAACTATTGTACCGCTGGAATGTAATAGTCCTTGTGTTATTTATATTCAATAAAATTTAAACTATTGTACATGTAGGTTAAAAATGCTGGTATATTCTCTGTTGCTGTTGGAATATTCAGAGACAGAATTGATCAATCATTTGTGGACGAGCTTAAAGCAATTGGCACGACCGGATCAGATTCTACTACTTTTGTAAAATTGGCTTCTAAAATCACAGCGGACCTGTTGAGGGATAAAATATGTCCAGGTAAGTATGTTTGTGTGTCCTCAACCATCACCATAGCTATCTACCTTTCATTCTGTCCATTTGTCTACTAGGACAGTTGTGGGGATGTCAGTGCTTCTAAACTCAGGTATATACACTACTTACTGCTTTAATCAAGTAAGTAGCTGAGCTTAATTTGCCCATTTTTTAGAATGTCCATCCAGCGTCTTTCAAATTACATTCAGTTCATCCAAAGAGATAACTAAAAAAAGTATCCAAGATAAGTTTGTACACTTTACATATTGATAGAGGGTAATAAGGAGATAATGCAGGTCATTTATCATTTCAGTCAAACAAAAATTGTGGTTGCTACAGTAACAAAATTTGTAAAAAAAATTCAGATACAACCTGGATCTAATGATAACACAAAAAGTATCCAAGCTACTTTCTTGAAACTTGGCATGCTGCAGATAGAAGGCAATAAGGATGCATATCATTTTTTTTTTTCAGACAGACAAAACTTGTGGTTGTTACGGTAACAAAATAGGTATCTTGTGGTAGTGAATGTTACTGTCATTTTGATTTATTTTATTTGTTGATTGTAGGGGAGGGCTGTTACTAATGTTACTAGAACTTGTGGCCCAACCATTTGTTTATTATTTAAAAGAAAATGTGTTTAAACTATACAATTTCCTGATTCTCACCTGCAAACATAACATGTGAGGAGTATGTTAGCCGCTCAGTGTACATCTCTGTGTATTCACCCACAGTCATTATAACTTTTCCAAATTATTATTTTTTCATTTTTTTCAGTGACATTCTCATGCTCCTACAATCTCGACGTCGCCTACATTTGGGATTATACAGATGACCCATCGATGCTCGACAAAAGAGCACGCTTTACCACAGATCTCTCCAAAAGGTAAATTTACAAACTGTTTTTGTTACTTTAAAGAATACAAGTTAATTAGATGTAAGAGCTTATCAACATACTGTCCCATTAGTGTAAAAGAAAATGTTTATGAAATAAGAAGGCACTTGGCACGTTTTTGTACTGATGAGGTGATACCAGTTTTATTACAGTGTCCCGAGAGTGGCCAATCCACCGGACACTTTCCAATTTTGATAAAACAAAGTAAAAAATACTCCTTGAAAATAAGTGCTATCCAAGCCATTGATAGTCATCCAGATCATCCATGTCATTGATAGTCATCCAGATCATCCAAGCCATTGATAGTCATCCAGATCATCCATGCCATTGATAGTCATCCAGATCATCCAAGCCATTGATAGTCATCCAGATCATCCATGTTATTGATAGTCATCCAGATCATCCAAGCCATTGATAGTCATCCAGATCATCCAAGTCATTGATAGTCATCCAGATCATCCAAGCCATTGATAGTCATCAAGATCATCCATGCCATTGATAGTAATCCAGATCAACCATGCCATTGATAGTCATCCAGATCATCCAAGCCATTGATAGTCATCCTGATCATCCAAGCCATTGATAGTCATCCAGATCATCCATGTTATTGATAGTCATCCAGATCATCCAAGCCATTGATAGTCATCCAGATCATCCATGCCATTGATAGTCATCCAGATCATCCATGTTATTGATAGTCATCCAGATCATCCAAGTCATTGATAGTCATCCAGATCATCCATGCCATTGATAGTCATCAAGATCATCCATGCCATTGATAGTAATCCAGATCAACCATGCCATTTATAGTCATCCAGATCATCCAAGCCATTGATAGTCATCCTGATCATCCAAGCCATTGATAGTCATCCAGATCATTCAAGCCATTGATAGTCATCCAGATCATCCAAGCCATTGATAGTCATCCAGATCATCCAAGCCATTGATAGTCATCCAGATCATCCAAGCCATTGATAGTCATCCAGATCATTCAAGCCATTGATAGTCATCCAGATCATCAAAGCCATTGATAGTCATCCAGATCATCCATGCCATTGATAGTCATCCAGATCATCCAAGCCATTGATAGTCATCCAGAACATGCATGCCATTGATAGTCATCCAGATCATCCATGCCATTGATAGTCATCCAGAACATGCATGCCATTGATAGTCATCCAGATCATCCATGCCATTGATAGTCATCCAGATAATCCAAGCCATTGATAGTCATCCAGATCATCCAAGCCATTGATAGTCATCCAGATCATCCATGCCATTGATAGTCATCCAGATCATCCAAGCCATTGATAGTCATCCAGATCATCCAAGCCATTGATAGTCATCCAGATCATCCAAGCCATTGATAGTCATCCAGATCATCCAAGCCATTGATAGTCATCCAGATCATCCAAGCCATTGAGAGTCATCCAGAACATGCATGCCATTGATAGTCATCCAGATCATCCATGCCATTGATAGTCATCCAGATAATCCAAGCCATTGATAGTCATCCAGATCATCCAAGCCATTGATAGTCATCCAGATCATCCAAGCCATTGATAGTCATCCAGATCATCCAAGCCATTGATAGTCATCCAGATCATCCATGTTATTGATAGTCATCCAGATCATCCAAGCCATTGATAGTCATCCAGATCATCCATGTTATTGATAGTCATCCAGACAATCCAAGACATTGATAGTCATCCAGATCATCCAAGCCATTGATAGTCATCCAGATCATCCAAGACATTGATAGTCATCCAGATCATCCAAGACATTGATAGTCATCCAGATCCCTAAAATACCTTTCTTTAAAACCTCAGTAAACTGAATTTCTGACTATCAATCCAGGGGTCTTGAGTTTGAAACCTCGTAACAGTCTCCGTGATGATTGATGTACGACATTGTGTCTCATCATTTGTCTCTCACTGCTGATTCAAGTGGGAAAGTTGTCAGAAGGCGTGTGCTCAAGTACCGGTTACCGGTAATTTTTCAGGATACCATGAAACAATGGTTAGGTTAACTGATTGTCTATAAACCCTCAGTGGCATAAAAATGTTGCTAAATATTCAATCAATCAATCAACTGAATTTATGTTAACAAAACCAGACTGTTCTTGAACAAACATTTGTTTGCTGTCCTTTTTATTACCCACTAAAATTTCCGCTACCCAAAATATTTTACTTTCTTTCAAAGAATTGAATTTTTTCTCAGGATTTTAACCATATTTTGTTGATAATGAAATTTAAAAATCAAAATTTTACAAATAAATTAACTACCTACATACTGAGCATTTTGAAAAATACTGGGTCAGAACGCAGCAAACAAACATTTTTTAGCTCTACTGGCTAAAGGCCAGAAGTGCTTATGCAAGGCATGTTGTCTTGCGTCCATCATCTGTCGTCTCCATAGTGTGTTAGCAGCACTTTCTCTGAAACCACTTAAGGAGGAATATACCTTTTAAATTATTTTCGAAATCAGTGGAATATTTGGTATGTAATGAAACTAGAAGTAATTTCCAATTTGAATATGCTTTTTTATCTGCGGTTAATGTAACACTTCTTTACCTATGACGTCGTAAACATGGCCATGTTTGGTCTTTTTGACGTCCCGATTTATAGCAGCAAAATCGCGTATTTGTCGACCTCAGTCAAGTTATACCGAATGTACAGAATCAAAACACATATCACCACGTACACATTCAACGGATATATGAATTTACATATGCAATAATTACGACGAACGCCAAATTCTGAAAATATTAGCGAAAAACGGAAATTATTGTACAATATATAGTATGAAAACATATAAAAATTATGCAAAATTCGTTTGGTTTGATTTTTGGTAATTTTGATTTGAAGCCGTTTTTACGAAAACATCGAGAGAAAAAATAGTTTCTGTTTTTTTGCTAGTATTTTCAAAATGTGGCGTTCGTCATAATTTTGCATCTGTAAATCCATACATCCGTCAAATGTGTACATGGTGATATATGTTTCTATTCTGTGTATTAGGAATAACTCAACTGAGGTCGAAAAGCATATTCAAATTGGAAATGACTTCTAGTTTCATTACATACCAAATATTCCACTGATTTCGAAAATAATTTAGAAGGTATATTCCTCCTTGAACCAATTAAACTGAAACTTCACATGGATGTTTCTATTGCATAGGAGATTATACAGAAGATTTTTTTTTTTTTTCAATTTGAAATTCAAGATGGCCACCATTACTAAAAATAGTCCAAAACTTAAAAAATCTTCTCGTGAACGGCCCAACAAATTTTCAAAATGTTTATGAAGTAATGATAACCAATTATAGTTTTGTAAGATTTGTTCAAATGGTGTCCCTAGGGTTAAAATGACCCCGCCCCGAGGGTTCAATTAGGGGTGTCATGTCATTATAATAAAAAAAAAAAAATTATTTTTTTTAAATGGAAATCATTTTGCCTATTTCTTTACCGAAGCATTGTTTGGTGAAGGAGTTTCAGATTTGTAAAAATGACTGGGTTCCACTGTCTTAAGGGGTCAGGAGGGGTCTAAAAAGGGTAAAATTTGGGAATTAAAAAATCGTTTTCTTAAGAACCGGTATGTTAGATTTGTTCATATTTGGCATAAATTATCCATATGTGTAGGGGTTTGATTGCAGATAAAAATTTAGGAGCTTAAATTTATAGATACCCTGTAAAGGGACTTAGAATTTTACATTCGGATACTATGGAAAAACAGAACATTCTCATTTTTTTCATGGAAATAAGATTTGGCTCAATAAGGAGAATTGACTTTCCATAAGGGGCCAGGTAGGGTCTAAAAAGGGTTTAAATAGAAAAAAAATCTTCTCAACAACCGGTCAGTCAATTTGTTCATATCTGATATGGATTAGCCCAATGAGTATTGGTTCAAAGTTTGTACAAATCAAGGGTCTTGTATTTACAGGGGCCCTGTAAGGGGGCTTTGAGTTTTATATAGGAATACTATTGGAAAATGAACATTTTTTTGTCATTTATTTTTGACTTTTTTTATTCAGTTTGAGTTTTGAAGCAACTTCTAGTTATAACAAATATGATTTTGTTTGATACGAAGGATTGACTTTCTAAAAGGGGCCAGGCGGGTTCACAAAATGATTAAAATTGAACAATTTGTCATAAATTTTATTTTCAACAACCGGTCAGTCAGATTTGTTCATATTTGATATAAATTATCCCTATGATTAAGAAATCTAAGTTTGTACAAATCAAGGGACACTGGGAGGCCCTGTATAGAGACCCTGTAAGGGTCTTTAAGTTGGGGATGTGCCAATTAGGTTAAAATTGGGAATTTTCACAAATTTCCTCTCAATAACCTTTCAGTCAAACTAGTTCATATTTGATATAAATTATCCTTACATCAGCAAAGATTGAAGATTCTGCATATCAAGGGGCTGGGATATATTGGGACCCTGTAATGTGACTTAAGAACCATAACTCTGGATTGCATTTTGGCACAGTTATGGCCCTTTTTGGACTAAGACACCCAGGTTAAACTTTTGCGTTTAGTTGTGTTTAAGTTTAAGATATATATATATATGCAACCACTGATTGGATATGAATGAAACTTTGCATGTGTCTTCACCATCATTGATGGAACACACAGAGACAAGAACCATAAATCGGGGTTGCATTTTGGCAGAGTTATGGCCCTTTTGGACTTAATTTTTCGTCTGTAGACACCCTGAGTGAGGTTAAACTTTTGCAAGCTTTGTTGTCTTCTGACAACTCTTGTTTTACATAATACAAATTTGTGACCACTACAGCTATTGGTCTACCATATGATGACATGCACAGGTTTGTAACCACTACCTCAAACACTTACAGCCATTGATCTGCTATGTGATAACTTACAACTATGCTGCCACATATGAGCCATAAAACCATGTCTTTTATATTAAATGTACAGGTTTGCAGCTATAAGCAATTAGTATACTATGTTATTTTTACAGGTTTGCAAACACCAAAGCCATTATTATAGCTGTAAGACGAGGAACAAATGTTCCAACAATTTTAAAGGCATTCACTGTAGCTAGTAATTCACTTGCTAACACTGGACGATTCGGTACAATTCATCACATTGTTATGCTCACCGCCAGAGCTCCTGATGAAATAACAGAGTCTTTGACTGACCTTCAAAGGGCCACGACATCTATAAAGCAGACTGGTGTCAAGATAACAATTGTATATGGTGCAAACAAACCTAAAACACTGTGGGAAAGTTATGCCTCTAATACAACAACAGTTTTCAATGGTACAGACTTCTTCACTAGAATACCTATGTGGTTCATACAGAGGAGTATTTGCCAAGGTAAGAGTCTCTTTAAAAAGTAGAATCCATGCAGTATTTTCATGTTTAACTGCGGTATGGTCTGGTTCCTTGCGTGGCCGATTGGTCTAAGGCATCATCTTAAGACCACTAACCTCTCACCGCTAAGGTCATAGATTCGAGCCCTGCTCACTCCAAAATCTTTCCGATCAGTAGTTGAAAAAAAACAACAGATAAGTGTTGTAGATGCCCATTGTAGTGGATTCAGTTGTATTTGTTTCTGAAAGGTTTGTAACAAATAATGCTTCTCACTTTATCACTGCTTGTTTCATTCCATTTGTTTTATTTATTGTATTTAGAGCCATGTAAGAGTGGACGGGAAATAAATCAAATTGGAACGTGTGGGGACTGTGGGAAGGGCAGGTACAGAAACAAAGAGGAGAGTTATACATGTAAGGCATGTCCAGTGGGAACCACTACAAATGGAACAGATGCCACATCGTATCAGAAGTGCATTAGTAAGTTGACGCTTGGTGCTGGTTATGTTTTATGTTGTAGTTCACTCATGTATGCAATAACTTTACATCTGACTCTTGTATTTCAAATTCTGTATTTTAGTTGACAAATGTGATGTACCAGTGGACATGGTATTTGTGATAGATGGATCAGACAGTATTGGAATTTCAAACTTTGGTCTTCTAAAATCCTTCTTTTGGAAACTGCTTGATAGGTATGTAATAATTATAATAAAATAACAGTTGTGTGTCATCTCCTGTGAATGAATGATATTAATGATCAGGGTTTCTAAAATTCCAAAATGCAAATCGGTCCAAGGTTCAGTTATGTGTGATATTTGCTGTAAGTGAATGGTAGTTCTGCTGTAAGTGAATGATAGTTGTGTGATATCTGCTATAAGTGAATGATAATTGTGTGATATCTGCTGTCAGTGAATGATTTTTCTGCTGTAAGTTCTTCTCTTATTTTCCAGTTTGCGTTTTCTTTTCTTCAGAATGCATATTATTCCAATTAATGCAAACAAAAATACTTAAACAAAAACAGTACATACAAGCAACGTTCACATAAACTATTTCAGGTTCAATATTGGATTGGGAGAGAATCAGACTAGAGTTGCTCTGGTTATGATTGGAACAACCATCACAAATGCTCACTGGACAAGTTTTAAAAACTCAATCAATGATTATTATGTGAAGGTAGACCTGTTTAGATTCGAGGGTGGAGAACGATCGACAAACACAGGTGCTGCCATAGCGAGAGCCATTCAAACTTTTGAAGAAGGTGGCAGGGAAAATACGCCAAAGTTTATTGTACTAGCCACAGATGGAAGGTCAACAAGCGCGTTGCAGACAATACATTATGGTGTCCAGGCTCGTATTAAAGGTAGTCAGTGCTGTAACTTGATTTTCTGATGACAATTGTAATAAATTTCTATATATTACTAACTGAAAAATTTGGGAAATGTTACACAGAAAAAAATTGTTCATATGTTCTATATTGGAGGTCAAATGACTCACAGGTCAAAGTTCAAATATAATTTTTTGTCATTGCTACTTTTTACCATTTTAAATAAACACACAAGAAAAGTAGCTATACAGGACATGGATTCCTGAGCTATATGTAAATATTGGAAACAATTAAGTAAAAATATTAAACTTGACCTGCACTTTATGATTATGCAGTTTGTAACCCACCAAATATCAATGGAATACGTAGACACTTTCAGAAGTTATTCATCGAAACTATTTTGACAGATGCATGTATGACTGGACGGACGGATGGACATGGAAAACACTTACAAGGGGTTGTCCAGAAGTTTGTGGACAAATCTATTAAACTTACTCAGTATTGATGTAATTTTCATTGATAATCAGTATTTTACTGCATTTTTTATGTCAGTAATAATAATAATATGGTATCCATAGCAATACATGGGAAGTGTTGCAACTTATAATATTGGACTATTTCATAAGTTGATAGCTGAAAAATATATGTGTGTCCCTATTGAATTTCCTAGAAATAAAATATTATTGAAGAAACGTTGTCAGTTTCTAAATACATCAACATTAGTACACTTGTGTCCCGTTATACTGCAGTAGCCGGGATCCACGGAATGAACCCTGATATAAGCAGAGCAGTGTTATAAATACTCCAAGGTGCACTGTGCTACAATATTGGCAATTTCTGGTTAAAGTACCGTAAACAAACACACAATTAATTGTGATAAATATGACAGACCATTGTTTGTCAGCGTAAATCAACTAAAAGCAATTTTGTTACAGCAATAAGAACTTGTTATCATTTCAGACTGAATTATCAGTTATAAAGGGACTGGAGTGTAATAACATTGTGCAAAAGTGTTAGGGATTTAAACAAACGTACATAGAAAAATCTTAGATGAATTATATTCCTTTACTCGGAACAAAACATTTGACTTATTGAATATTTCAATCATGTCACACATTCCACTATCTTCATCAGCTTTGTGCTGGGTCATTCATGCATAGTCTCAAGTGACATAGGAAGATCAAGTGATACAAGATGCGCATCTACACCACAGGTAGCTGCAGTCCTTTGTCCCAGTTGAGGGACAGCTTTTGTTGTTTTATTGCTATCGCCTCTTTGACAGGTTACTCAATATGGATGTCCTCATATGTTAGCACCTTGGTGATTTCAGGTTTGATTTGGTGTCCAGTATTGTCACAATGTTCATGAATGAGAGAGTTGGGTGTATATAAGCCACATTTCTTTTATTCCGATTCCAAGGGATCATCCAGTTTCACCAACATAATCTCATCACAGTTCTCATATTTAATGTAGTATACCACACCACACTTTTTTTTAGTTTTGTCTGTTTTGTCTTTCACATAGGTGAGTTGTCGTAATGAGTTGTATGGTCAATGGTACATATAAACAACACGTTTCTTGAAAACTCTTTGTAAGGCTGTAGATGATCCTCATATGTATGGCATTCCCACATTCAGTTTTCTGCCCTTCATCTGTGTCTTATCATCATGTTCTTTCTTTGGGATAACAAACATCCACTCTTGGTTTTTAAACCAGTTGTTCGTAGTGAATTTCAATGTTTAATTTCTTGTCTTTTTCATTCAGTCACAAGTGTCTCTGAATGATGGAATAAGGTTCGTTTGTGGTAAAGTTGGCAATTGGATTTGAAATTTAAATAATCATAAGTGAGGGTAGTCTTTTAATATACAGTTACCCTTGATGAACTGTCGTCAGTGATGTGAATATAGGTGTTCAGAAATGGAATTTTACTATTCTCCACACTTGCTGAAGTGAACTTGATGTGTTCATCAATGTTGTTTGGGTGCTCTGACAATTCCTCAATATGGTATTCATGGAGTTTTGTCATTGTATCATCTACATACCTCAATGTGGTATTCATGGAGTTTTGTCATTGTGTCATCCACATACCTCAATGTGGTATTCATGGAGTTTTGTCACTGTGTCATCCACATACCTCGATGTGGTATTCATGGAGTTTTGTCAGTGTGTCATTCCACATACCTCAGTGTGGTATTCAAAGAGTTTTGTCATTGTGTCATCCACATACCTCAATGTGGTATTCATGGAGTTTTGTCATTGTGTAATCCACATACCTCAATGTGGTATTCATGGAGTTCCGTCATTGTGTCATCCACATACCTCGATGTGGTATTCATGGAGTTTTGTCATTGTGTCATTGACATACCTCGATGTGGTATTCAAAGAGTTTTGTAACTGTGTCATCCACATTCCTCGATGAAGTATTCATGGAGTTTTGTCATTGTGTAATCCACATACCTCGATGTGGTATTCATGGAGTTTTGTCATTGTGTCATCCACATACCTCGATGTGGTATTCATGGAGTTTTGTCATTGTGTCCTCCACATACCTTGATGTGGTATTCATGGAGTTTTGTCATTGTGTCCTCCACATACCTTGATGTGGTATTCATGGAGTTTTGTCATTGTGTCATTGACATACCTCGATGTGGTATTCAAAGAGTTTTGTAATTGTGTCATCCACATACCTCGATGTGGTATTTATGGAGTTTTGTCATTGTGTCATCCACATACCTCGTTGTGGTATTCATGGAGTTTTGTCAGTGTGTCATCCACATACCTCAGTGTGGTATTCAAAGAGTTTTGTCATTGTGTCATCCACATACCTCAATGTGGTATTTATGGAGTTTTGTCATTGTGTCATCCACATACCTCAATGTGGTATTCATGGAGTTCCGTCATTGTGTCATCCACATACCTCGATGTGGTATTCATGGAGTTTTGTCATTGTAGCATCCACATACCTCAATGTGGTATTCATGGAGTTTTGTCATTGTGTCCTCCACATACTTTGATGTGGTATTCATGGAGTTTTGTCATTGTGTCATTGACATACCTCGATGTGGTATTCAAAGAGTTTTGTAATTGTGTCATCCACATACCTCGATGTGGTATTCATGGAGTTTTGTCATTGTGTAATCCACATACCTCGATGTGTAATTCATGGAGTTTTGTCATTGTGTCATCCACATACCTCGATGTGGTATTCATGGAGTTTTGTCATTGTGTAATCCACATACCTCGATGTGGTATTCATGGAGTTTTGTCATTGTGTCCTCCACATACCTCGATGTGGTATTCATGGAGTTTTGTCATTGTGTCATCCACATACCTCGATGTGGTATTCATGGAGTTTTGTCATTGTGTCCTCCACATACGTTGATGTGGTATTCATGGAGTTTTGTCAGTGTGTCATCCACATACCTCGATGTGGTATTCAAAGAGTTTTGTAATTGTGTCATCCACATACCTCGATGTGGTATTCAAAGAGTTTTGTAATTGTGTCATCCACATACCTCGATGTGGTATTCATGGAGTTTTGTCATTGTGTCCTCCACATACCTTGATGTGGTATTCATGGAGTTTTGTCAGTGTGTCATCCACATACCTCGATGTGGTATTCAAAGAGTTTTGTAATTGTGTCATCAACATACCTCGATGTGGTATTCATGGAGTTTTGTCATTGTGTCATTCACATACCTCGATGTGGTATTCATGGAGTTTTGTCAGTGTGTCATCCACATACCTCGATGTGGTATTCATGGAGTTTTGTCATTGTGTCATCCACATACCTCGATGTGGTATTCATGGAGTTTTGTCATTGTGTCATCCACATACCTGAACCAAATTGAGGATGGATTTCTAGTGGTATCTAAAGACTCTCCTTTGAAGTGTTCCATGTAGAGGTGAGCTATGATTGGAGAAACGGGGGAAGCCATTGCTACTCCCTGTTTCTGTTGGTAAATTTTAATGCCCATTATATACAAAGTAGGTACTAATTAAACAAATCTCCAAAAGATCACAGATGGTATTTACAGTCAAATTTGATCTAGTGTTTAAGTTTGTATCATTCATAAATCTACCTTTTATGACATCCAATGCTTTGTTCAATGGGATACTTGCATACATTGGCCAACACCTCTTATGACACAATTTTAGTCCCAGGCGATACTTCCAACCCTTTGATCTTTTGGACAAAGTCCACACTGTCGACGATGTGGTGCCCACTAGAGGTCCAGTCACGCTGTCTGGATACTTGTATCACGGGATCCTCCTATGTCACATGATACTATGCATGAATGATCCAGCACAAAGCTGATGAAGACTGTGTCAAATGTTTTGTTCGAAATAATGGAATATAATTCATCTAAGATGTTAAATCCAGAACAAGAGAACAACCTATGTTGTTGTTCATTGAAAAAGTTAAATCTGCTCACAAGGGAAAATTGTGTCTGAAAAAGAAGTGAAACACAAAGGGTCCATACAGTTGAATATGTGTAAATAATAGCCAAACACTGGTCCAGATGATGATAGCCAAACACTGGTCCAGATGATAATAGCCAAACACTGGTCCAGATGATAATAGCCAAACACTGTTCCAGATGATAATAGCCAAACACTGGTCCAGATGATGAGATTACTTAATAAAATTTCTGGACAGTGATCTGGTAGAAACTGTGTTTTCTAGTCTACAAGTTGGCACAAATAGAACACTGAAGGATGAGAAACTCTAACAGACGATGTGGCCACCTTGTGTCAGAATTGTGCAAAATTCACATTGACTGTAAAAGAACTCTTTGGCAGGCATCGAGTAAAACATCTCTTTGACAGGAATCATCATTTCATAAAGTATGCTGCTACATGTAACTGCGTGTGATGTACAGTAAAAATGATAATAAAGTGTGAATTCCATACAAATTGCTTAATTATTTGTTTTTCGACATACAAGACATATTTGAAATGTTTGTTACAGTTTTATTAGATTATATATTTTCTTCAAACTTAACATACAATTAGCATTTGAAATAAATATAAAAAATGAAAAATTCCAAATAAGTCTGACCAAGGACTTGACTGTATAGAAGGATAGGAAACTTACACCTCCTGGCTAAATGTTGATGAAACAGCACATGAAGGATTCATAATTTGCAAATAAATCATTCCTAATTCACAGGCAACTGATTTATTGTACATAAACTGTAAGTTGTATGTAATCTTAGATGTTTAAACATGTTTCAATCAAGTAAAATGATCTTGAATTAAAGATATTGAGATTTGAAGGAAAATTTATCGTATTTTAGCTGCCAACTATACAATTTTTGTAATCACAAGTACTTCAACAATTTTAAACACAAATTCATGGGAATGGTATTGTTTTTATGACAATTTCATTCTGCAATGTAAGAACTTTGATTTGTGTTCCTGAGATGAATGGAAGTTAAGATAATTGAAAACCAGATATTATGAGAGTCACAAAAACTCAATCTGTTGCCTTTCCTTCTATATATAATTCCTTAGTCGGACAATCATTTTATGTGATTTATTTAAGAACTTCTGGATAACCTCTCCTGGATAACCCCTTGTAATGACTCTTCACCATTCTTTGAATCATGCAGGCATAAAAAGTCATGGTTTTCTTTAATCTCAAATAATTGGCCATACTGCTAGTAAACATGCAGGTACCATTGTCACTCATGGCTTTACTACTAGTGACTATGTGGGTACCATTCTCACTCATAGCTTTATCTTAAGTGAACATAGTGGTACCATTCTCACTTATGGCTTTACCCGAGTGATGTACTGGTACCATTCTCACTCATTGCTTAAATATAAGTGAACAAACTGGTACCATTCTCACTCATGGTTTTACAACTAGCGAACACACTGGTACCATTCTCACTTATGGCTTTAATATAAGTGATCATACTGGTACCATTCTCACTCATGGTTTTACAACTAGCGAACACACCGGTACCATTCTCACTCATGGCTTTAATATAAGTGAATATTCTGGTACCATTCTCACTCATGGTTTTACAGTAAGTGAACATACTGGTATCATTCTCACTCATGGCTAAAATATAAGTGAACAAACTGGTACCATTCTCACTCATGGTTTTACCACTAGTGAACATACTAGTACCATTCTCACTCATGGCTTTACCACTAGTGAACATACTAGTACCATTCTCACTCATGGCTTTACCATAAATGAACATACTGGTACCATTCTCACTCATGGTTTTACCACAAGTGAACACACTGGTACCATTCTCACTCATGGCTTTACCTCTAGTGAACACACTGGTACCAATCTCACTTATGGCTTTACCACTAGTGAACTCACTGGTACCATTTGTGCTCAAGGATTTACCACTAGTGACATACTGGTACCATTCTCACTTATAGCTTTTCCACTAGTGACATACTGGTACCATTCTCACTCATGGTTCTACCACTAGTGACATACTGGTACCATTCTCACTTATAGCTTTACCACTAGTGACATACTGGTACCATTTTCCTGCATGGCTTCTCTATAAGTGAACAAACCATTTTAGTGCTTACTCAATGAAATCAAAGTTAGTCATTTGTATATTTTACTTTCAGATACATTTTAAACTTTAAAAGTAATGTCGTAGAGAAATTTCTTTTACAGATATACATGTCATAGCCATAGCCATTGGAGACCTAATCTATATGTCAGAAATAAATGCAGTAGCAACAAATCCTGAAGATGTATTTGTGTTTGGCTCATTCATTGATTTGTTCAATTCTGCCAGCATACACAGACATTTGTGTGAAGGTATGTAAAACCTTGTTTATCATCATCTCACAATGCATGTCAACTGTCTGTCTGTAGCATTAGTCTGCTTTACCATCTGACTATGCTGTCCTCTGTTGTCTGTCATTTTATCTTGTTGATCAAGTGTGTCATCTCACCATGCATGTCAACTGTCTGTCTGAAGCATTAGTCTGCTTTACCATCTGACTATGCTGTCCTGTGTTGTCTGTCATTTTATCTTGTTGATCAAGTGTGTCATCTCACCATGCATGTCAACTGTCTGTCTGAAGCATTAGTCTGCCTTACCATCTGACTATGCTGTCCTCTGTTGTCTGTCATTTTATCTTGTTGATCAAGTGTGTCATCTCACCATGCATGTCAACTGTCTGTCTGAAGCATTAGTCTGCTTTACCATCTGACTATGCTGTCCTCTGTTGTCTGTCATTTTATCTTGTTGATCAAGTGTGTCATCTCACCATGCATGTCAACTGTCTGTCTGAAGCATTAGTCTGCCTTACCATCTGACTATGCTGTCCTCTGTTGTCTGTCATTTTATCTTGTTGATCAAGTGTGTCATCTCACCATGCATGTCAACTGTCTGTCTGAAGCATTAATCTGCTTTATCATCTGACTATGCTGTCCTCTGTTGTCTGTCATTTTATCTTGTTGATCAAGTGTGTCATCTCACCATGCATGTCAACTGTCTGTCTGAAGCATTAGTCTGCCTTACCATCTGACTATTGCTGTCCTGTGTTGTCTGTCATTTTATCTTGTTGATCAAGTGTGTCATCTCACCATGTATGTCAACTGTCTGTCTGAAGCATTAGTCTGCCTTACCATCTGACTATTGCTGTCCTCTGTTGTCTGTCATTTTATCTTGTTGATCAAGTGTGTCATCTCACCATGCATGTCAACTGTCTGTCTGAAGCATTAGTCTGCCTTACCATCTGACTATGCTGTCCTCTGTTGTCTGTCATTTTATCTTGTTGATCAAGTGTGTCATCTCACCATGCATGTCAACTGTCTGTCTGAAGCATTAGTCTGCTTTACCATCTGACTATGCTGTCTTCTGTTGTCTGTCATTTTATCTTGTTGATCAAGTGTGTCATCTCACCATGCATGTCAACTGTCTGTCTGAAGCATTAGTCTGCCTTACCATCTGACTATGCTGTCCTCTGTTGTCTGTCATTTTATCTTGTTAATCAAGTGTGTCATCTCACCATGCATGTCAACTGTCTGTCTGAAGCATTAGTCTGCCTTACCATCTGACTATGCTGTCCTCTGTTGTCTGTCATTTTATCTTGTTGATCAAGTGTGTCATCTCACCATGCATGTCAACTGTCTGTCTGAAGCATTAGTCTGCCTTACCATCTGACTATTGCTGTCCTCTGTTGTCTGTCATTTTATCTTGTTGATCAAGTGTGTCATCTCACCATGCATGTCAACTGTCTGTCTGAAGCATTAGTCTGCTTTACCATCTGACTATGCTGTCCTCTGTTGTCTGTCATTTTATCTTGTTGATCAAGTGTGTCATCTCACCATGCATGTCAACTGTCTGTCTGAAGCATTAGTCTGCCTTACCATCTGACTATGCTGTCCTCTGTTGTCTGTCATTTTATCTTGTTAATCAAGTGTGTCATCTCACCATGCATGTCAACTGTCTGTCTGAAGCATTAGTCTGCCTTACCATCTGACTATGCTGTCCTCTGTTGTCTGTCATTTTATCTTGTTGATCAAGTGTGTCATCTCACCATGCATGTCAACTGTCTGTCTGAAGCATTAGTCTGCCTTACCATCTGACTATGCTGTCCTCTGTTGTCTGTCATTTTATCTTGTTGATCAAGTGTATCATCTCACCATGTATGTCAACTGTCTGTCTGAAGCATTAGTCTGCTTTACCATCTGACTATGCTGTCCTCTGTTGTCTGTCATTTTATCTTGTTGATCAAGTGTATCATCTCACCATGTATGTCAACTGTCTGTCTGAAGCATTAGTCTGCTTTACCATCTGACTATGCTGTCCTCTGTTGTCTGTCATTTTATCTTGTTGATCAAGTGTGTCATCTCACCATGCATGTCAACTGTCTGTCTGAAGCATTAATCTGCTTTATCATCTGACTATGCTGTCCTCTGTTGTCTGTCATTTTATCTTGTTGATCAAGTGTGTCATCTCACCATGCATGTCAACTGTCTGTCTGAAGCATTAGTCTGCCTTACCATCTGACTATTGCTGTCCTGTGTTGTCTGTCATTTTATCTTGTTGATCAAGTGTGTCATCTCACCATGTATGTCAACTGTCTGTCTGAAGCATTAGTCTGCCTTACCATCTGACTATTGCTGTCCTCTGTTGTTTGTCATTTTATCTTGTTGATCAAGTGTGTCATCTCACCATGCATGTCAACTGTCTGTCTGAAGCATTAGTCTGCCTTACCATCTGACTATGCTGTCCTCTGTTGTCTGTCATTTTATCTTGTTGATCAAGTGTGTCATCTCACCATGCATGTCAACTGTCTGTCTGAAGCATTAGTCTGCTTTACCATCTGACTATGCTGTCTTCTGTTGTCTGTCATTTTATCTTGTTGATCAAGTGTGTCATCTCACCATGCATGTCAACTGTCTGTCTGAAGCATTAGTCTGCCTTACCATCTGACTATGCTGTCCTCTGTTGTCTGTCATTTTATCTTGTTAATCAAGTGTGTCATCTCACCATGCATGTCAACTGTCTGTCTGAAGCATTAGTCTGCCTTACCATCTGACTATGCTGTCCTCTGTTGTCTGTCATTTTATCTTGTTGATCAAGTGTGTCATCTCACCATGCATGTCAACTGTCTGTCTGAAGCATTAGTCTGCCTTACCATCTGACTATTGCTGTCCTCTGTTGTCTGTCATTTTATCTTGTTGATCAAGTGTGTCATCTCACCATGCATGTCAACTGTCTGTCTGAAGCATTAGTCTGCTTTACCATCTGACTATGCTGTCCTCTGTTGTCTGTCATTTTATCTTGTTGATCAAGTGTGTCATCTCACCATGCATGTCAACTGTCTGTCTGAAGCATTAGTCTGCCTTACCATCTGACTATGCTGTCCTCTGTTGTCTGTCATTTTATCTTGTAAATCAAGTGTGTCATCTCACCATGCATGTCAACTGTCTGTCTGAAGCATTAGTCTGCCTTACCATCTGACTATGCTGTCCTCTGTTGTCTGTCATTTTATCTTGTTGATCAAGTGTGTCATCTCACCATGCATGTCAACTGTCTGTCTGAAGCATTAGTCTGCCTTACCATCTGACTATGCTGTCCTCTGTTGTCTGTCATTTTATCTTGTTGATCAAGTGTATCATCTCACCATGTATGTCAACTGTCTGTCTGAAGCATTAGTCTGCTTTACCATCTGACTATGCTGTCTTCTGTTGTCTTTCATTTTATCTTGTTGATCAAGTGTGTCATCTCACCATGTATGTCAACTGTCTGTCTGAAGCATTAGTCTGCCTAACCATCTGACTATGCTGTCCTCTGTTGTTTGTCATTTTATCTTGTTGATCAAGTGTGTCATCTCACCATGCATGTCAACTGTCTGTCTGAAGCATTAGTCTGCCTTATCATCTGACTATTGCTGTCCTCTGTTGTTTGTCATTTTATCTTGTTGATCAAGTGTGTCATCTCACCATGCATGTCAACTGTCTGTCTGTAGCATTAGTCTGCCTTACCATCTGACTATTGCTGTCCTCTGTTGTCTGTCATTTTATCTTGTTGATCAAGTGTGTCATCTCACCATGTATGTCAACTGTCTGTCTGAAGCATTAGTCTGCCTTACCATCTGACTATTGCTGTCCTCTGTTGTCTGTCACTTTATCTTGTTGATCAAGTGTGTCATCTCACCATGCATGTCAACTGTCTGTCTGAAGCATTAGTCTGCCTTACCATCTGACTATTGCTGTCCTCTGTTGTCTGTCATTTTATCTTGTTGATCAAGTGTGTCATCTCACCATGTATGTCAACTGTCTGTCTGAAGCATTAGTCTGCCTTACCATCTGACTATTGCTGTCCTCTGTTGTCTGTCATTTTATCTTGTTGATCAAGTGTGTCATCTCACCATGCATGTCAACTGTCTGTCTGAAGCATTAGTTTGCCTTACCATCTGACTATTGCTGTCCTCTGTTGTCTGTCATTTTATCTTGTTGATCAAGTGTGTCATCTCACCATGCATGTCAACTGTCTATCTGAAGCATTAGTCTGCCTTACCATCTGACTATTGCTGTCCTCTGTTGTCTGTCATTTTATCTTGTTGATCAAGTGTGTCATCTCACCATGCATGTCAACTGTCTGTCTGAAGCATTAGTCTGCCTTACCATCTGACTATTGCTGTCCTCTGTTGTCTGTCATTTTATCTTGTTGATCAAGTGTGTCATCTCACCATGCATGTCAACTGTCTGTCTGAAGCATTAGTCTGCCTTACCATCTGACTATTGCTGTCCTCTGTTGTCTGTCATTTTATCTTGTTGATCAAGTGTGTCATCTCACCATGCATGTCAACTGTCTGTCTGAAGCATTAGTCTGCCTTACCATCTGACTATTGCTGTCCTCTGTTGTCTGTCATTTTATCTTGTTGATCAAGTGTGTCATCTCACCATGTATGTCAACTGTCTGTCTGAAGCATTAGTCTGCCTTACCATCTGACTATTGCTGTCCTCTGTTGTCTGTCATTTTATCTTGTTGATCAAGTGTGTCATCTCACCATGCATGTCAACTGTCTGTCTTAAGCATTAGTCTGCCTTACCATCTGACTATGCTGTCCTCTGTTGTCTGTCATTTTATCTTGTTGATCAAGTGTGTCATCTCACCATGCATGTCAACTGTCTGTCTGAAGCATTAGTCTGCCTTACCATCTGGCTATTGCTGTCCTCTGTTGTCTGTCATTTTATCTTGTTGATCAAGTGTGTCATCTCACCATGCATGTCAACTATCTATCTGAAGCATAAGTCTGCCTTACCATCTGACTATGCTGTCCTCTGTTGTTTGTCATTTTATCTTGTTGATCAAGTGTGTCATCTCACCATGCACGTCAACTGTCTGTCTGAAGCATAAGTCTGCCTTACCATCTGACTATGCTGTCCTCTGTTGTCTGTCATTTTATCTTGTTGATCAAGTGTGTCATTTCACCATGCATGTCAACTGTCTATCTGAAGCATTTGTCTGCCTTACCATCTGACTATGCTGTCCTCTGTTGTTTGTCATTTTATCTTGTTGATCAAGTGTGTCATCTCACCATGCATGTCAACTGTCTGTCTGAAGCATTAGTTTGCCTTACCATCTGACTATGCTGTCCTCTGTTGTCTGTCATTTTATCTTTCCTGTCAATTGCCTGTCATCTAACTCTGTCTTGCATGTCTCAATAGATGTATCTTCAATCGTTTCTTTTTGACTTCATTGTTTTAGTTGTCTTTGATAAGAATATAATGTTGTAATCTACCTCATTATTTTTATATGGCTGTGAATTTGGTTCCTGTTCAGGCTATACCAAAGACTTTATAAATGATTTAAGAAGCATCCATGTGTAAGGCTCAATATGTCCATCTTCCATGGCCTAGTGGTTAAGGCGTCCGCCTTGGAAGCAGAAAGTCAGAGGTTCAAATCCTGGTGAAAGCACTAGGAATTTTATGCCCTTCCAAAAAGTTTTGGGGTGGCATATAGAAATCGCAGTGTCCGTCCTTCCGTCCTGTATTTCTTTGTCATGCATAGATGTATTTTGTTGATACTTGGTACAAATGATCAACATAACATGACGACGTGTTGCAAGTAAGACCCACACCTGTACCTCAAAGGTCAAGGTTACTATTTGAGTTTGTTTGAATACACTTTGAGTCTGTGTTAGATTTCCTGTCCGGCCTGTAACTTTGTCATTCATAGATGGGTTTTAATGATACTTGCAACAAATGATTAACATAACATGACAACGTGTCGCGAGTAAGACCCACACCCGAAACTCAAAGATCAAAGTCACTATTTGAGTTTGTTTGTCAACACTTCGAGTTTGTGTGAGATTTCGTGTCCAGTCCTGTAACTTTGTCATTCATAGATGGATTTTAATGATACTTGCAACAAATGATCAACATAACATGACAACGTGTTGCGAGTAAGACCCACACCCGAAACTCAAAGATCGAAGTCACTATTTGAGTTTGTTTGTCAACACTTGGAGTTTGTGTGAGATTTTTTTGTCCGGCTTGCAACTTTGTCAAGCATAGATGGATTTTTATAAATACTTGTTATAAATGATCAACATAACATGACGACGTGTAGCGCTTAATACCTAAACTCCCACTTCAAAGGTCAAGGTCACAATTTAACTTTGTTTGACAACACTTTCAGTCATTTTGACAGTTCTTGTCTGATCTGTCATCTATGGATTAATTTTAAAAACACTTGGCTCAGTTGATCAACATTACATAGTTAAGTGTCGCATGTAAGACCGAGAACCTTTCCTCAAAGATCAAGGTCACACTTTCAATTTGTTTGATATTGTGTGTCTGGTCTGTGACTGCCTTTAACTTGACTCAATTTATCAAGATGACATGAAGACCTAGACCCATACCTTTCAAGGTCAAGGTCACACTTTTAGTATGTATTACAACACTTTGAATCTGTTTGAGATTTCAAGTCTGTCATTTAACTTTATCATACATGGATGGATTTCAAAAACACTTGGCTCAATTTATCAACAATTGATCTGTAGCTTTGTCTTACATTTAGGATTCTAAAATAGCTTAACACAAGTGATCAGCATATCATGATGATGTTTCAGCAGCATTTAAAAACTGTTGAAATAACCCAGCCTTTACATCAGATGTTAAGGTCAAGGTTACACAAAGGTCAAGGTCATGCTTTAATGTAAAAAACATGAAATTGCATGTCAAGTCTGAATCATCAGTCCATTACTCTTTATATTCATCGATACATTGCTACCTATTATAACATACAATTGTAATTATATTGTTATTTCTCAACAACCATTTTGGGGGCATGGGACACTTACCAGTGACATTTCTTGTTTCTGATGCAGCCGGTTGCTCACCCAGCAGCAAGTTAATTGAGGGGTACTGAATATCTAACAGCTCGACTCCTGACAATGATAGCTTTCGGGAAGTAACTGTACAGCATAAACATGTCTCATAAGCCCAGTCTGGCTGTCTGGCCCTTTCAACAGTGGGGATATAATACTAAACAAACACTTTACTTTACTTTAATATCATCATAACATGAGTGGGTGTCTGCAGCATGATACTCCAGTATGGCAGTACTTAAAATATTACATATATCAAGGCCACATCAGTCCATTCATCCTATTCCAAACTTGTCAGAATTCGTTAGCAGGTTCAAATCTTGTTGTCTGGAAACATAATGAATAACAGCCGTCTTTGGAAAAAACAACAGATTATATATGGCTTCTTCTTATTGTAGTTTCTCTGGTGCAACACCTTTTCTGCCATCACTTAGTAAGAGAAATTGTAAGTGAGAACGTAAACTGTTCTACCGTCACCAGGTATAGGTAAATTGATAAGTCATAATGTAAAAAGTTCAGTATTAACTATTTAAACCATCACCAGGGATGATAAATTAATAGGTGAGACACTTGGCTCAATTAATCAACATGACATGATGACATGTCGCACGTAGGACCAACACCCATACCTCAAAGGTCAAGGTCACACTTTGAGTTTGTTTGACAACACTTTGAGTCTGTATGAGATTTCGTGTCTGGCCTGTAAATTTGTAATGCTTAGATGGATTTTATAAATAATTGCTATATATGATCAACATAACATGACAATGTGTCGCGCGTAATATCCAGACTCCAACTTTAAATGTCAAGGTCGCAGTTTAACTTTGTTTAACAACACTTTCAGTCTGTTTGAGATTTCATGTCCTGTTTGTAACTTTTTCACCTATGGATAAATTAAAAAAAAAATTGGCTCATTTCATCAGCATGACATGACGACATTTCGCGCGTAAGACCCACACCAATACCTCAAAGGTCAAGGTCACACTTTGAGTTTGTTTGGCAACACTTTGAGTCTTTGTGAGATTTCATGTCCTGGCCTGTAACTTTGTCATGCATAAATGGATTTTATAAATACTTGCTACAAGTGATCAACTTAACATAATGACATGTTGCATGTAACACCCAGAATATGCAACACCCAGAATCCCACTTATAAGGTCAAGGTCACAATTTAACTTTGTTTGACAACACTTTCAGTCTGTTTCAGATTTCGTGTCTGGTCTGTAACTTAGTCACCTACAAATAAATTTCAAAAACATTTGACTCAGTTGATCAACATAACATGACGAAGTGTCGTGAGTTAGACCCAGAACCTTTCCTCAAAGGTCAAGGTCACACTTTCAATTTGTGATATTTCGTGTCTGGTCTGTAACTTTGCCTTTTACTTGGCTCAATTGATCAAGATGAAATGACGTGTCACACGTAAGACCCAGGCTGATATACTTTTTGAGTTTTTTGACAACACTGAAATCTGTTTGAGATATCAAGTGCGGACTGTAACTTTATCATACATAGATGGATTTAAAAAAAAATTGGCTCAATTTATCAGTTGATCAACATGATTTTGAAGACGTCAAAGGTAAAGGTCACACTTTCAGATTGTTTGATATTTCATGTCTGGTCTGTGACTTTGTCTTAAATTAGCTTGAAACAAGTGATCAACATGTCATGATGATGTGTCACTTGCATTTACCTGTAGAAATACCCAGACCTTTACATCAGATGTTAAGGTCAAGGTTACACAAAGGTCAAGGTCACATTTTAGTATATAAAAAAAAAAAACAACATGAAATTGCGTGTCTAGTCTGAAACTTCAGTCCATTACTCTTGATATTTATGGATACATTGCTGCCTATTATAAAATATATTTATATTTTCATAGACCATTTGGGGGCATGTGATACTTACCTGTGATTTTTTTTGTTGGAAATTGTTTTTTTTTGCCAATTAAATGTATTAACAATTATCTATAAGCAACTTTATAACAAAAACAATGCATCGTTCTGTTTTACTATGTGTTAACCTGTGTAATGGATCATATTGAAATTAAAGTATAATCATTTGACTGCTTTAGTAAGTAAAAAAACATGTTGCAAATTTAAGCAAGAAATCTATTTTAGTCTAACCTAGGCATGTTAGAAAATCACTTTCCAATATATTATTTTGGCATGTTCCAATATATATCATTTTGGCAATAAGGGGTCAGTTAGTATATATAGGCATGCTGTATTGGAAAAAAAGTTTTTATCAAATTTTGAAATTTTGAACAATCGTGATGAATTCCCTTTAAAACTTTTCTGCTCCCACCATTTATTGGTTACTTGGTAAGTGAATAAGTGAGACAGTTAACAGTTCAGTATTATTTTTTGTGTTATGTTTGTCATTGACGTCAGCAAATTTGCGTTTATGTTTTCAGTTGCCATCAAGTTTGTACCTAAAAATCCAAAGCCTGATCCATCAGATTTACTGCTTGGTATGTTAACCTCATTTTATATATTGTCTTGATATGTTAAGCATATTTTATATTCATGTCATCTTGTCTCATATGTTATCCATATTTTATATCCATGTCATCTTGTCTTGGTATGTTAACCATATTTCATATCCTTGTCAGTTTGTCTTGGTATGTTAACCATATTTTATATCCATGTCATATTGTCTGCTATGTTAACCATATTTTATATCCATGCCAACTTGTCTTGGTATGTTGACCATATTTATATCCATGTCATCTTGTCTGTTATGTAAACCATATTTATATCCATGTCATCTTGTCTGGTATGTTAACCATATTTTATATCCATGTCATCTTGTCTTGGTATGTTAACCATATTTTATATCCATGTCATCTTGTCTTTGTATGTTAACCATATTTTATATCCATGTCATCTTGTCTTGGTATGTTAACCATATTTTATATACATGTCATCTTGTCTGGTATGTTAACCATATTTTATATCCATGTCATCTTGTCTTTGTATGTTAACAATATTTTATATCCATGTCATCTTGTCTTGGTATGTTAACCATAATTTTATATACATGTCATCTTGTCTGGTATGTTAACCATATTTTATATCCATGTCATCTTGTCTGGTATGTTAACCATATTTTATATTCATGTCATCTTGTCTTGGTATGTTAACCATATTTTATATCAATGTCATATTGTCTTGGTATGTTAACCATATTTTATATCCATGTCATCTTGTCTTGGTATGTTAACCATATTTTATATCCATGCCATCTTGTCTTGCTATGTTAGCCATATTTTATATCCATGTCATCTTTTCTGGTATGTTAACCATACTTATATTCATGTCATCTTGTCTTGGTATGTTAACCATATTTAATATCCATGTCATCTTGTCTTGGTATGTTAACCATATTTTATATCCATGTCATCTTGTCTTGGTATGTTAACCATATTTTATATCCATGTCATCTTGTCTGGTATGTTAACCATATTTAATATCCATGTCATCTTGTCTTGGTATGTTAACCATATTTTATATACATGTCATCTTGTCTGGTATGTTAACCATTTTTTATATTCATGTCATCTTGTCTTGGTATGTTAACCATATTTAATATCCATGTCATCTTGTCTTGGTATGTTAACCATATTTAATATCCATGTCATCTTGTCTTGATATGTTAACCATATTTTATATAAATGTCATATTGTCTTGGTATGTTAACCATATTTTATATCCATGTCATCTTGTCTTGGTATGTTAACCCTTTACTCCATAGATACATGTTTTCCCGCATTAATCACAGAAGGCCTTTGAAAATAGTGCTGGAAGAGTTCAGATTAATCATAACGAGCAATCTGAACACTTCCTGCACTGTTTTCCACTCTGTCAGTTAATATAAACATAATTCATCCATTCCTGATATGTGGT
This sequence comes from Panopea generosa, assembly GCA_029582155.1. Taxonomy (NCBI): domain Eukaryota; kingdom Metazoa; phylum Mollusca; class Bivalvia; order Adapedonta; family Hiatellidae; genus Panopea; species Panopea generosa. Next base: position 93,866,531 of record CM055895.1, read on the forward strand.
GAATTAATGCTTTCAATATTAGAGGTGTCCAAAGGCGTCTATATGAAGTAAAGGGTTAACCATATTTTATATCCATGTCATCTTGTCTTGGTATGTTAACCATATTTTATATATTGTCTTGGTATGTTCACCATATTTTATATCCATGTTTCATCTTGTCTGGGTATGTAAACCATATTTTATAACCATGACATCTTGTCTTGGCATGTTAACCATATTTTATAATCATGTTTCATCTGAGGAATACAATAAGGTATGTTTCATCAGTAAAGTGTATTTGTTTGACAGGTGACTGCAAGACAAATATGGATGTGGTGTTTTTAATAGACTCTTCAGTGAGTATATCTGAGAAAACATACTTTGATATGAAGCTGTTCCTTGGCAACTTTTTCTACAATAGGTAAGTCAACATATCTTGTTAAGTCTGGTGATGTATTGTTGTAATCAACTTGATTTGTAATACTTTTGATTATAATATAAATGATAATATTAAATATTTGATTAATTACTAATAAAACTACACAGAGGCTTAAAATTTAATTAATACAATTGTTAATTTGGCGTTTTCTTACTTAGTCAAGTAAAATGCATGATCCAGTACAACTATTTTTGAAGTCGCATTTAGAATATCATCCTATACATTTCTATTGAAATAAGGTGGCTGCCTTTACTAAAAATAGTTAAAATAAAAAAATCTTCTTCTTATGAACAGCCCAGCAGATTTTAGAAATATTTACGTAGTAATGATAACCGCCCATAGTTCTATTAGATCTGTACAAATGGTGTCCCTTGTGTAAAAAATGAGCCTGTCTCTAGGGTTCAATTAAGGGACAGAAGGCATTCATTACAGTATCATTTATTTTTACAATGGAACTAATTATTCCTATATTTTTACAAAGCATTGTTTGGTCAAGGAGGCTCAGATTTGTAAAAATGACAGGGTTCCACTCTCTTAAGGGTTCAGTACTCCCTGGACCCTGAAAAGTGTAAAAATTGGAAATTACAAAAAACGTTTTCTTAAGAATGCGTCTTTCAAATATGTTCATATTTGGCATAAATTATCCCTTTTTGTAGGGGTTTGAATGGATATAAGAATTAGGGGCTAATATTTATAGTGGCCCTGTAACAGGACTTAGAAGTTTAGGGATACTATGAAAAACAGAAAATTCTCGGTTTTACACCCATTTGGGCAAAAAATTAATATTCAATTTCAGTTCAGAAGCATCATTTAGTCAATAAGAAAATAAGATTTGGTTCAGATATGAGAATTGACTTTCCATAAGAGGCCAGGGTGGGTTAAAATAGAAAATTTCAAAAAATCTCCTTGACAATTAGCTGATCTGTCAAATTTGTTCATATTTGATATAGATTATCCCTATGAGTAGGGGTTTGAAGTTTGTATAAATCAAGGGACTAGTATTTATTGGGGCCATGTAAGGAGACTTTAAGTTTTACATAGAAATACAATATGAAAAAAGAAAAAGTAAATTTGTTCATAAAATTAAGATTTGTTCAGTAAGCATGATTGAATTTCTAGAAGTGGTCAGACGAGGTCACAAAAGGGTTCAAATTGAAAATTCTCAAAAATCTTCTTCTCAACAACCAGTTAGTCATATGTGTTCATATTTGATATAGATTTTTTTCATCCTTTTGTGTAAATCTGTAGTTCAATTTAAGATTTAAAACATTGTCTAGTAGCAATCAATTTGATTTTGTTCACTAAAGAGGATTGAATTTCCATACAGGGCAGGAGGGATTCAGAGGCCAGTATGGTCAAATATGGGAATTTTTAGCAATGTTTTTTCAGCCAGTCCATCATATTATGTTCATGATTGATGTAATTATGGCCTATGGGGTTTGAAACTGTTGCAAGACCAGGGGCTGAATATATAAGGTAACTGAGTTTTGTATACGAATACTATGGGAAAATGAAAAATTCCCATTTTCTTATCCATTTGTTCAATATTAATTTATAATTTCATATCTGAAGCATTGTCTAGTCTTAGCAAATTAGATTTGGTTCATCAAGGAAAATGGAATTTCCAAAAAGGCCCAGACTTGCTCCACCAGTAAAACTGGATATGCCATAATTATATAACCTGAAATTTGTTGGAAATGGCGTTAAACCCCATTAAAAAAATGTGTGTACACACCCTAAATACCCTTATTGCACACAAACGGAGTGCACTCAGAACATAAATTGAGCACAGACGGAGCGCGAACAGAGCACTGGCAGAATCCTGGATTTTGAATAATTAACACACTCCTGAACGCATGAAATAGATCCAAGTGCACTCAGACACTCTGAGTGCACTCTGATGCGCTGAGTGCGCTCTGATGCGCTGAGTGCACTCAGATGCACAGTATATGCAATTTACGCTAGACACAGTAAGGTAACTGATAACAAAACTATTCGCAGCTACCGAGTGCACTTGTTCATTCAGATACACTCTTATTTCATTTGAGAGTGAAGTCAATAATCAAAATCGAGATAAAGAAATTTTCTTTTCACATAAATATAAACCATGTAGTATATATATAAATTGTTTTTGGTATTATGCATGATAAAACTAATTTTGGTCAATAAATGTCAGCTATATCATAAATATCAATATTAAGCTTATCAATATAATATATTTAAAATACCTATTATACAATAGAAGACACATCAGTGGTTATCTATGATTTCAAGGCCAATTTAGTTGCATATTTAAACATGACTTTTATATATTATGTAAACTCGAAAAGATGAAATATGAATTCACTATTTGCTTTGCTATTTCAATATAAATTAGTTATGGAAGATACAGAACATGTATTTTATTTTGATTTAAGCGTATACAATGCATGCATGATACAAACCAAACATATATATGCAGAAAATTATATGATTATGATTCTATTTGTTTGTGTATTTTGGAGAAAAAAAATAACCCATTTTCAATTCAATTTGGAGTTTAAGTTTTATAATTTCCCCAAACATAGTTACATCTATGCTTAGTTGTGAGCAAAGGTAATGTAAAACTGTTATATTGCAATTAAAGTGAAAACAGTATACTCATGCACATCTCATTTAATTATGCAAATAAAAGTACCAAATTAATTATATTCTAAAATGTAAAGTGGGCAGTAGTGCAGTGGATAGAGTGCTGGACTCAGACGGTAGAGGTCGTGAGTTTGAATCAGGCTCTACCCTATGACCTCTCTAAACACAATGCAGTACCAGGTCTAATAAGGGAATGAACTGGAGAATGATATGCATAAGCTCCGAACTGTCTTCACAATCAAGCTAAATTAAATAAATGTAGATAGTCAAGGTCTCACTTAAAGGTTAAAGGTTAGAAATATGTACAAAATTTTGTGTCAGCTCCATATCTTTTAAACCACTGAACAGATTTTAAAATAACTTGACACAAATATTGATCATAATTAGATGACCATAAATAAGTTTTGTTTCAAGATAACACATAGTGGTTCAAGGTAAAAATAGGTACACTATTTTTTTTTTTGCTTCATACCTTCTAACCCACTATAGTCTTGCAAGACCCAGATCTGGGTGTCAAAATTCAAAGTCATACTTGGATGTTCAAGATCAGAAATTGGTACATCATTAATTTTATATTCACTCCAATTTTGAAATGATATGCTACAAATATTGACCACATTGAGACAATATTCCATCACAGGTCTGTACTGGGGGCCTCGACATTGTAGCCCACATTGAGACAATATTCCATCACAGGTCTGTACTAGGGGGCTCGACATTGTAGCCCACATTGAGACAATATTCCATCACAGGTCTGTACTGGGGGCGTCGACATTGTAGCCCACATTGAGACAATATTCCATCACAGGTCTGTACTGGGGGCCTCGACATTGTAGCCCACATTGAGACAATATTCCATCACAGGTCTGTACTGGGGGCCTCAACATTGTAGCCCACATTGAGACAATATTCCATCACAGGTCTGTACTAGGGGGCTCGACATTGTAGCCCACATTGAGACAATATTCCATCACAGGTCTGTACTTGGGGCCTCGACATTGTAGCCCACATTGAGACAATATTCCATCACAGGTCTGTACTGGGGGGCTCGACATTGTTGCCCTTAGGCTCTACTTTGTTTAAACATCTATAGCTATTTTCCTGATCCATTCTTTTATGTGTTTATGGATAGATATGGCACTTGTTTACTTAATGTGTGTCATTGAATACTTAATGTGTTTCATTTACTTAATGAGTGACTGCAGCATGGTCTAGTGGTAGAGCATCCTCTTCACATACGGAAGGTCGTGGGTTCAATCCTCCACCAGGTCATACCAAATACTTTAAAAATGGTACTAGAAGCTTCCTCGCTTGACGCTTAGCATTAAGAGGAAATTTATAGGTCTGGTCGGTCTGGTGTGATTATAATGTAACTGGGTGGGGTATCATGCCATGTGTATGCAGCATGTCATACTTCAGTGTGACAGCACTCAGAATACTGTCTTAGACACTTTCATGATATGACTGAAAATTGTTGAAAGCGACGCTAAACACCATACAACAACATTACTTAATGTTTTTCAAGTCATGTTTTTACACAGGTACTACAAAATGTTTCACTATGTTTCTAGAATTAGAGATGTTGGCCTTAGCAAGACCAGAATAGCCATTATAGCTTATTCCTACGACGTACATGAAGAGGATATATTTAGTTTAAGTCAAAGTGTTGACCTGCTTGCCTTGAATAAAGGCATGCAATACCAGAAGCAGAAACTGAAAGCTGGCACTGCAACTGCTGCAGCCATCAGTAGAGGGACAAAGATGTTTGCTGAACAAGGTATAGGACTTGGGTTTGTTAGTGCCATTTTTTCCTAATTTATACTTTTACTGTATATTTACCAACTTTAATGTATACAGTTAAGCTATGTTGTATATCATAAATGTGATTTTTTCAAGACCCCAGTCTGTTAAAAAAATATTTTGTGAGTTATTTCTACTATGGCAAAACTTTTATGGTTTTAAAAATAGTACTTTTAATTCTAGCAACAGATAACAAGTGGCTAGCGACATCACCAGGGTAATACACAGCTCTCTCCGTCTCTCTATGAGCGTCTCTCTATGAAACTGATCCGTCCAGCCAAATGTTCAGTTTATAAACCTTCTCACATTGTGTTAACAATATTTCATTGTGACTTTAATGCAGTTCCTGATTTTGTAAACAGCTTAAGCTTTCATTATCTCCTGAAGAGCATGCATGAAAGTAGTGCAGTCACTTGTTCGTCTACTTAGAGTGTGACTGTTCATTTTGACCTTTGCCTGTACATGTGAAATGGAGGAACCAAAGTCAAATCATTAAAATGTTCAATGATAAAAATCAAGTCACTTTGTAGTAACAGACAGACGTTATGACCGGGGAAGGTGACGCACACACTTTTATCTATATGAACTATGATTGCATTGTAACCTTAATTCAATAAACAGTAGTGAACAGGTTAAATGATATTAACACGTTTTTAAAAGGAGATAAATGCAAAATAATTGAACATTAGAATGAAAATAAATAAACATGATTTTCAGTAATTTCTAATTGTTTTCAAGACATGTAAACTAAAGATTTCCTTTGGTTGTTACTTACAAATCAGTCTGATCATCTTTCAACTAAGAATTTTGTTATGAATGAGGTAATGAATGAGGTATAACATTGAAACTTGTGTTAATAGACTGGTTGGTGAGGAAGACTGGGATTTTACATGGGGTCAAGGTCAAAGTCTCCAGTGCTAGACGTTTTTTCGACTCTCAACTTATTTAGAGTGAGATATTGCCATAAGATTTTGTGTGAATAGACTGGATGGAGATTAAGGTTGGGATTTTATATGATACACTGGGGTCAAGGTCAGAGTAGCTAAAAAAAGGACAAAATACATTTGAACAGATAACTTCCTGTAAGACAACAATGTTGCTTAATTGTCAAGTATCACAGAAACACAAACCTGTTGATACATCATGCCTATATGTACATCATGCCTATATGGTTCTGAGAATGGACCCTGGTGAGTGTGGTTCATCCATGTGGTTCAGCTGCTTGCATGGTGGGGTATTAATTTTTTTCAGTAAAAGCGTAACTTTAATTACCTCAGTTTATAATTGGTGTGAATTAAAAAAGAAATGACGTTGAAAGACTCAATTTTATGACTACCATCAAACTTTTCTTAAGCAGCCAATCAAGGTTCAAGGAGCATAAGTGGCCTTTTAAGACAGATTGTTGCCTAATACTGGTTAATAAGCTCTGAAATCATAGAAATGAAAAACAGCAAATATGGCCGCTTAAGACAAGTGGCTGCTTAATAGAGGTGACCACTCACACAGGCTTTACTGTAAATCTTAATGTATCCTGTGTTTTAAATGGGGTTAAGAAATATTTTAACATTAATAATTTTAAACGCCAATTTCAACACAAGACAGGTTACAATATAGCATGTCCAGTTTTATAGGTGGAAGGAGGCCGTAGAATCAACCTCAGTAGAACCTGGCGTGACCGTCCTTCTGCAAGTAACTGGCAAACTTTCTCACATAAATATTTAGAACCAAGCAGGGCTTGAACTCACAACCTCAGTAGTGAGACTCGTGTGAGTGGTCAATAGATTACCACAAGGGACCCTTTGAGAAATTTTAATGTGAGATTGATTTTATATCTGAGGGAGTCTGGGATTCTGGGATTGTTAAACAATTTGGAATTTAGGCCCAGGTTCAGGAAGATTCGAATTTTGTCCTATTTCTTTTTTAATTTATATAATTTTTAGCTTTAATGGCCACAGGCCAGCAGGCTTATGATCATGGTAAATTATAAGTCGTCCATCTGTCTGTTAACCTTTTACTTGTAGACGCAATAACACCTTCGTTTTTCATTGGATCTTAACTTCTACAGCAGTTTTATAACCACAAGATCTTGGATAAGTTCTTGAACTAGCCTGATTTGGCCACAGATGCCCCCACCACAGGGCTTGTAAGCACATTTTAAGTCAAAGTTTAAAAAAACATTTTCTCTGAAAGTTAAAGGCTTAGACCTTGGATATTTTACATGTAGTATATGTTACCAGTAGAGCTATTCAGGTCCTCTTGGGCCTCTTGTTTCATTTAATTTTGAAGTTTTTTTTTGCCACACAAAGATGGTTATTCAGGTCATTGTCCAATACACTCAAAGTAATATGTGTAAATATTTTCTTGTGGCAAGAATAGCTTCACTGTTTAAACCATCACATAGTTACATAAAATGGCTTGAAACATAGGAAAATTGCATATTTTTGCTATACAACACATGCACACTTTAATGGTATTGAAAAAGGGAAAAATGTAAAATTGAAAAGCAAAATTTAGATTTATTAAAAGTATAATTCAATTAAAAATATAAAATTTTGCAAAAAAAATTAAGGTTTAATTTAATTGCATTAATCGGCTAATTTTTTACTTATTGTTTTGTAGGTCGAGCTGCGTCGCCGTTTGTCATGATGGTTATAACTGATGGTAAATCTGACAAAAGGGCAAAAACAATTGCTGCAGCTCATGAAGCAAGAGACAAAGGTTAAGTATTCACAAGAACTTCTACCACTGGGCTATGCGGTCCATATCAATTTATTCATATACATATGCAGCCCATCAAATTTCAAAATCCATTTTTTGTAAGTCAAGTAATTTATGATTAGAAGTATAAGCATACCTTTTTGAAGAATTGAGTAGGTGACAGTGTTGGAGAATACAAATGGTAACAACATTGCTGTTCTAAAAAGATTTATGCTCAGTGCTGATGAAGTTGGCAAAGTTTGCTTGAAATGGGGTTTACCATTTTGGATGGAGGGAGGAGGACAAAGGTTATCACTTCAAACAGGATTTTCCTTTTTGAGTAAAGCAAACACTGGCAAACATTACCACTTAATTTTTTTTGCTTGGGTGATGCTGAGTAAAGTTGGCAAAATTTAAAAAATTAATGTTATAATCTTTAGCTGTATAATCCATCATCTGTCATCAGGAGTCCGTCTGCATGTTGACCTTATTCTTGTAGACACAATAGCACCCATATTTTTCAATGATAGTATATAAGTAAACTTGCACATTAATTATAGATCCACAAGATCTTTGACAAGTTCTTCAGTAGAGGTGTAATGATTCATCAATGGATTACGATTCATTGTTCTGCCGATGTGTGTATCCAGTGTTAAATGAACCTTTCAATAGATTGTGATGCGATGCATTCTTTAATACTACGATACATTGATACAATTGTCAGATATCATACATTGCCATTCCATACTTGATGAAACATAAAAACTAGCTAATAAAAACTAACAAACAAAAAAGAATGAGTTTTTAAATAAGCAAGATGAGTTTTCAAAAATAAACTGGCTAAACATATGACGGCTATTATGGACAGCATATAATTGTTGTCATCTCCTTCCCATCAAGTGCTATCCCATTGTGTTTTATTTCATCACTCTCGCAGTTATGAAATGTAATAAGTTCTGTTTTTATCTGTTTATAAAGATACTTTTAAGTTGAATACGAGCATAGTTATTACATACACCTTATTAAACAATCATGGTGATTGTATAAGATAGTTTAAAAATCAGTATCATTATGTGCATAGCATTGTGACTTAAATATTGCAATTGGCATTACATTTTATATTCACAGGCAATATGTATCATGAAAAGATGTCAATGCACAGCCCTATTCTTTAGCCAGCGAGAATCGACCACAAATGCCGTTGTCACTGCACATTTAAAGAGAAACTTTAAAAATAAATTCTATTTAATTTCAAGCCTTCATAGACCTTAGATATTTTACATGTAGCTTTGCATGGAGGTTCCCTGAAACTGTTGTTAAAGTTGGGTCCCTGGGGTAAAATTTTGGACTGCCTCAGGGGTCACTGTTAAACAAAGAGCTATTTTTATTATTAGTTATTTTCTCAAATGCTTTAAGTAACACAATTCTATAAATTGATTCTGAGTAGGATTTGTAGGAAGAGTTTTGTCTTATATAATGCTTTTCTACATTCTTTATTACGCTTTATATGTGTAACTATTCTTAATTTTATGATTAATTTTAGATGATAATGTACAGCTAAATAATATCTGCCCAAATAAACCAGAAATATAATTGAAAATTAGGTTTTGGCATTAACACTGGCATATTTTATCCAGGTATACACGTAGCTGTAGTGGCTGTAGGTACATATAATGAAGTGTTCAAGGAAGAGGTATATGACATTGCAACAGCACCATCATCAGTTAAATGCGTGGACAGCTTTGACCTACTGAATGAGGACGATCTACTGAACCTTTCATGTGCATGTAAGTGGATTTTAAAGGTGCACATGGCAAAAACATGTTTTACTAATGCACAAAAAAGGATGACAAGTCAATAACTGATTATACTCATACACAACTGTCAAAGGTACACATGGCAGTAACAGATTTTATTTATGTACACATTACTAAAGGTACATGTGGCAATAACAGATTTTATTCATGCACGAATGTTTAAGGTACACAAGGCAATTACAGATTTTATTCATGCACAAATGTTAAAAGTACACGTGACAATAACAGATTTTACTCGTGCACAAATATTAAAGGTACACGTGGCAATAATAAATTTCATTCATGATCAATGTTAAATGTTCATGTGCCAATAACAGATTTTATTCATGCACAAAATAATGTTAAACATAAACATGGCAATAACAGATTTTATTCATACACCAATATTAAAGGTACACATGGCAATAACCAATTTGATTCATGCCCAAATGTTAAATATACACATGGCAATAACTGATTCTATTCATGCCCAAATGTTAAGAGTACACATGGCAATAACCGATTTGATTCATGCCCAATTGTTAAACATACACATGGCAATTAATGATTTTATTCATGCCCAAATGTTAAGTTTACACATGACAATAGTTATTTGATTCATACCCAAATGTAAGATATACACATGGCAATTATTGATTTAATTCATGCCCAAATGTTAAATATACACATGGCAATTACTGTTTTTATTCATGCCCAATTGTTAAATATACACATGGCAATTACTGATTTTATTCATGCCCAATTGTTAAATATACACATGGCAATTACTGATTTTATTCATGCCCAATTGTTAAATATACACATGGCAATTACTGATTTTATTCATGCCCAAATGTTAAATATACACATGGCAATTACTGATTTTATTCATGCCCAATTGTTAAATATACACATGGCAATTATTGATTTTATTCATGCCCAATTGTTAAATACTCACATGGCAATTACTGATTTTATTCATGCCCAAATGTTAAATATACACTTGGCAATTACTGATTTGATTCATGCCCAAATGTTAAATATACACATGGCAATTATTGATTTAATTCATGCCCAAATGTTAAATATACACATGACAATTACTGATTTTATTCATGCCCAATTGTTAAATATACACATGGCAATTACTGATTTTATTCATGCCCAATTGTTAAATATACACATGGCAATTACTGATTTTATTCATGCCCAATTGTTCAATATACACATGGCAATTACTGATTTTATTCATGCCCAAATGTTAAATATACACATTGCAATTGCTGATCACATGGCAATTACTGATTTTATTCATGCCCAAATGTTAAATATACATATGGCAATTACTGATTTTATTCATGCCCAATTGTTAAATATACACATGGCAATTATTGATTTTATTCATGCCCAATTGTTAAATATTCACATGGCAATTATTGATTTTATTCATGCCCAAATGTTAAATATACGCATGGCAATTACTGATTTTATTCATGCTCAAATGTTAAATATACACATTGCAATTGCTGATTTTATTCATGCCCAAATGTTAAATATACACATGGCAATTACTGATTTTATTCATGCCCAAATGTTAAATATACACATGGCAATAACCGATTTTATTCATACCCACATGTTTATCATTGATATCAACTCCTTTTTGAGGTACATTCAAAAAATTCTTGCAATTAGCTGAATTTTTTTCATTAAGCCATATAAAACAGAACTGACGCCATCATGAAATTTATTTGTGCACATCGCTTCACGGAATAACATTATATTTAACGATTTACAGTAATCTTATTAAAAAAAAATAGAATCCAAAACACAAATTTAAAAATACCGCTTTTGTTCATTGTGATATTTGCGACTATGACATATATTACTATGTGTATATTTACGACTGTATTTACGACTGTATATAAGATTAATAATGGTTAGACTTATGACTGTATACGTGATTTATAATGGTTTATTAACAACTCCAGCTTTGGTGTTGCTGTAAAAATATTTACTGTAATAATATTCGCAATTCAAATTTATTGTATATTTAGCCATATAACCGTATATATATAAAAAAGAAAATACAAAAAAAAAATAGTTGGTCATCAAAATGATTTCCATTATGTTACAATATCATTACATTATACGTAACAAAATGTTTTGAATAAACAAATTCGTTTGCTGCACAATATCCAACATGGCAACCCAGAGTGACAGATAGACAACTTCCTGATTTGACCTAAACATTTTTATTTTTGCTATTCAGAACACTTACAGTACAATGAATCTTTTATGTCATTAATATAACATGGTTAACATACTTGTGTAGATCAATATAACATGGTTAACATACTTGTGTAGATCAATATAACATGGTTAACATACTCGTGTAGATCAATATAACATGGTTAACATACTTGTGTAGATCATTAAAAGTGGCTTGGGAGAAAAAAAAAAGAAGAGAAAAGAAAAAATCCTGTTTACCAACTCTATTATTTTTTCAGGGCCAACCAGAAATGAAGTTTTAGTTTTTTGGCCTTAAATAGATAAATACAAAAACTTTATGTCCATAACAACACTTTTTGTTTTATATTAGATGATTTCATGTGCAAGGAGCCAATGGACATCATGATGATCTGGGACCTGGAGAATGTTGGGACAATTACTCGAGCCAATCTGTTTAATTTAGATTTAAAATCAAGGTAAGATTACGTCTTTTTTCTGATATATATCTTGGTCCAATATTACATAATTTTCTATTGCTCCTAAATTTAAAGTTAATATTTTCACTCAGATCTGTAAAAACATCATGTTATTATGATTGATGAATTGATTGAAAAATCTAAACTAAATTGCAAAATTTTTTCGAGTTTGTTAGCATTTTTCCCAAACTGTGAACACGTGGGTTGGTATATCAATTGCACGTTTATGATTCTGATTGACATGATGATAACACAACATTGCTTTTAATTGATTTAAACTGATAAACAATGGACTGTCTTGTTTATCACACAATAATTGTCATGGCTTTGCATGAAGCCAATTGTTTACATTTTAACCAGATACAGTATTGCCAGTGGGGGCTATATGTAGACTTCTTGGTGATCAGTGAACATTGAAATGGCCGATGCAGAAGTCTTTATTTCAAAACAAAGATATTTTTATGTAAATTATCAATATATATTGTATTTAAATTTGATTTTTTACATTACTCTTTGGACGAATAACCTCGCTAGACAAGACTTCTGCCATAATTTTTAGCCGAATCAAATAAACTTGCTGTTCAGTACATGATCTGAACATAACCCTGTGGATTTGATGGCACCATCATCAACAGAACACACAGAGGAAACATACATTACTCTGAATTGCATTTTGGCAGAGTTATGTTCCTTTTTGGACTAAGACACCCAGATTAAACTTTTGCGTTTAGTTGCGTTTAAATTTAAGATTTCTATGCAACCACTCATTGGATATGAATGAAACTTCACATGTGTGTTCACCATCATCGATGGAACATACAGAGACAAGAACCATAACTTGGGGTTGCATTTTGGCAGAGTTATGGACTTTTTTGGACTTAATTTTTCAGGTTAAAGTTTTTTTATCAGGTAAAATTTCTGTGCAACCACTAATTGGATATGAATGAAACTTTACATGTGTGTTCAGCCTTATCAACAGAACACAGAGAGATAAGAATCATAACTCTGGGTTGCTTTTTGGCAAAATTATAGTCCTTTTAAAATCTGGTTGAAGTTTTTTTAGCAGGTTAAAGTTTTTGAGCAGGTACATATTTCATCAACCTATCATTGGATATGAATGAAACTTCACATGTCTGTTCAGCATCATCAACAGAACGCTCACAGATGAGAGCCTGGGATGCATTTTTACAGAGTTTTTGACATAGAATTTATTTTTTTTTAGCTGGTTAAAGTTTGTAGCACAAGGCATTGAGCTTAGATGTTTGACAAATAGGATCAGTTTTTTTCAGGTTTTATTTTGTTTTGAATTCATTTGTTTCATTTTCATGAAAGTTTAATTTTCTGTAAAAGAATTCTTCATTTTCATGAAAATAAATAGTGTTAGTAAATTATTTTGCTAACTTAACAGACAGGCAATGATTATAGCTAAAGTTTACCACCCCTGAGTTTTAATTGTCTTTCATTTGGTACTTATTTCCTGAAAAAGCTGTTGTTTTAGAACAGCATTGATATAGTCAAGCACCCTGTCTGTCCGACAGCTCTTGTTTATTGAGTAATGGCCCTTTGTTATCTTAACTTCAATTTTTATATCACACTTTGGACCACCAACAGCAGGTACATGGTCTGAACAATAATTTTGCCAGTGATCTTTGCATTCTGAGTCAATAAATTATAACTGAGTAATGTTCCTTTGACATTTTTAATGAAAGTACATTCATTGCAGTTGATAACTATTGAGTTACACAGTTCCTACCATCTTGAATATTCTTGTAACAAAATGACCAAAGGCAGACTACTCTTAAATCTATTCTTGTTCGTGATATTTTGCTCAGTGCAATTGACCCTTTTGAATGAGAGAAATTAATTCACTGAATTTATTGTTGATTTTTGTAAATTAATATTCTTTTAATTTATATAAATTGTTTATCCAGTTTTAAGAATTCAAGAATAGAAAAAGAATTTGTTGATCATGTGCCAAATGTGGCAGAAGCTGCAAAAGAAAGTGTTGCAAAACTGAAGACAAGGACTAATACTAAAGTTGTTCGTGTTGTTGCCATCATCACAGATAAGAAACTTACACAAACTGTTACAGGTAAAGAAAAAGAATTGATTAAAAGCATTTTGTTTTTAGTCCAAACTTGATTTGAAACTGGTAACATGCAACCTCAGCCTTGGGAGGTAAGCAATATTAAGATGATGTTGCAGGTAAAATCTATAAAACAAGCTCATAGAGGGTAAGAACATGATGGAATTGAAACAGATTTATCCCCAGATGTAATTCAATAAAATTGGGAACGAATGTATCCCCTTGTCAACTGACCAGGTTAAGATGTGATGTAACTTCAAACAAATTTATCCCCTTCTTGTTAACACACTCAGTGTAGATTTGATGGAATTTGATACAAATTTATCTCTTTCTTGTTAACAAACCAGGTAAAGATTTGATGGAATTTATTACAAATTTATCTCTTTCTTGTTAACAAACCAGGTATAAATTTGATGGAATTTGATACAAATTTATCCCTTGTAGATTTGATGGAATTTGATACAAACTTATCCCCATATTAGTAACAGACCAATTGTAGATTGGAATTGGATACAAATTAATCCCCTTCCTGTTAACATACTTGGTGTAGATTTGAACAAATTTGATGCAAATTTATCCCCCTATTGTTAACAAACCTTGGTTGCATTTCATAAAACAACTTACGATAAAAATCAGTCGTAAACGTATTTAAAGCAAGAAACTTTCATACTATTTTTCATGGTCATCCACATGAATTTAAGATTGTATTTTCAGAAAACCATTTTATGAAATATTCAATCTGAGGTTGGGTTAATCTAGATTAATATTTAAGATATTAATGAACAAAAATTACTTTACGTTTACAACTTTTTTTTATGGTAAGTTTTTTTTTTGTGAAATGCATCCTAGGTGTAGATTTGATGGAATTTGATACAAATTTATCCCCTTGTTAACAGACCAGGTGTAGATTTGATGAAATTTGATACAAACTATCCCCTTGTTAACAGACTTGGTGTAGATTTGATGGAATTTGATACAAATTATCCCCTTGTTAACAGACTTGGTGTAGATTTGATGGAATTGGATACAAATTATCCCCTTGTTAACAGACTTTGTGTAGATTTGATGAAATTTCAAACAAATTTATCCCCTTGTGAACAGACTTGGTGTAGATTTGATGAAATTTCAAACAAATTTATCCCCTTGTGAACAGACTTGGTATAGATTTTTTGGAATTTCAAAACAAATGCATCCTTGTTAATATACCAGATGTAGCTTCTATGGAATTTCAAACAAATTTATGCCCTTCTTGTTAACAAACCAGGTGTAGATTTTAGTTAATTTGATACAAATTATTATTCAAACTATGAGCCTTAAAATATAAAATGAGAACTATTTCTCATAAATTTTATGTCACAAGTTTGAAAGTATTTTAATATATAAATGATTGCTATGTGTGCCTCTTTACTATGAGTATGCACATTAAAATAAAACTTTTGCTTTAAAAAAGGTACAAATTTAATTTTGTTTTGTTGTTTTTTTGTACCAAATAAAGAACTTTCTATTAAGAATTTTGACCACTACTACCTAACATAAAGAGACTTTGGATTTCATGTAGAACAAAGCATCGAGATCACAGCATAGCAGATAGAACGGCAATCTATGCGGAATTGAATTAAAAACTTCTTTTATTTATTTTCAGAAAAGCTGAATGTCCATCTGAATGATGCAAAAAAGAATGGTATCATAGTGACATTTATTGATACCAACATGAATTCACACGAGCTTAGAGTTGAGGTTTCCAATGAAAAACAATTCCATCACACGGAAAAGTTTGACATGCTTCCATACAACCTGATTATCAAGAAAAGTTTATGTATAAGTAAGTTTTTGTCATTTTTATGTGGCCAGAAATACATTATGATTTTCAAAAAAAGTTCATTTATAAGTAAGTTTTTGTCATTTTTATGTGGCCAGAAATACATTATGATTTTCAAAAAAAGTTCATTTATAAGTAAGTTTTTGTCATTTTTATGTGGCCAGGAATACATTATGATTATCAAAAAAAGTTCATGTATAAGCAAGGACTTGTATAGAAGGATAGGAAACTTGTATCTCCTGACAAAATGTTGATAAAACAGCATACGAAGGATTCATTATTTGGCAAATTAATCAACTCACAGGCAACTGATTTCTTAACATAAACTGTAAGTTGTATGTAATCTTAAATGTTTAAACATGTTTGGATCATGCAAAACAATCTTGAATTAAAGATATTGAGGCTTGAAGGAAAATTTCTTGTAATTTGTTTTATTTTAACTGCAGTATACAAATTTTGTAATCAGATTCACTTCAACAATTTTAAACACAAATTGCTGGGAATAGTATTGTTTTGATGACAATTTCCTTCTGCAATGTAACAATTTTGATTTGTGTTCTTGAGGTGAACGGAATTAAGCTAAGATAATTGAAAACAAGATATTGTGAGATTTTGCGTGAATACGTGAGCATTCAAAAATTCTCAATCAATTGCTTTTCTTTCTCTATATAATTCCTTGATATAGGTAAGTTTTTGTCATTTTTATGTGGCCATGGATACATTATGATAATCAAAACAAGTTCATGTATACTTAAGTTTTTATCATTTATGATGTGGCCACCAGTGCATTATGCAATGGCTTTGATAGATTAGGGGTACCGGTAAACAAAATCTGCCAATTTTGAGAGAAATTGAAATTTAAAAAAAGGTATCTGTAATGGTTATTTGTTGATATTTGATGTTCGACAACAAAACTGTTTTAATTGAATTTATAAATATAATGAGAGGTTATAAGGGAGAGAAAAAAAGACTTTCAGTTCCCAGCTTGTAACTTTTGAATGACTCAACGTTCATACTCTCATAAAAAATTATAAATGTTTTATGTATTTGAAAAATAATGTGAAAATTTTAATAGGAAGTACAACACAGTGAGAAAATATAAATATTTAAAATGACCCATGGCTGACAGTAATGTCGCCCATTTTTTTTACATTAACGTCATTGAAATATGCGAACAGCACTGTTTTACTGGATCTCCTGGTTTCTGTAATGTTTGAGAGTTTAGATATTCAAGCGTTTGTGCAAAATACTATGATGAATACTTCCGGTGCTGACTGTGACCTACAAAAATAGTAATTTCTTTTACAATTACTACAGGTACTCAACCCTAACCCTATCTAAGGATGTTTACTGCATGTTCATGCATTTATTTTAATTAAAAACGCATTGAAAATAATATAAAAAGCATACAAAAACGCATCGAGTTCAAGGATTTACTCTTATGACAGCACATCTGTGGCCCACCGCTTTGTTTTCGAATCATGTATTCGCACTTCATCTCAGACATTTTAGTCTATTACAGAAAACCCTAAGATGATCAAATAACTAAAAAATAAGACTCCGGGTTTCCAATTTCATTTAGTTTCTACAAAATTAACATGTATGTGATAAGGATTCAGTCCACAATGGGAAAGGTGTGATAAACTCCGACTGACCCGGTCACTGTGATTCCGGCTGCAGGAAAATGGCAAACGTTGCATGTGTGATAAGGGCTATGTTTGAATGCACCAATAACAGTTAATTCAAATGATTGATATTAGTGCATTTAAACACCACAATCACACGCCATATTTGCCTTTTCCTTACAGCTGAATCTTGCCTGGTGAGATGGAATCTGGCTGGGTTTCAGTATCACCCTGCCGGAAGTGAAAGACGTCAGTAACTTTGATAAAAATGACTTACTGAAATGATCAGGTAAATTGTTTTGTCTTATTACTTGTTTTAAAACATTTGACAAACATAACCATTAGTCCTCAAGTTTTAATTTTCAGCATTGATTTTAAAATCAGGAGATAAAATACTGATTTAGTCAAAACCTTAATATCTACAGCTGTGGGTACTCATATAATCTGTCGTTTGTTTTCATAGAGGCATGCCCAGCAGGAACAGAGGTATCCCATACAGGAGATAAATGTGATGTCTGCGGGGAAAATACATATCGTGATCCTACAGAGTCATTCATGTGCACACCCTGTAAACCTCCTCTGCACACAAACAAGAAAGTTGGATCAACACATGTTTCTCATTGCATACTTGGTGTGTTGGAATTTTACTATAATTGTTGTCCAATTTATCTAAGTAATCCAATTCTATGACATCTGGTCCCAACCTCATGCTGTTTTTTATTGAAATAGAACATGCTTCACTTTGTTTAAACTTATTTATTTTACGATGATTGTGAAGCAAGTTACTTAAACAAGTCACTCTTGAAGTCTTCCAGGGTAGAACCAGTACTAAACATATACCAGTCTCTTTAAAATCAGATCATAGTGTTTTTTCTAGACCAGAAAAGGGGCAGGGAGCAAGAAAAAGGGGTAGGGAGCAAAGTTTGTGTACAATTGGCATATTGATTGTCAAACTTTTTCTTTGGTGGTTTCTTTAAATGTAGGATTGTCTCCCCTTAACATTATGCATGTGTAAATCACAAGTATTAGAGTTTGAATAAGATAGGTAGAAGTGAGAGAAATTCAGGGAGAAGTGAATATTTCTCTATAAGTATGACCAATTTATTATGTTGTATTTAGTCTTTGTTCTTTATTGAATAACTATCACAGAAGTTAGTTTAAAACATTATCTTAAACATTGCCTTTTCTTTTTTAATGATTGCTTATTGTCATAACATACTAGAAGGACAATGTCAAGCCTCCAAAGCTATTCAATTGGTCCAAGAGAACTTTGCAATATGATAAATAAATGCAATCTTTGATAGCCTTGAAATACCTAGAAAATTGTCAACTATATTTCAAATATTTAAAAAAGCCCACATAATTAATGTTGATTGTTGTTTTCAATACTGTATGTAAATCATGATATGACTGTCAAAAGAAAATTATACACTGAATATACACAACCAGTAAGCAATAAGTTAATTAAATTACTATAGTACCCCATACACATTTTCTAATTTTTTTTATATTAACGTTCACTTTTTCACAGAAGAAAATTTACATACATGCAGTTCCAATTATTGTAAATCTACAAAATATTCATAAAATTACTGGAACCTAACGCTGACGTTATACAATTTGTGGTCTATTGCAAATTCTCTGCAGAAACATATTCAGATTTTAGAAATTGCCACCATTTTGGCAAGGGAGATAATATTTTTATTGCTGAAACCAAGTTACATATTTAGCAAGAGAAGGAATAGCATGTTGTATCCGTAAACTATCTATAAATGTTTAACACATGTATTTGATTGACAGTTTATTTGTTTATACATCTTGTAATTGGGGCAGCAAGGCACATTTAAACAAAGAAGGGCGGCATTTTTAGGGCAGAAGGGCTGAGTCTAAAAGGGGCAGGGCGCTGTGCCCTTTCATTCCGCTCTAGAAAAAACCCTAAGATCAACTTTAGCTTCAATACTCTATGCACAGTAGATCCGCCGGCCATGCGTAGAGGGTCACCTCAGATGTTTTCATAGTTCTGAATGATGAAACTGGTCTGTACTTCATTTTCATAGTTCTGAATGATGAAACTGTCCTGTACTTCATTTTCGTAGTTCTGAATGATGAAACTGTCCTGTAATTCATTTTCATAGTTCTGAATGATGAAACTGTTCTTTAATTCATTTTCATGAATAGTTCTGAATGATGAAACTGTTCTGTACTTTATTTTCATAGATCTGAATGATGAAACTATCCTGTACTTCATTTTCATGAATAGTTCTGAATGATGAAACTGTTTTGTACTTTATTTTCATAGTTCTGAATGATGAAACTATCCTGTACTTCATTTTCATGGTTCTGAATGATGAAACTGTCCTGTACTCTGTTTTCATAGTTCTGAATGATGAAACTGTCCTGTACTTTTATTTCATAGTTCTGAATGATGAAACTGTCCTGTACTTCATTTTCATGAATAGTTCTGAATGATGAAACTATCCTGTACTTCATTTTAATGAATAGTTCTGAATGATGAAACTGTCCTGTACTTTATTTTCATAGTTCTGAATAATGAAACTATCTTGTACTTTATTTTCATAGTTCTGAATGATGAAACTGTCCTGTACTTTGTTTTCATAGTTCTGAATGATAAAACTGTCCTGTACTTTGATTTCATAGTTCTGAATGATGAAACTGTCCTGTACTTTGTTTTTCATAGTTCTGAATGATGAAACTGTCCTGTACTTTGATTTCATAGTTTTGAATGATGAAACTGTCCTGTACTTCATTTTCATAGTTCTGAATGATGAAACTATCCTGTACTTCATTTTCATAGTTCTGAATGATGAAACTGTCCTGTACTTTGATTTCATAGTTTTGAATGATGAAACTGTCCTGTACTTCATTTTCATAGTTCTGAATGATGAAACTATCCTGTACTTCATTTTCATAGTTCTGAATGATGAAACTATCCTGTACTTCATTTTCATGAATAGTTCTGAATGATGAAATTATCCTGTACTTCATTTTTATAGTTCTGAACGATGAAACCGTCCTGTACTTCATTTTCATAGTTCTGAATGATGAAACCATCCTGTACTTCTTTTTCAAAGTTCTGAATTATGAAACTGTTCTGTAATTGATTTTCATAGTTCTGATCAAACTTTCCAATTACATTTTAACTGAGTTATTCAAATTTCAGGAAACTGTTTACAACCAATGGACATCGTTTTTGCAGTGGATGCCTCTCTAAGTATCTTGGGTTATCAGTTTGCACTCATGAAGTTAGCATTGATGAATATTGTCTCGTAGTAAGTACCCTATACCATTGCTTATGGATCTGTTGTAAATAGATTTGGGTGGGTTATGGCAAGGTTAAAAAAGAAAGTCTCCATTAACCAGTTCTTTTTGTATCAAAATCATTATTTAAGAATTTCTGTCGGTTTCATACACATTTACAAACATATTTAATATAAAAAAAGTATTTCAACATAAAAGGATGCTGGTTTGTTTGAACTGTTGGTTATATTCAATGTATTTATATATATAACGAAGGTCACCATTAAACAACGGAGGTTATAGCTATTTTTGCGTTTAATATTAGTTGTATTCAAAGGAGAACGAACCCAAAAGTGTAATATGTTAAATAAATGTAAATGATTTCACTGTATCTTCACTGATCCAACAAGCTTCTGTCTGTCCTTTAGGCCATAATAAATTTTCATGCTGCCTGACCCTTTTTATTGTCACACCAAAAAATCAAATATACATTTTTTTATAAAAAAAAACAAAACAATATTTACAAAAAAAAAAGAAAAATGAAAACCTCCCACCCTTCCCATTTTTAAGAAAAATTTGGATGATAATCTAGCAATTAATTTATGATGGCCTTATATAGCATGTGAGTAGTTATGAATCTTTAACTGGATCCTACTCATATAAAGCAATCAGTTCGTGTATGTAAATTGTCCGTCCAGTTCCCATGTGTTGCATGTAAAACCGTATATAAATCATAGTTGACACCAAATCTATTGGTTTGGTAGATGCCTTGATATTGTGTTTATGGTTTTCATTGTAGCTAGGCACGCTCACCGTAGTTTGGTCTGTACATTTGTGTCTGGTTATTTACAAATGATTACCTTCAGATGTATATATTTATACAATTTCTATATAGATGTATGCTTTATTTTGTCCCAATCAATACATAAACTAAAACTAAAACAAGTTATGTCCTAACAAGCAGAAGACATATACCAATGTTAATGGAATAAATTGAATTTTTAAATTAGATCTTTCTATCAATTTTTATATTTCCCTCAGAAACAATTAATTAATACATGCTTTCTGTATATTCCAGCATGTTACAATGTTCTACATAACAATGATTACATTGCAGTTTTGATGTTGGAGAGAATCATACTATGTTTGGTATAGTGCCATTTTCCAATGAGGTGGTGAGCGACCAAGTGCTTTACCTAAACACTTCAAACGACAAGTCAACCATTTTTAATTTCATTGATGGACTACGTCAGCCGTCAGAATCTGGTCAGTAATGTACTAGCTTTAAAAAGATAGATAATATCATAAGAGTTATTTATATGATTAATTTGGTTTCATATTGGGCCTGTTATTGATCCAAGGATTAATTGGTGTTATATTATCCACCGCCACCGATGTTAGAGCAGAGTGGGGGATATAGACGGCTGCGTCCGTCCATGCATCCCCTGCTATCTCATTCAGTTGTGATTGGAATCTCAATTAACTTGGCACAAATGTTCACTAGGACAAGATGATGTGTAATGCAAATGACTTAGGTCTGTTTGTAAAAGGTCAGGGTCATAAACTCAAGGTCAAGTGTTTGAAAATCCAATATGTACACTGTGTTTCCTCTTGTCGGGACTGTATTTCTTCTTTATTTGTGGTTGGAATTTTGAATAACTTGGAAAAATGTTCACTAGGACAGGACGATGTGTCATGCGAATGACTTCCGTCTGTTTTTCAAAGGTCAAAGTCATAGCTCAAGGTCAAGTGTTTGAAAATCCAATGTATATCTTCTTAAGTTGTAATTGCAATTTTAAATAATTTGGCACAAGTGTTAACTAGGACAAGACAATGTGTCAGTTCTGTCATGGGTCATGTTAGTTAAAGGTCAAGGTCACAGCACTGTCCATCTGCTGCTGTCCACACCTCATCTTATTTAGTTGTTAATCGAATTTTGAGTAACTTGGCACAAACATTCACTAGGACAAGACGATGTGTCATGCAAATGACAGGTCTGTTTATCAAAGGTCAAGGTCATAGGTCAAGTGTTTGAAAATCCTATGTATAAACTGTGTTTCGTCCGGTTCGGACCATATCTTCTTTAGTTTTAATTGCATTTATAAATAACTTGGCACAAATGTTCACTATGACAAGATGATGTGTCATGTCACTGACTTGGGTCTATTTGTCTATGGTCAAGGTCACAGCTCCGTCGGTCCGTCTGCTGCTGTCCGGACCTTATCTTCTTTAGTTATAATTGGATTTTTAAATAACTCTGCACAAATATTAACAAGGACAAGATGATGTGTCATGTAAATGACTTGGGTCTGTTCTTCAAAGGTCAAGGTCACAGCTCTGTCCATTCACTGCTGTCCGGACTGTATCTTCTTTAGTTGTGATTGGATCTTTAAATAAATTGGCACAAATTCTAACCAGCCCAAGACAATGTGTGATGCAAAATTTGGGTCTGTTTGTCAAAGATAGTTTTTCTTTCGTTTTGGGGTTATAACTGACATATTTATGGTTCGATTTAGAACATCACACCAGTGCTTACTGGGACAAGCCAATGTGTCATATAACAGTCGGTGATGTATTTCAGTTTGCAACATTTACATGTGATATCTATGCTCGGCCACTTTTTCATTTTGCATTTTGGACCTGTTATTGATCCAAGGGTTAATTGGTTTTGTATTGGCCCTGTTATTGATCAAAGGATTAATTGGTTTCAATATTGGCCTTGTTATTGATCCAAGGATTTATTGGTTTCATATTGGCTCATATTGAGCCAAGGATTAATTTGTTTCGGTTTTGGCTCTGTTATTGAACCATTGGACTATTTGGTCTCATATTTGCCCTGATATTGATCCAATGATTAATTGGTTTCATATTGGCCCTGTTATTGATCCAGGGATTAATTGTGTTCATATTGGCCCTGTTATTGATTTGAGGATTAATTGGTTTCATTTTGGCCCTGTTATTGATGCAAGGATTAATGTGTTCATATTTGCCCTGTTATTGATTCGAGGATTAATTAGTTTCATATTGGCCCTGTTATTGATGCAAGGATTAATTGGTTTCAATATTGGTCCTTTCATTGATCCAAAGATAAATTGGTTTCAATAATGGTCCTGTTATTGATTCAGGGATAAATTGGTTTCATATTGGCTCTGTTATTGATCCAAGAATTAATTGGTTTCATATTGGCCCTGTTATTAATCCAAGGATGAATTGGTTTCATATTGGCCCTGTTATTGATCGAGGGATTAATCGGTTT
Source organism: Panopea generosa (assembly GCA_029582155.1). Classification (NCBI taxonomy): domain Eukaryota; kingdom Metazoa; phylum Mollusca; class Bivalvia; order Adapedonta; family Hiatellidae; genus Panopea; species Panopea generosa. Next base: position 93,890,622 of record CM055895.1, read on the forward strand.
CGTTTAGGGCCCTTAATGGATCCAAATATTTTTTTTTATATTTGCCCTGTTATTGATCCAAGGATTAATTGGTTTCATAGTTGACCTGTTATTGATCCAAGGATTAATTGGTTTCATATTGGCCCTGTTATTAATCCAAGGATGAATTGGTTTCATATTGGCCCTGTTATTGATAGAGGGATTAATTGGTTTTGTTTTTGGCCTTTTATTGATCCAGATATATTTTTTATATATATTTGCCCTGTTATTGATCCAAGGATTAATTTGTTTTATAGTTGGCCTGTTATTGATCCAGGGATTAAATGGTTTTACACTGGCCCTAGTCTTGATCCAAGGATTTATTGGTTTCATATTGGCCCTGGTATTGAGCCAAGGATTAATTGGTTTTGGTATTTGCTCTGTTATTGAACCATTGGATTAATTGGTTTCATATTGGCCCTGATATCGACCCAATGATTAATTGGTTTCATATTGGCCCTGTTATTGATTCAAAGATTAATTGGTTTCAATAGTGGCCCTGCTGTTGATCAAAGGATTAATTATGTTCATATTGACTATGTGATTAATTTGAGGATTAATTGGTTTCATATTGGCCCAGTTATTGATGCAAGGATTAATTGGTTTCAATATTGGTCCTTTTACTTATCCAAAGATTAATTAGTCTCATATTGATCCTGTTGTTGATCCAAGGATTAATTGGTTTCATATTTGCTGTTTTTGATACAACGAATGTCATGGGTTCCAAAACACAGGCAATAGGCCTATATCTCAGTTTTAAAGTCCCATTAAACACAATTCTTGATATAAACAACAATTAAAATTTAATGTGTTTGTAAAATTGCTGAAGCCACATCTAAAATCTCCTTATTGACTGTTTTTGGTTCTACTAGCCAAAGGCCAAAACGGCTTATTTGATTGTGCATTGCCCATCATTTGCTGTCCATTATAATAATAGCAATAATTCTGACAAAACTAGGACTGTTTACCTTAGATATAGTAATCACAGCCTGCGCACTTCGTCTGGTATATCATGTCCAGCGTGTCATTTTGTCATGCATGGATGGATTTTGTTAATACTTGCTACAAATGATCAACATAACATGAAGACATGCGGTGTGTAAAACACACATCCGTACCTCAGAGGTCAAGGACACACTTTGAGTTTGTTTGACAACACTTTGAGTCTGTGAGATTTTGTGACTGGCTTGTAACTGTCATGCACAGATGAATTTTATAAATACTTGCTACAAATGATCAACATAACATGACGACGTGTCATGCGTAAACCCAGACTCCCACTTCAAAGGTCAAGGTCACAATTTAACTTTGTTTTGACGACACTTTTAGTCAGTTAAATATTTTGTGTCAGGTCTGTTACTTTGTCAACCATGGATGAATTTAAAAAATGCTTGGTTCATTTCATCAGCATGGCAAGATGATGTATCACTTGTAAGACCCAGAACCTTACATCAGAGGTAAAGGTCACACTTTCATTTTGTTTGATATTTCATGTCTGGTCTCTATCTTTGTCTTACATTGAGGGAATTAAAATAGCTTGACTCAAGTGATCAACATATTATGATATATCACTTGCATTTACCTGTAGAAATACCCAGACCATTGCATCAGATGTCAAGGTCAAGGTTACACAAAGGTCAAGGGAACGTTTTAATGTAAAAAAACCACATGAAATTGCATGTCTAGCCTGAAATGTCAGTCCATTACTCTTGATATTCATGGATACATCACTACCTAGTATAACATATATTGTTTTTTTCACAAACCATTTGGGACCAATGACATTTCTTGTTTTTTTTTGGGGAATACAAAAGTATTATTAGAGTAGGGGCAATATTAATTGGTAGGTAGGAAAAGGACAAACAAACAATATTTTATTTTAGGCCTCATAATTGTTTGTTTCTTTGAATATTTACTATTCTAATATTTATTTTATGCCATCGAGGTCAAACAGACAATCAGTTAACCTAACCACTCTTTCCAGAGATCCTGGAAGGTTAACCAGTACTCGGGCAAACCCATCTCTGCAAGTAACTGATAACTGTCCAACTTGAATCAGAGGAGACAAACAAAATTAAATGACATTAAGACACAATGTCCCATATCATGGACACTGTTGCCAGGCAGAGATTCGACTTCGCAACCTACGGATTGATAGTCAGATGTGCTACTGGCTGCGCTAACCGGTTTTGGCTCAACTAACAGTATATAATTTTTGAATATTTATCACAATAGGAACGGGCACTGCCAAGGCTATCTTTCACAGCCAAAATGTCATTGAAACTGGACGTTCAGAAGTGTTTAAAGTCATCATGATCTTGACGGATGGTAACCCGAATAATCCTTACAGAACCAGAGAGGCAGCAAGAAATGCAAGAGAACAGTTCAACAGAGTTGTTACAGTTAGTATAGGCACAAATGTACAACTAGAAGAAATAAACAGCCTGTCTAATGAGCAGTCAAGCTTCTTATTTCCTACTTTCTTGGATCTAGCCAAGGATAAAACACTGGCCAAAAACATATGTGAAGGTATGTTATAATTAATGAAAGTATCATTTTATTCATTAACTCAACTAGAGAGATTGAGATATATATGTTTTTTCGGAATACTGTTTTGTGACAAGACAGTTGAGTTAACACTGTTCTTTGACAGCTCTTGTTAATATTTTACTGATAGACAATCAATAATGATTTAGATGAGTCCGAGAGTTAACTCAGTATGTTAACAGCATCCTTGTTACTTAACATGTTGTTGTATGGTGTTTAATGTCGCTTTCAACAATTTTAAGCTCTACTGGCCAAAGGCCAGAAGTGCTTATGTGATGACCCGCTGTCCGTTTTCTGTCGTCTGTAAGCAGCACTTTCTCTGAAACCACTAGGCCAATTAAACTGAAACTTCACATGGATGTTTCTTTTGCATAGGAAACTATTCATTTTTTTTTTTTTCAATCTGAAGTTCAAGATGGCTGTCATTACTAAAAATAGTCCAAAACTTAAAAAATCTTCTTCTCATGAGCGTCCCAACAGATTTTCAAAATGTTTATGTAGTAATGATGACCAACTTTAGTTTTGTTAGATTTGTTCAAATGGTGTCCCTAATGTTAAAAATGACCCGGCCCTGATGTTTCTATTGCATAGGAGAATTAAAAAAAATGCTATGGCCACTATGAGTCAGTAGAGCATCCTCAGGCCCTCTTGGGCTTCTTGTTCAGTCATATCTATATGGTGTCTGCTTGAGACTGTATTCAGAGTGCTGTCTCATTGGAGTATCATGCCGCAGACACATGGTATGATACCTCACCCAGTCACATTAAACTGACACCGGGTCGACCAGACTTCTAAGTGCTGAGTTTCAATCAAGGAAGCTTCTAGTACCATTTTCAAAGTCTCTGGTATGACCCGGTTGGGGATCGAACCCATGACCTTTGGCATGTGAGGCGGACCCTCTACCACTAGACCAGGCTGCGGTCTGTTACTAAACATAAATTTTTTTTTATCATAGATACATTTACGTGCAGCAAAAATGTGAAGATAACATTGCTTGTGGACAATATTGATGGTACATCACTAGTTGCAGCTGCCAGAGACTTTCAAACTCAGCTGGATGAGAGGTATATTAATTGCATTGGTAGCTGTTACGATAATAACAAATGACTTTATTAGAGCTGAAAAGTACATTAACTGTCAATAAATGATCACAAATCAATGATAGAATTGGACTACTAAATTACAGAGCCATCATTCAACTTTTATTGATGTAATTCAACACAAACAACTGTTTCCTTCTCCATTCACTTGATTATTGTTCAGAGGTACACTTGGATCCCATTGTAAAGCAGTTCGGTATAACACAAAACTCATTATAATGCGTTCTGCTATTGCTCCCAAATTTAGAAAAAACTCGCGGTATGATAATTGATAAATTGATCGAAAATCTCAGCTTAATTGCTAAGTGTTTGTGAGCTTGTTACGTTTTTACAAACTGACCATGTATTTGTGCATCAACTACACCTTGATTATTCAGATTGACATGATAACAACTTCTTATTGATATAAACAAAATCGCTTTAAATTGATTTATTCCAACAAACAATAGGCTGTCATATTAATCACACATTGTCATGTGTTTGTTTTCAACCAGATAAAGTATTGCCAAATAGTAGCCCAGTGCATCTTGGGATATTTATAATGGGGTCCCGGGTAATAATCGTGGGTTCATTCTGTGTATCCCGGCAACCGCATTATAATGGGACCCCATTGTAGTAATATTTCTAAATTTTATTGTAAATTACTGAAAAATTTAGAAAGCAAGGCTCATTGACGTATTTAAATGCCAGATAAACTAATGAAAGGAAGTTGAAAATGTTCAGTGTGCAAATATCTACTAGGAAATGATATTCGACTTAGGATAAGGAACATTTTATAAAATACCAGAAAATTTTGTCAATCTGATTTGGGTATTTTTATATTGTATGGATAATTAAAAAATGTTAAAGTTATATTTAATAAGGCATTTAGTTGTATAAGTATTGTATTTTAGTATTATTAAATAGTTTGTTTACTAATTGTGTTACTCTGTACCAATTTGGGTTTGAAGTTTAAAATTCAGCCACTGTGTATATTTATGCACTCTTGATTGTTACAAAGGGTTCATTGTAGCAGAGTTGTCTAAAGCGCTGTAAGAGGATCACTTACCTCTCAACATTAAGGTTATGGGTTCAAGTTCAGCTTGGCCTATAGCTTCCTTATGTTAACCAATTGCTTACAGAAGGGCAGTGATTCTACTTGGATTCAATTTGTGGTCTAATCCTCCACCAAAAAAGAACTGGATATGCTATATAATAATATGTAATGTTTAAAAAATGGCGTTAAAAATCATTGATATAAAAATGAATAGAACATACTCATGCAAATACTGTAATGCCATTTTTATGAATATTTATTTCAATATATTCCAGTTACAACCAGGTGACTGAAATACACTACACTAGCCTTGCTGCTCTTAGAACTGAGATACAACTTATTCTCCCAATCAAGGAAACAAAGAAGACCTTGCTCTTTGTTGTCATTACAAGATCCCATATTATTGATCCTGACACCAAGGATATGGTCAACTCGCTTCGTGTCGCTGGGGGCATTGTCTCAGTTATTAATGTCAACAATCTGGAGAACAGACAGTTTTATGGCATTGTGTCTAATAAAGATTTGCTGTTTAAGACGGACAAGTTCAACAAGATGCCATGGTACCGGTATATTGAACGAGAGTTCTGTAAAGGTAACGTATTTTACCTAATTATTAATTAACTTTATTGTATAAACCTTGTTATCAAGGCCAAGAACTGAACACGGCCAATACAAAAAAACGGCCAATATAAGCCCATGGTGCACATGACCTTGAAAAGTCCTTGAACAATGAACATGAACCTGGAAGGTGCAGGGAGATGAATGGGGCCTTGAAAAATACTTGATTTTCATGCATATGCATTGAAAAGAACTTGATTTTACGAAAACTAGTAAGAGTGTGGATTAAAATGTATTTGCTAGAGATTCGGGCTAGCAATGCATATAGACTAGGGTCATTAATTTTGACACAAACTTTTGATTACTCTTTGATAAGATATCTAGATTATGGTTTAATGTTACATGGTGTTCAATAGCTTTAACATAACATAACTTTATCATCATATAATGGGTTCTGTCATCAGCCACGGTCACATGTTGAGCCATGCACTTTGTCCACATTTGCTTGGAACTGGTTCTACCCAGGAAGTTATTCATCATGATTTGTGTAAGCATTGTTTCTTGGAGTTGGTGTAAAATAAGTCAGTTTAAACTGTTTACAAATTTACAGCTCCTTGCGGGGATGGCCATGAGCGACAGATGGACGGCAGCTGTGGCAAATGTAAGGCAGGCACTTACAGGGCCGCATCACAAAGTCACACGTGTGTTAAATGTTCAGAGGGCAAAACAACAGCCAGTGAAGGAGTTACTTTGAGCAGCTTTTGTATTCGTGAGTATGGTTGCCATAGAAACAACTGAAGTATATTTTATACATCAATTCAGTCTCATTAATACATATAACTTTAGTTACCTGCAAGATAGATTTAATTAATTTCATGTGGAATTACGAGTGAAAGGATTGATATTTAAGGTTGATAAAAAACACACTAACAAGCAAGTGTAGTAAGATACCTGTAAGATAGACATGGAAAATATCTGTAAGATAGACTTGGAAAGTTATGTGGAATTACGAGTGTTGGGAGTGGGGGGATTGATATTTAAGGTTGATAAAAAAACACACTAACAAACAAATGTAGAAGATACCTGTAAGATAGACTTGGAAAGTTATGTGGGATTACGAGTGGGGAGTGGGGGGATTGATATTTAAGATTGATAAAAAAAACACACTAACAAACAACTGTAGTAAGATACCTGTAAGATAGACATGGAAAATACCTGTAAGATAGACATGGACAGTTATGTGGAATTACGAGTGTGGGGAGTGGGGGGATTGATATTTAAGGTTGATAAAAAAAAAAAACACTTACAAAAAAATGTAGTAAGATACCTGTAAGATAGACATGGAAAATACCTGTAAGATAGACATGGAAAGTTATGTGGAATTACGAGTGTGGGGAATTGATATTAAAGGTTGATAAAAAAACACACTAACAAACAAAGGTAGTAAAACACCTGTAAGACTTGGAAAGATAGGTGAAATAACGAGTGAGGAGTGAAGGGATTGATATTTTAGATTGAAAAAAAAAAACACCAACAAAAGAACATTTATATTTATTTTTACTCATTTGCATGATATAAAATGGTTGTGATTTCCAGCAAACTGCAGAGCTGGCACCAAGACTGTGGATGATGACTGTATAGACTGTGATAGAGGAACATACCAAGAAGACGAGTTCCAGGAAGAGTGTGTGCCATGCCCATCTGGTTTTACTACCATGAATGTGAAGTCTATATCTGCATCAGAATGTATAGGTAGGGCCACCTTTAATAAATTGCTTGTTTGCCACTTCCAACTCATACCAATTTGGGGTGGGTAGGTAGGTAAGTTATTATTTTGTAATCATTCGGAGAATCTTTTTAAGGACATGTAATGACCCAGAATATTTTAAATGAACACCAAAATTTTGTTGTTTTTTTAGCTCTACTGGCCAAAGGCCAGAAGTGCTTATGCGATGACGCGTTGTCTGTCGTCCGTCGTCTGTCGTCTGTTAGTAGCACTTTCTCTGAAACCACTAGGCCAATTAAACTGAAACTTCACATGGGTGTTTCTATTGCATAGGAGATTATACAGAAGATTTTTTTTTTCGATCTGAAATTCAAAATGGCCGCCGTTACTTAAAATAGTCCAAAACTTAAAAAATCTTCTTCTCATGAACGACCCAACAGATTTTCAAAATGTTTATGTAGTAATAATGACCAACTATAGTTTTGTTAGATTTGTTCAAATGGTGTCCCTAGGGTTAAATTTGACCCTGCCCCGAGGGTTCAATTAGGGGACACATGTCATAATATATATTTTTTTTTTTTTTTTTTTAAATGGAAATGATTTTGCTTATATCTTCACAGAAGCATTGTTTAGTGAAGGAGGTTCAGATTTGTAAAAATGGCTGGGTTCCACTGTCTTAAGGGGTCAGGAGGGGCCCCAAAAGGGTAAAAATTGGGAATTACTAAATTCGTTTTCTTAAGAACCGGTATGTCAGATTTGTTCATATTTTGCATAAATTATCCCTATGTCAGGCCTTCTAAAATTGCCGGTTTTTCGGTTTTTGGACCGATTTCTGAAGTTCAAAACCGGTTTTCGTTTCAAAGTTTAATAAAAAATCGGTCCAGATATTTTCAAAGTTCAATAAAAAATCGGTCCAGATATTTTCTATCGGTCGTATAAAATCTCATAAATTGCTCTTACCATGCCATACTGACCTGCGAAATACGCCTTGCGGCAATATCATTTGACCCAATAATCCGTTTGTTTTGTCACCTGCTGTGCGAAATGATATCAATTTCGACTAATCCATTGACGGTATTAGGGGAATTTATTGGAAGAGTCTATCGCTATGTAGCATGCCTTCGATGTGTGATCAGTGACGCGTTCTGTCGGTTCATCAAAAGACTGTGTTTGCGTTCAATATTTCTTTGATATACCGCTAGCCAAAGCTAAAACGATCGGACCGAATATTGTTTGCGTCATTAAAATATTTGATAAAACATCCAGTGTTACTTGTTTGTTTCATTTTTTTAAAAAAATAACTTTAATTATAAAATTAATGACATTAATTAATGAAAGTGATAGAACCCGGACCGATTTTGTTTTGATGTGGGACAGGTTCTGAATGATTTATTTTGGTGGTTGAACCGTTACATTGGTTTCCACGGTGATTATTTCACGCAGCTTCCGGAACTTGCATCACTTCCGGTTCGATGGAACATTTTTAATGTAATGAAAATTATTCAGTAAAGGGGAAACATAATGTCAGTCATTAAAATGTACACATTGTGATAAAGTATGTTATAAATAATACACAAATAAACTTGAAATCGTTTCCTATTAATAAATAAACGGAGAAATACACGATGCAGTTGACATGGTGGGTGGGGTATGCATATATGTAATGGCATAATGTAAGGCAATTTTAGTGATTTTTTTAAAACTAACTGCGATTCTTACGGTAGTAAAAAACCTGGACCGATTTGCATTTTGGAATTTTAGAAGGCCTGCCCTATGTGTAGGGGTTTGATTGCAGATAAGAATTTAGGGGCTTAAATTTATAGGGGCCCTGTATTATGGGACTTAGAATTTTACATAGGGATACTATAGGAAAACAGAAAATTCTCTTTTTCTTTCATTTGTTCTCAAACCACTAGGCCAATTAGACTGAAACTTCACATGGGTGTTTCTATTGCATAGGAGACTATACAGAAGATTTTTTTTTTATCTGAAATTCAAGATGGCCGCCATTACTAAAAATAGTCCAAAACTTAAAAAATCTTCTTCTCATGAACAGGCCCAACAGATTTTCAAAATGTTTATGGAGTAATGATGACAAAATATAGTTTTGTTAGATTTGTTCAAATGGTGTCCCTAGAGTTCAAAATGATGTTTCTATTGCATAGTAGATTTTCAAAAAGTGCTATGGCCACTATGAGTCAGTAGAGCATCCTCAGGCCCTCTTGGGCCTCTTGTTTTGGACACCCAAAACAGTTTTCCTGACTGGCGGGATTGTTTTGGGTTGGCTGACAGAGGCAAATAAACTTTTTTTTTTCATTCAAATCTAGGGGGAAAACAGTACCAGTATCTGCATCAGAATATATAATGTAATGGTGAATACAAATATCAAAATCTGCATCAAAATTTATAATAGATTATGTGATTTGTGTCCAGTCAGCTAATCTGGTCAATTCAAATTTTGTGTGTTGTTCTTCTGTCTGTCAACAATTTCTTTAAACAAATTCTTCTCTGAAACATCCGGACAGAGTTGCACAAAATGTGATGTGCAGCATTCTTACATGAATTCTAGATACATTACAAAGGTGCTGTCTCAAGATCACTAACATCTCACTGCTGAGGTTGTAGGTTTGAGTCCTGCTCGCTGTAAAAACGTTTGTGAGAAAGTTTGTTGATTACTTGCTGAAGGACAGGTTCTACTCAAATGCATCTTGAGGTCTTCTGCCATTAATAAAACTGGATATGCCATAATACCAGAAATGTGTTGAAAATGGCATTTAACACCAATTAAAAAAAAAAATGATAATTTGATTAATACATCTAAAATCAGTGTTCTGTATAGGGTAGCATTTTATGTCTAAGAAAATTAATCGTGATGTTATAATAATTATGTATGAGAAACTGCTGATAGATTGTTAAACACCAAGAATACCTGTCCATCACCCTTCTCTAGTCTGGTCAGCTCCTGTAGTTTGTAAGGGCTTCCCTTCATACTTCTTACACATTCATACTTAGGTGGGATACTCAGGTGGTACCACATGTTTCATATGGTCATTGGAGCCGGGCCCAATTAGCTCAGTCGGTAACACGTCTGACTATCAAGCCAGGGGTCATTAGTTTGAATCCCCACTCCACTACATTCTTTGCGATGATATATATACAACATTACGTCTCATTATTATTTTTCTCTAACTGCTGATTCAAGTGGGAAAGTTATCAGTTACTTGCAGAGATGGGGTGTATTCGAGTTCTGTTTCGCCTTCCAGGATCCCAAGACACAGTGGTTAGGTTAACTGAATGTCTGTTAGCCCTTGATGGCATAACAGTGATGCTAAATATTAATTCATTCAAATGGTCATTGTCAGTCACAGTTGTGACCTTTCTGCACTTAGACTCTATGAAAGTAATGCATGGTGTTCACTGAACTGCTAGATGCAACATCATTAAAGTGGTCAAACTGATTATGGGTGTGGGTGGGGGGTGCAAAAACACCATTGTTGGTTAAAATCACATGTACAAGATTTTAGTTGATGTTTATTGCTGTTACAGCTGACTGCAAGGCGGGAACCATGCTTAAGTGCAGACAGGAAATCCTGTGAAGATTGTCCGATAAACACATACCAAGACAAAGCATTACAATCACAGTGTTTAAAATGTCCAACCAATCTTAAAACAAAGGGAACAAAGTCTGTGAGCATAACAGAATGTAAAGGTAAGCAATTTTCTTTATTCTTTATTAACACATGACAAACATCTATTTGCTACATGCTTAGGTCGCAGTCTTCAATATGGGTAACATCATGTTGACTACACACATATAATTCAAAACAGAAACTCTAACAAAATCAAATAAATCATGGTGCTTTAACTTACAGTTGTGAATTGTTTTATCTAGCAGGATTTGGATATTAGCCATTAGTTATCCATTTAGAAAAGGACTTACCCGGAGACAATGGGTCCTAGAATATTACACCGAAAGACTTTACAAACGCAACACTCATAATAAATAGCAATAAAACAATTTGTTCTTTATCAATTTTATTGAAAACTATTTTATTTCATAATGTAACATCTTTCTACCTTTTTTGAAAAGTTTCATCAAAATATTTTGCGTTTATTGCTTCTTTTTTTTTTTGTATCTAATACAATTTTAAAAAATCAATAAATAATTCAATGTTTTATGGCTGTTTATCTGAGTGATGCATTTCTAATGTCTTTTGGTGTGTATAAGAGTTTTTGATGTTTTTTGTTATTTATTTTTCATCATTATTATTCAGATAATAATTTTCATCCCAATGCCTGAAGTAACCCATCTAATTGTTTTGAATGGATATATTGCATTATACTATTTCACCATCAGTAAATAGCATTCAAATTTTGTCTTGTAAATACTCAATAAACACATGGTTTTCAGATGCCTGCCAAACTCCAATGGATGTCATCCTGCTTATAGATGCATCTACAAGTATTTCACGAGCTGAGTTTAACCTTGTGAAAGGATTTTGTGCCAATGTGGTCTACAGGTATGTAATATTAACTATTTAACATAAAAATAAAAAAGTTCCAATTATTCGGCCATGTAGCAGCACTTCAAAAAATTATTCAACATAGCATAACTACAGTGTCACATGAAAACCTGAGTGGCTACCTCATAGGTCATGGTCACATACAAGACTCGGGCATATGGATGCTGTGTATTTCCATATACTGCGTTGTTATCCATGTCTGCCCTGTAAATTCCTAATTATAAACTGATTTTTAAATAATTTCTTAGAAGTGTTCAGCATAATATGACAATGGGTCATGCACAGCAACTGTGTGACTTCTTCAAAGGTCAAGATCACATACAAGATTTAGACATATTTCCATAGACATAGACTGCATTATTGGCCATGTCTGACCTGTAACTTTTAAATGCATGGACCAACTTTTAAATAACTTCACAGTATGCATGACAATGTGTCTGGCACAAAAACTGATTGGCTACCTCAAATGTTAAGATCACTTACAGAACCATATAGTGTCCACCCTGTATCTTCCAAATGCAAGGACAGATTTTTAAAAAACACAGCAGAAGTGTCCAACATAACATGTCAACATACAAGGGGGGATCAGAAAGTTTGTAGACTTTTGCCATAACCTTTTTATTTATCATTGTATTCTAATAATTCTCATGGAGCCTGTGCCCCTACATATTTGAAATAATTTTGCAAAAGTTTGATAATTTTTCATCATTAATTTATTTTCTATAGTAACTATGGAAACTTTCGATTATACGTAGTCGATGCAGTTTTTGCTTTTTTCCTACCAATACTATTCAAACAAGTGTAGCGTTGCCAAAATGGGTTTTATTTTTAAATAAAAAATATCATTGTGTGCTGTATCGTATGCTTGTTTACATCCTTTAAAAAAATGCCATCAATTATGCGCATCTCAACATGACGTCAATATTATGATGTTACGGTATGCCATTTTGTCCGAAACAAAATGAAGTCGGGGCACTTGAAAATGGATTAATCACGCGGAATACCGCAGTTCCGTAAAGGTCTGCTCCATGTTAGATAATACACCTACTCAAACAAGTATGTACCGTGAATCTACTGTTTCAAGGTCTCTAGTGTTTAAATTTCACAAAATGAATGTTTTTTTAGAATGCCAGTAATCAGTCATTAAAAAGTCCATTTGAAGCCAAATTTGAATTAAAGCATGTTTTACAGAATGTTGTGTCCAGTATACCATCTTCTGATTTCATTAACATGTTCACTCAATGGTGTAAATGGTAGCAAAAATGTAACTCAGTAAATTTAATACAAAAGCACCTATTTAAAATGTTGACGTTGGTTTTTGTTTAATACAACCTCATCATTTTGCCCCAACTTATCTAACTGCTATGCTTTGAATAGTGCCTTATTTTCTTAATAGTTATCGTATCAGGCTAAAATGTTCAAAATATGTCCCATATACATTTATTTTAAATAAAGTAACAATATTTTGCATTGTATAACTGATATAAATAAGTTATGGCAAAAATCTATGAACCTTCTGATCCCCCATCGTTTGTGCACAATATCTGAATAGCTACCTTGAAGGCCAAGGTAAAACTCAAGACTTGCACATTTGGAGGCTGTGTATTTTATTATTCAGCATAACGTGACGTCGAATCATATATTTAGAGTAATTGTCTAGAAACCAGTAAGAGACCTCATGATGCATAGTAATACTTTATTCATCTGGTGGACTGCCTAGTCACGATGTGTCAGGGTTGCTCTTCTGTATAAGGCCATCCTTAAAAAATATTTGTTTGCTGTGCTCCGACCCAGTATTTTTCATGCATGTATGTAGGTAGCCAATTTTTTTTTTGTTGCCAAATTTGATTTTGCATAGTCATTTTAAAGAAAAATGGACAGAAATCATGAAAAAAAAAGTGAAATGCTTAGAAAGTCAATAAAAAAGTTTGGATAGCTGCAGTTTTGAGTGAGTAGGTAGGAGCACGCCAAATGATATATTTTTTAAGGATGGCCATATATGTGTCGGAATTGTCAACTAGTGTTTGTCTACAGGTCCAAATGACAAAATACAGGTTCATCTGTCAGCAGATGATGTCCTTGCTTATTCTTCCATTTAACTTTTAAGATGTAAGGCATAGACATGGACAAAGTTTATTCAGTAATGTAGACCACCGGCCCAAAATTCAATACACATTATGTAAGTAAACACTGTATTGGCAATCATATAGAATGGAACTAACAATTGAATATATAAACAATAAGGGTCCTCAGTGGCCGAGTGGTCTAAGATGTAAAGAACACTTACCTGTCACCGCTAAGGTGTAGGTTCTAGTCCCGCTCACTCCAAAAACTTCATGTGAGAAAGTTTCCAAGTACTTGCAGAAGGACGGTGGTTCTACTCAGTATGACTCAGTCTGAGGTCTTTCCTCCACCAGCAAAACTGGATATGCCATATATAACCTAAAATGTGTTAAAAATGGCGTTAAACCCCATTAAAAAAAACAAAAAAACTATAAACAATGAATAAGAAATTTTGTTATTTATTATTATATTTTCTAACTCTTGTTTTCTTTTTATCACAAGTTTTTAGCAAGTACTTTGAGATAGGGACACTACCCTATTTATCTGGTATGGACAAACATTTTTAAAGAAAAGATAGTATTTTATATTAGAGGATAAGGACAATTTACATAGAACAGCTATAAATGAATAGGATATTAGAGTTAAATATTCATGCTTTTATGTCTTTTTCTTCTAACTTTAATATTTTTGAAGAAAATTTAAATGGTACTTTTTTCCATAAATCATTTTAGATTTAGTATAAGTGGCTCTGACACAAGGCTAGGGCTGATTTCATTTGCCAGTGAAGTTTTAACGGATCCTCGCTTCAATCTAAAAGATTCATTGAGTCGTGATGCTGCAGTCAAAGCGTGTTTGACGTTGATTCAGGGCACAGAGCATGGTACAGATACAGCTGGGGCATTCAAAGAGGGAATTAAAATGTTTGCAGACCAAGGTCGAAGAAACGTACAAAAAGTCTTAGTTGTTTTAACTGATGGAATTCCCAGTGACCCAAGTCTCACCCGTACTCAAGCACTGAGAGCAAAGAGATTGTTGATTGATGTTAAAAGTATTGGTGTTGGAGACTCTGTTGATATGAAGGAATTGGAGGCAATAGCCACAACTGAAGATGAACGCTCTGTTAAAGTTGCAACTAACTTTGTGCAGCTCTTACAGATAAACATTCTGCCGTTTATTTGTCACCCAGGTAATTGGTTATGTCCAAGTTTAAATTGTTTGTGTTAACAAAAACAAATGAATACTAAACATAAACAATTTTTTTATCCTTGCTAGAACTTGCAGAATGAAGATGGTTTCATTTCTTTTTATGCTTTCTCCGATGAAGCTAGATTTAATAATTATATATGTAATGTATTGAAAAATGGCATTAAACCATTAATTAACCAATAAAACAAGGTTTCTCAGTCCATATGCGAGTTTACAAACTGCCCAGTCTGTAAACTTGTATTTGAACTCAATGAATGAATGAATGAATGGTGTTTTACGTACATATAAATTAAGTCATTTTGTGCACGCATATTTGAACTGACATACCAATTGTTATATTCCGGTTTTAAAAAGTTGACAACTCTGATAAAAATTGATACGTAAGTCACGTAATATCCAACATTTTTTAGCTCTACTGTTGTTTGTTAGCAGCACTTTGTCAGAAACCACCAGGCCAATTAAACTTAAACTTCAAAGGATGTTTCTATTGCATAGGAGACTTTAAAGAAGATTTTTTTTTTTTCGATCTGAAATTCAAGATTGCCACTGTTACTAAAAATAGTCCAAAACTTAAGAAATCTTCTTCTCATGAACGGCCTTACAGATTAGCTGTAGTTTTGTTTGATTTGTTCAAATGGTGTTCCTTATAGTGTTAAAAATGACCCCGCACCGAGGGTTCATTTAGGGGACACATGTCATTATAATAAAACAATTTTTTTTTTTTAAATGGGAATGATTTTGCCTATATCTTCACAGAAGCATTGTTTGATAAAGGAGGTTCAGATTTTCAAAAATCACTGGGTACCACTGTTTTAAGGGGCCAGGAGGGGTCCCCAAAAAGTAAAAATTGGGAATTACAAAAATCGTTTTCTTAAGAACCGGTATGTCAGATTTGTTCATATTTGGGCATAAATTATCCGTATGTGTAGGGGGTTGATTGCAGATAAGAATTTAGGGGCTATAATGTATAGGGGCCCTGTATTATGGGACTTAGAACTTTACATAGGAATACTATGGGCAACAGAAACCTTCTCTTTTTTTTCATCTATTTAGGCAAAATTATTATTCAGTTTGAGTTTTGAAGTATCATCTAGTCATAGGAAATAAGGAGAAATGACTTTCCATTAAGGGTCAAAAAAGGGTTTAAATAGAAAATTTTCAAAAATCTTCTTCTCAACGACAGGTCAGTTAAATTTGTTCATATTTGATATGGATTATCCCAATGAGTATTGGTTTAAAGTTTGTACATATCAAGGGTCTTGTATTTATAGGGCCCTGTAAGGCGACTTTGAGTTTTATATAGGAATACTATTGGAAAACGGAAAACTCTCTTTTTTATCATTCATGACTTTTTTTATTCAGTTTGAGTTTTGAAGCAACTTCTAGTCATGACAAATATGATTTTGTTTGATATGAAGGATTGACTTTCTAAAAGGGGCCAGGTGGGGTCACAAAATGATTAAAATTGAACATTGTCATAAATCTTATTTTCAACAATCGGTCAGCCAAATTTGTTCATATTTGATATAAATTATCCCTATGATTAAGAAATCTAAGCTTTTACAAATCAAGGGACACTGGGATGTATAGAGGCCCTGTAAGGGGTATTTGAGTTTTACTTAGGAATATTATGGGAAAGTGGAAAATTTTCATTTTTGTGTCCATTTTGGTAAATATGTTGTTCAATTTGAGATCTAAAGTATTGTCTAGTAACAATAAATTTGATTTTGTTCAATAAAGAGGATTGAAATTCCATAAGAGGATAGGGGGTGGATGGGGCAATAAGGTTAAAATTGGAAATTTTCACAAATTTCCTCTCAATAACCTTTCAATCAAACTACAGTCAAACCTGTCTTAAGCAGCCAGCCAAGGGAAAGGGCCAAATTGGCCGCTTAAGACAGGTGGCTGCCTACTACAGGGTCATCACTTTTCACCCAGATTAGCGAAGTATTTTTGTATATTGGCACAATTTCACAACCTCAACACGTTCATCCAAAGTCAAACACTTCCGTTTTAGTGGCATTGTTATCACGCTGACAATCAAAACATTTATGATTTAAGTCACAATAAATCATTTTCAACTTTTATATTTTTCCACAATTAGCGCTTTTTACAAGTGTGAACTTAATGAGTTAATTCCTTATCGTTCGTTAAAAGCACGAACAAACTGCCATTCTAATTATCATCTCAAAAACGTTAGCTTCTTTAATCTTTTTATATGCCGACTTTTTCACAGTTAACGTGTTTACACAAAACACTTTGATCTGTCTATTTTACCGAGCTAAAAATAGAGATGTGAAAATTATCACGCACTTCACTCGTGTTTGAGTTGGAAAAATTGCGATTATGTAGAACACAGTAACAGCTTTGTTTGGTTTGAGTCGGAAAAATGGCGATTATGTAGAACACAATAACAGCTTTGTTTGGTTTGTTTACGGCCAATTAAGAAAGTTTAAACTAAAAGAAACTTATTTTGAATTAAAGATATATTATAATTATTTGATTTATTTGGTTTTTAGTACTTTAATTAGATATTAATTCTGTGGCCGTAGTGAAATTTTTATATGCCAAAATCGATATTTTACGGTAAAATTTGTTCATTTGGTGGCCGTTTTAGGAGGTTTTTAATGCATTTGGGACCAAAAATGTTTGCCGCTGGCCGCATCGACCAGGTGACTGCCTATTGCAGTTAAATTATATAGTAAATTTTTACGGGAGGGTCTGAAACTGGCCGCTTAAGGCAGGTGGCTGCTTATAACAGGTGACCGTTAGTACAGGTTTGACTGTAGTTCATATTTGATATAAATTATCCTTACATCAGCAAGGATTGAAAATTCTGCATATTAAGGGATTGGATATATTGGGGCCCTGTAATGTGACTTTTATATAGGAACATTATAGGGAAAACTGAATTTTTTCATTTTGCATCTGTGTTTACCAAAAAAACTTCTTTTTAAAATTAGAAACATTTCTGCTCATAACAAATTGCTAACGGTGGGTGATTGAAGTTCTGACAAATTAAGGGGCTGGGTTGTATAAGGGTTCTGTACAGGGGACTATATTTTTTTTTACAGATGAATGGTGTGGGAATTTAAAGTATTTCCTTTTCATAGCAATTGAGTTTTTGGTCAGTACGGGTGTGGTGGGGGTATTTATCCATAAGTTGATAAGACAACCCAACAAAGAGAGTTAATATTGTGGAATTTCAAAAAGTGCTGTGGCCACTATGAGTCAGTAGAGCATCTTCAGGCCATCTTGGGCCTCTTGTTGAATATGTATGACCTAGATTTGCATTATATTTAGTTTCATTGAATGTTAAAAGATTTAAGAAAAGACCATAAACCAGCGTGCCTAGCTAAAATTTAAACCATAGACACAATATCAAAACATCTACAAAACCAAAAGAATTGTGTCAACCATGACTTATATAATATGGTTTTATGTGCAACACATCTGTTGACTTGGCCCGAGGGAAATTGGCACCCTGGCACTGATTAATCTGATAATTAATTGATTATTTATTGGGATATAAGGAGGACAGTCAGAGTGACAAGTCAGTATAACAGATGGAGAGGAAATTAACTCATCTTCATATATGCATATTTTGCGATTTTTAAAGATTTTTTACAGGTAAACTGTTAGGTGGGCTTAAACAGTGGTATACAGCCAAACCTGTATAAGAGGCAGTCATTAGTCTTGAACAGCCACATTTGATATATCCCATTTCTATGCAGATTAGATCGAGTGATGGCAAGAATAGGATCATGGTGGCTCATGCATGTTTAGGAAGCGACAATTTGAGTTATACGATAGAACTTGCTGGAACTCTGCAGTTTTGCAGGTATTAAGGTTCTAGGTTCATTCTGCATATTCATTTGTTGATGTATTTTTTTAATCTGTATATTAATTTGTTTTTTTTGTACATGTAGAATTAACCTGGAATCTTCTTTCCTGTTGGCATTAAATAATCTATAATGTGTTGGAACACCGTAAAACCCTATTTATTCATAGAAAATTAACCTGTATTAAGCAACAACCTGTCTGAAAAGGCCACTTTTGCTCATTTCCTTGACTGGCTGCTTAAGACAGGTTTTACTGTATTTAGCTTTCCAGTGGTAGGATTACATGTATGGTTTCATAGAACTGCTGATAGAAGTGATTGAGTATCCTTGGAATAACCAATTTTATTGTTGTTTATTTCAGAGGCAAGAGTGGATGCCTGTAGTGAACCGATGGTTATTTCTATAAGCAAGCAATTTGCTGGAGATTCATCTTTGGAATCTAAATTTCAGAAATTTACAGCAACCCTAAAAGTCAGGTATGTGGTACCTCTTCAACAATCCATTGGAATTTTACAGGGTTTTGTGACATTTTATGTGGCATGAAGTCAGTGCTCCAGATAAGCTTTTCTTCAAATGAGTATTTTACCCTTTGAATTAGTATGCAATCCTTCTTTTCAAAATGTTAAGAATAAAACTGAACATTCGTATCAAATTACCAATTAAAACAAACTTATTAACACTGAAATATTTGAGAATAACCAAGGCTTATTTTACCTCTTAATTTAAATGTCAAAGCTTTATTTAAAAATTTCATTGCTTAAATGCCCCCAAATAGTGCTTATCTGGAGTATTGCTACTAATATTCATAAAGTGTTAAATGACCATATGTCCATCCATGTGTCCAATATGTTGAATTAGTTTCTCTGGAGCTGGGCCTGATTGGCTCAGTTGGTTACATGTCTGACTATCAATCCAGGGGTCGTGACTTTGAATCCCTGCCCAGCAACAGTCTCCATGATGATTGATATACGACATTGTGTCTCATTATCATTCGTCTCTCACCAGTACTTCAAGTGGGAAAGATATTTGGAGAATCTTTTGGACAGAAATTTAAATGTTTTTAAATGAAAAACAAATAAACATGTTTTAGATTATTCAATGATCTCCTTTGGTTATATGGACCAGTGAAGCAACACTTACAGTGTGTGCAAAAAAAACTATAGGGCTATAGTCATTTGGACTTTTTAACTTTCAAAAAAATATGTAGTCCTAAATTGAATTTGAATAGTCCGTAAAACTAAATGATTGTTACTTATTTCACATCAAATGTGAAACAAATTCTTTTAATCTTATATATAATTAAAAACCAAAAATTTCCAGAATTGTGTCTTCTTATATAAATGGTCTGATTGGACTATACATTTTGAAAACCTTGAAGTCTGATACAAAATGTTATAGCCTGGGTTTGGACTATATCTGTTTTAGGGAGACTGCACTAATTTTAATATTAAACATTATATTGATATACACAAAATACTTCATTTTTAAAAACAAATATGCAAAAAAAACATTGAATGTTCACAATTTTCAGAAAATACTTAATATACAATGAAAACCTCAAAAGATTAATAAAAATGTAATAAATCTATTTAATCTCAAAAGTGATGGTGTGAAATAATTTACCTTTCTTTCTAAGAAATCTTGCTCTTCAACATTCTTTTTTTCTTTTTCTCCTGCATATCGGCCTAATCCTGAACTTTACTTTCTATAATGTGTTCGTTAACAAACATAAATAAAGAATGTTAATTGTATGAGGTATGTAATTTATATCAAATTGTATGTGAATGTACTATAGAAGTAAACAAATTGAAAAACATATTTATTTTACATTGGTCAAACTTTACAGGAGTTAAAGCCTGTTTTCGGTAAAATTTACTATCTTATAGTTGGGTATCCAGGTTGTATTGACACATTTCTAGTTTTGACAGTATTTCAGTAATATAACTGCAGTCAAAACTCATAATCATCTTTTTTTTTGATAACTAAACTAGACCAATGGATTCCATACTTCTCCAAATCATTGACTACTTTACCACACATTCAGGTTGGAGATTCTTTGACATAGAACAAAGTTCATTGTCAATTATCAAAGGGGCTAGCCAGAAGAGGATTTTAACACATGACCCCTTGAGTGAGTCCGACACATTATACCAAATGAGCAAGCTGAGCCCAGGTTTCACTGGAATTTGACCTACCATCTTAAGCTATTATAAATTTTCGTTTAAGGGTCCTCCGTGGCTGAGTGGTTAAAGCACCATCTAAAGATCACTTACCTCTCACAGCTAAGGTCATAGGTTTGAGTCCCACTCACTCCAAAAACTTTATGTGAGAAAGTTTCCAGTTTCTTGAGGAAGAACGGTGGTTCTACTCAGTCTGACTTAGTCTGAGGTCTTCCTCCACCAGTAAAACTGGATATGCCATAAAAAGTTATTATACCCCGTTCAAAAAAGAAAATGAATTCGTTTTCATTTCTATGGATTTTTCTAGTTTGTAAATCAGTTCATTATACAGTTTCCCAGCAAATTGCTTTTTCCTTTATACTTATCGATTAGTTACTTCCATACAGGCTCCTTGTATATTTCTATTACTGCACATGGTGGGTATTGAATTTGTAGATTCTATATAACTTTTTTTTTCAGATATAAAAATGAAAACCTTCAAATTCTTAATGGCAACAGTTTGGTTAAGGACCTAACTACAGTATTAGAGGGAAGTGATGAAATTCCTGGATATGCACACATGATGATCATTGTTACTAACGACAAAGCTGAGAACATTGACAATGTATTGTCCGTATCTAACGCTGTCAGACAAAAGGGCGTGATGATTGTTGTAATATATGCAGATGATGCGATGACTGATCGGAGTTATGATAAAGTGGTGTCTGATGAAAGCTTCATTTATTATCGAAACAACTTTCACATCTTTCCATTTAACGATTTGATTTTGAGAAGTCTTTGTAAAGGTAAGTTGAGATAAAAATGTATATACATGTACATTTCTTAACAATATTGCTGCTAATTTTTATAATCCCAGAAGGGCAAGCATGTAGCTTTTTTCCCTGGCATTAAATAATCCTTGTCTGTTTTACCGTACATACATCCAAGTTCAGAATGTAACTCCAAAAGCACTGAAAGGAATCCAGCAGCACTTGGAACACATGGATAGAGGGTAATGTGTGGAAATTATGCAGAGCAAACGAACCATAACTCAGTCTTGAATATCTTTGCATACATTTTCTCTGTCACAATTTTTCAAATTATTGTTATGTTTACACCCAGAAATCACCAGTTGGGCTACCTCATAAATTGCCTGGGTGGGGGGGGGGCATTATTTCTGATAAAATTTTAAGATTTTGTTTCATTTTCTATTATCTTAAGATTTAAGAATCAAAGAAGTTTAGAAAACACTTTTTATAAGAGTTTGAGGTGAGCTTTTGTGATCGCCTGGTGTCTGTCGTCCGTCGTCTGTCATCCATCGTCCATCGACCGTCATCTGTCGTCCGTCGTTAACTTTTAGCTTCTAACAACTTCTCCTCAGAAACCACTGGGCCAATTTTGATATAACTTCACAGAAATGTTCCTTGGGTGACCCTCTACCAAGTTTGTTCAAGCCAGCTTAATTCGTCAAGTTTAATTAGTAAAAACTTAAAAAATCTTCTTGTCAGAAACTACTGGCTCAATCTTAAAATTATTTCACAGAAATGTTCCTTGGGTGACTCTCTACCAAGTTTGTTCAATCCATGTAGATTTGTCAAAAAACATGGGGGCCAGGGGGTGGGGTAATTTTACTATATAAGCTATAGTAAAAACTTAAAAAAAATCTTCTTGTAAGAAACTACTGGCTCAATTTTAAAATAATTTCACAGAAATGTTCCTTGGGTGACCCTTTACCAAGTTTGTTCAACCCCTTGTGATTTTTTAAAAAACATGACCTAACAGTGAGGTGCTAGTTTACTATATAGGCAGCTATAGTAAAAACTTCAAAAGCCTTTCTGTCAGAATCTTCAAACCTGATTTCGATGTAATTTCACTGACATTTACCATAGGTGAACCTCTACGCATCTGTTACATCTTCAAAACAAATCAAAATTCTAACTACTTGCCCATCTCGTTTTTCTGGAATTTTGAGTGTTCATGTATTATATAATCTACTTAAGTTGGGTGACTCAATGTCAGTCAGGTGAGTGATAAAAGGCCATCTTTGCCCTCTTGTTTTTTTTAGATTTATTTTCTTCACTTTCATGAAAGGGTAGCCAGCTGTGATAAAATGTGCATGCTGGTACAAGATTAATTCATTTATAGATCCATTTTCATGAACTGGTACCGATATATTGCCCTCTGATGTGAAGTTAGTACACAGGCCTATATGTCATGCTGAATTAAATAATGTTAAGGCAATACGTACAAGCCATCCATTCTTTGTTGTTTTTAAAAAAACATAACTGTTGACAATGAAAATGAATAGTGTTGGTGAATTATTTTGCTAATTTATTTTTAACAGATAAGCAATAATTATAGTTTAATTTTACCACCCCTGAGTTTTAATTGTCTTCTTTTGGTACCTATTTCCTAAAAAAGCTGTTATTTTAGAACATCATCGAAAAAGTCAAGCGTGCTGTCCCTCCGACAGGTTTTGTTTAACAATTGTTCTAACAAATTGTTCTACCTTTGGTACCCTCTCCCTGTTGGCTGTGAGAAAGTGATTTATTGTGTAATAGCTTGTGTGACACTATCAAGTGTATAATTATACAAGTGCAGATTCTGGGCAAGATAGAATTGGACCAAACCAGTATCTGGTACTCATTGTTCCTCAGATACGAAGTGAAAGTTGCTTCTTAAGAAAGCATCATGATTTCATCCTTTGTAAGATAGTGCTCAATCAAAAAGCACTGGAATTGACTTATATATGTTGAGAACAATGTTTTAGTTCTAGTTGAGACCAAATTTTTGGAAATTGGTGAAAAAAAAAATGATGATGCTAGAAGGTTATCACAACATGCTTGACAAGATTGTAATGAATTTACAGTTGGAGTCGCATGTTTACCAGTGCAAAGGTAGAAATACACATTGTGACAATGGGACCCTATTTTACAGTTTCGTGCAAAGATGGGAATGAAAGAAATGAGAATGGAAGGTGTTCCCTGTGTGAAAAGGGATCGTACAGAACTGCGAGCCAAAGTCATATGTGCATACAATGTCCTGATCGCACAACCACTGCCGGCACTGGAACCGTATCTGGAGATGAATGTGTTAAATCAGGTAAATCGATGTCTATCCATTTATTAGAGATAAATAGATAACTAAAGATAAATGTGTTACTCCAGGTAAATAAACTTCTCTAACAAGAAATAATTTTGTAACTTGGTGAATAAACAACTCTAACCAGATATAAATGTGTAACTCCAGGTAAATAAACATCTCTAACCAGAGAACAAGAGATACTTTTGTAACTTGGTAAATAAACATTTCTAACCAGATATAAATGTGTAACTCCAGGTAAATAAACATCTCTAACCAGAGATAAATGTGTAACTAGGAAGATAAACATCTCTAACCGGAGATAAATGTTTAACTCCAGGTAGATAAACATCTCTAACCAGAGATAAATGTGTAACTCCAGGTAAATACACATCTCTAACCAGAGATAAATGTGTAACTCCAGGTAAATACACATCTCTAACCAGAGATAGATGTGTAACTAGGTAAATCAACATCTCTAACAATATATAAATGTGTAACTCCAGGTAAATAAACATCTCTAACCAGAGGTAAATGTGTATCTCCAGGTAAATGAACATCTCTAACTAGAGATAAATGTGTAACTCCAGCTAAATAAACATCTTTAACCAGAGATAAATGTGTAACTAGGTAGATAAACGTCTTTAACCAGAGATTAATGTTTAATTCCGGGTAAATAAACATCTCTAACCATAGATAAATGTGTAACTAGGTAAATAAACATCTCTAACCAGATATAAATATGTAACTCCAGGTATATAAACATATCTAATCAGAGATGAATGTGTAACTAGGTAGATAAACATCTCTAACCAGAGATAAATGTTTAACTCCAGGTAAATAATCATCTTTAAACCAGAGATTAATTTGTAACTCCAGGTAAATAAACATCTCTAACTAGAGATAAATGTGTTAATTCAGGTAAATAAACATCTCTTACCAGAGATAAATGTGTAACTAGGTAGATAATCATCTTTAACCAAAGATAAATGTGTAACTAGGTAAATAAACATCTCTAACCAGAGATAAATGTGTAACTCCAGGTTAATAAACATCTCTAACCAGAGATAAATGTGTAACTTCATGTAAATAAACATCTCTAACCAGAGATAAATGTGTAACTAGGTAGATAAACATCTCTAACCAGAGATAAATGTGTAACTCCAGCTAGATAAACATCTCTAAATAGCGATAAAATGTAACTCGAGCTAGATTAACATCTGTAACCAGAGATAAATGTGTAACTCCAGGTTAATAATCATCTCTAACCAGAGATAAATGTGTAACTCCATGTAAATAAACATCTCTAACCAAAGATAAATGTATAAAGAGGTAGATAAACATCTCTAACCAGAGATAAATGTGTAACTCCAGGTAGATTTCATTTGGATACCTTCAGTTCAGTCGTGGTGGTGTTAAGGTATAATTTCCAATGCACATTTCCATTTTAACAGTTTTCTGATTTTGTTCTTTAATCATGTTTCTAGTTTGAGAAAGTTTTTTCTTACATTGGTGACCCTAACATTGAATTGCTAAATTGGGAAACTAGGCTAGCTTTTAAGATTTAAAATAATTTTCAAATTTATTTTGTAAGTTAAATATTATGTTATAAAATGCTGTTCACAATTCAACTTTTCAGCGAAGATTTTCACTGAGATTCTAGAAGATTTATCAAACTGAAATAATGTTTGGTCACCACATTTAATAAATTATTTTGTTTTACATTTTAGTATGTTCAGACTCACAATGGAAGTGTAAGGGTAAAAGAGGCCTATGTATTGATAAAACCTTGAGATGTGACAGAAAATTTGATTGTCAAAGAGGAGACCAATCTGACAAATCTGATGAGGAAATTTGTCGTATGTAGCCACATACTTTTTTTTATCTCTATTTGCCAAATGCCAGCAGGGCTTAATATGTCATTGTAAAGGATGCTAGGTGTCTTTTGTCAGTCTGTTGACCAATAGCCGCCCATTTTTCACGGAATCTTAACTAGACTTACACAGCAGTTATATAACCTTACGATCTCATACAGCATTTTGAAACATCATGATTCGACCACAAATGCACAGCCACATGGCTTATAAGCACATTTTAAGGAAAACTTTAAAAAAATAATAAATTTCTCTGTAAAATTCAATGCATAAACATTAGATATTTTATATGTAGCATTGCATGGGGGCCCTTTTAAGCTATTGTTGAAGTCTGGTCCCTCAGGTCAAATTTGGGACCACCACAGGAGTCATTATTTTACATAGAGTTTTACATTTTTTTGTGTTGACACAGTAGCAACCCTACTTTTTTAATCAGTCAGATAGAACCACAAATTGTCCAGTCATGGACTGATGAGCATCATCATCAGATTTAAGAAGAACTTACGAAAAGCATCTCCTCTCAAATGTTCATCAGTCCATTTGTTGCCAGTAGAGTGATTCAGACCTTCTTAGACCTCTTCTTTTAAAACAGTTGAAAAATTATTCATTATGCTTTTTAGTTTTTAGTCTGTCCGTGTGTCACCAAATTCTTGTCCGGGCTATTTCTCTACAACCTCTGGTTGGAATTTTAGGAAACTTGCTAGGATGCATCACTACCAAGTGGAGATGTGTATAATATCTTTGTGTTCCGGCTCGATGATTTTTTACGGAGTTATGGCCTTTTGATTCTGTCTGTGACCAAATTCTTATCCGGGCTATTTCTTTACAACCTCTGGTTGAAATTTTATGAAACTTGCTAGGATACATCACTACCAAGTGGAAATGCGCATAATATCTTTGTGTTCCGGTTTGATGATTTTTCACAGAGTTATGGCCCTTTAATTGAGTGACAAAATTCTTGTCCCAGGCTATTTCTCTACAACCTCAGGTTGGATATTTATGAAACTTGCTAGGATGCATCATTACCAAGTGCAGATGTGCATAATATCTTTGTGTTCCGACTCGATGATTTTTTACGGAGTTATGGCCTTTTGATTCTGTCTGTGACCAAATTCTTGTCCGGGCTATTTCTCTACAGCCCAATGTTGGAATTTTATGAAACTTGCTAGGATACATCACTACCAAGTGGAAATGCGCATAATAGCTTTGTATTCCAGTTTGATGATTTTTCACAGAGTTATTGCCCTTTGATCCTGTCTGTGAATAAATTCTTGTCCGTGCTATTTCTCTACAACCCAATGATGGAGTATTATGAAACTTTCTAGGATGCATCACTACCAAGTGGAGATGCGCATTATATCTTTGTGTTCCGGTTCGATGATTTTTTACGGAGTTATGGCCCTTTAATTTAGTCTGTGACCAAATTCTTGTCCGCACTATTTCTCTACAACCTCAAGTTGGAATTTTATGAAACTTACTAGGATGCATCATTACCAAGTGCAGATGCACATAATATTGTCTTTATGTTTCAGTTTGATGATTTTTCACAGAGTTATGGCCCTTTGATTTTGTCTGTAACCAAATTCTTGTTGCACTATTTCTCTACAACCCCATGTTGGAATTTTATGAAACTTGCTATGTTTGTGTTCCAGTTTTATGATTTTTCATGGAGTTGGGGCCCTTTCATTCTGTCTGTGAACAATCTCTTCACCGCTCTATTTCTCTACAACCTCAGGTTTGAATTTTATGAAACTTACTAGGATGCATGATTACCAAGTGGAGATGTGCATATTGTCTTCATGGCGCTATTTTGCTACAACCTCTGGTTTTAATTTTGTAAAACTAGCTAGGATATGCACATATTGTCATTTTGTTCCAGTTCAATGATTTGCGAATGACTTCTGTCAAGTGCAGAGCCACATATTGTTCCTGCTACGCAGTTTGGTATTTTTCAACCAAGTAGCCATCAGCACTAAGGGAATATGGTATAGAGTCAAATACTCACTTGGGGAGCATCCATCCGTTCCACCGATATTTTCTTGTATTAATTTATTTTAGTTTAATTTAGAAGAAAGCTCAGAACTTGCATGAACTGCTCTCAACTCAACTTCCTAGATAGAACCAGTACATTCAGGCCATATCAGGTATAGCTTGGGATCAAACCAGCAACCTCTAATGTGAGCGACAAACAATCTATCCACTGCACTACCATCACTCTTTTGACAGGTTATGAATTAAATAAAAATAGATGCAATTTGTAGTTTCAAAGTTATATTATCGTGTAAGCACAATGAAGGATCAATTTTTAAGGCTTTTCTACCTGGCCACAGTCTCGGATGTTTGATATATAATATTAGGTCTCAATATCATTTGTCTTCCACCACTGATTCAAGTTATCAAGTTACTTGCAGAGATAGGTGTGCTGGTGTGCTGGGGAACCTTACACAATTTCAGGAAACAGTGGTTGGGTTGTTTGCCCTCAATGGCATAAAAAATTGCTAAAAATTGAATCAATTGATTATTACAGCGGAATTTTGTGAAGCTGGTCAGAGATTTGATTCTGGAGAAATGAAGTGCGTAGACTGCGGTCAAGGATTCTACCAACCAAAAGATGGCCAGACAACATGTTTTCAATGTCCCGAAGATTCAACTACCCCTTCAGGAACAAGATACAAGACTGAGGAAGATTGCTCTGGTAGGCACATTACCAGCTGTTATTATAATACTAACTTCACACTCACCAGTTTGTCGTGGGAAATGACCAGTTATTTGTGGAGATTTGTATGCAACCTTCCAGGAGTTCATGAAAGAGTGATCATCTGTTGACCAATGATGACAAAAAATGATGCAAAATATTCAAACAAAACAAAATTGACTTCAGAGATGGAAAATTCTGATCGTCCGCTTGCCATGACATGTGAACATTTTGTCAGGATGAGTAAGATTTTAGAAACTGACTTAATATGTCTTTGATTTTAAGCATTCAATAAAAATGTTGGAAAGGCAATGACTAGTAGCTTTTATAAGAAATTTCTAGCCTTTGACTTTATACAATGTATCATCATCTTAGTTAAAAAGCTAACACCACCTTACTGCATGTGAGCCAAAATACCTCCAAATCTTAACAATAAACTATATTCTTGAGATAAATACTGAAAAAAATATACTTAACAGCAAAAATACATGTAAAACTATATATAAGTTTTATGCGACTTTTAAGTATGTTTTAATTTTGATTTAAAAGAAGATAGTTTACTTATATGTGAACTGCAGATACCTAATGCATCAATGTTTTCGTTGTAACAATTATAAACGCATCATAATTGTACTTGATATTGGGATTCCAGCTAAATATAGATTTTTTTTTGGTTAATTAGACTTCTACTTTCGCTTTCAATACCTTGAAAGCAATGCTCTGATTCGCTGGTGGAAAGGTCAATCTGAGGTGATTTTATGCAAGGCTGTCAGATTTACTGTGCATAGAGTATGGATTTTAATGAGATTACTAATGCGGGAACTGTATTGTATTTCCAGAGACATTCCTGGCAGCCTTTTATTTCCTTTCAAAAGTTCTCGGCATTTATACAATATGAAAGAAATCTTTGGACAACAACAAAATACTCTCGCACAAAACACCATTTTACAAAGTGGCAATGACTGTTTTTAACAAGAAAGCAAAATAATGAAACGACAATTCGAAATGATTCCTTTAGGTATTGACATTAATATCAAAATACATGTACATGAGTAATTTTGTAATGTATTTATATTCACTAGATATGATACATGTTTATTGTTATTCATCATTATTCATTACACTTGGGCATTACATATAGGTTTTTGTCACCAAACTGTACACATGAATGTTCATTATCTTCCACTGGGAGGTATCTTCATGAAAAAATTACCATTCCTGCACATTTTTATGACCCTTCTTTGAAATTGTTGTATGGTGTTTAGCGTCGCTTCCAACAATTTTTCAGTCATATCGCGACAATGTCTACTTGAGACAGTATTCAAAGCACTGTCACACTGGAGTATCATGCCGAAGACACTTGGAATGATACCCCACCAAGTCACATTATACTGACACTGGGCCAACCAGACCGAGAACTCTCCTCTAAATGCTGAGCGTCAAGCGAAGAAGCTTCTAATACCATTTTTTAAGTCTTTGGTATGACCCGGCTGGGGATTGAACCCACGACCTTCCGCATGCGAGGCAGACGCTCTACCACTAGACCACGCCGTGGTCACCTTCTTTGAAATATATTGCTATACAAGATTTATTGTATACTGGTTATTATGAATATTCATATGTTCATATCCCTCTTCTGTTACAAAATTTACTATACTAACTCATAAATAATGATGACCCTCCACTTTATGTCAGTCAACAGTTTTCTGCTTCAGATCAATAGTCATTTTCCTCGGATAAATAACTTTAACCATTGATCACTTAAAAGGTAGAAAGTTGTATACATTCCTCCTAAAGTTAGGTAAATTGTTATGACTATTTACTCTACTTATTTGTGAATATTCATTACTCTCCACTTTATGTTAGGTTGGTATGACTTTACGATACTTACTTGAGAATATTCATTGCAGTGACCTGCGACACCAGTGGATATGAACTTATATTCCCAAATGGTGATTGTAAGAAATGTGAAATCGGGTACTTCAGAGATAAAGACCTCCACACAAAGTGTATCCCATGTGGAGAAAAGCAAACAACTAACGTGGAAGGATCAATATCATCCTCTGCCTGCATCTGTACGTATAAATCATCCTCTGCCTGTTTCTGTAAATATCAATCATCTTCTGCCTGTGTCTGTACGTATAAATAATCCCCTGCCTGTTTCTGTAAATATCAATCATCCTCTGCCTGTGTCTGTAAATATTAATCATCCTCTGCCTGTGTCTGTACATATTAATCATCCTCTGCCTCTGCCTGTGTCTGTACATATTGATCATCCTCTGCCTGTGTCTGTACATATTAATCATCCTCTGCCTGTGTCTGTACATATTAATCATCCTCTGCCTGTGTCTGTACATATTAATCATCCTCTGCCTGTGTCTGTACATATTAATCATCCTCTGCCTGTGTCTGTACATATTGATCATCCTCTGCCTGTGTCTGTACATATTAATCATCCTCTGCCTGTGTCTGTGCATGTTAATCATCCTCTGCCTGTGTCTGTACATATTAATCATCTTCTGCCTGTGTCTGTACATATTAATCATCTTCTGCCTGTGTCTGTACATATTGATCATCCTCTGCCTGTGTCTGTGCATATTAATCATCCTCTGCCTGTGTCTGTACATATTAATCATCCTCTGCCTGCATCTGTACATATTAATCATCCTCTGCCTGTGTCTGTACATATTAATCATCTTCTGCCTGTGTCTGTACATATTGATCATCCTCTGCCTGTGTCTGTGCATATTAATCATCCTCTGCCTGTGTCTGTACATATTAATCATCCTCTGCCTGCGTCTGTACATATTAATCATCCTCTACCTGCGTTTGTACATATTAATCATCCTCTCCCTGCATCTGTACATATTAATCATCCTCTATCTGCATCCATACATATTGGATATATTCTGCCTGTATCTGTACATATTAATCATCCTCTGCCTGCATCTGTACTTTGTCTTTAATCATATTCAGTGTTTATTTCATTTTTTGAGCATTGCTATCTTTTATATCAATTTACTGAAAGATTCAAAGGCTTTATAAGAACACAATTATTGTAGCAAGATGGTAGTTCTACCAATATATATGTAAACAAGCTTGTATAGATTACACGCATTTAACATTATCCTCAACCTGTATAACCAGATAACCTTAGTTGTATATAATATACATGTATAATCAATAAAATATTTTTACATAAGACATCAATTAAATATGCTTTAAATGTATTTATATTGTTATTATGTCTCTTTCAACTTGTGCTTTTGCTAATTCTATCCACGGCTGTCTGTCCATCATGCTATCAGCAGCTGTCTGTCCATCACCCTATCCATGGCTGTATGTCCATCACACTATCCGCAGCTGTCTGTCCATCACCCTATCCATGGCTGTATGTCCATCACACTATCCACAGCTGTCTGTCCATCATGCTATCTGCAGCTGTCTGTCCATCACTCTATCAATGGCTGTCTGTCCATCACACTATCCACGGCTGTCTGTCCATCATGCTATCAGCAGCTGTCTGTCCATCACCCTATCCATGGCTGTATGTCCATCACACTATCCGCAGCTGTCTGTCCATCACCCTATCCATGGCTGTATGTCCATCACACTATCCACAGCTGTCTGTCCATCATGCTATCTGCAGCTGTCTGTCCATCACTCTATCAATGGCTGTCTGTCCATCACACTATCCACGGCTGTCTGTCCATCATGCTATCCGCAGCTGTCTGTCCATCACTCTATCCACGGATGTCTGTCCATCATGCTATCCACAGTTGTCTGTCTGTCACGCTATCCACGGCTGTCTGTCCATCACACTATCCACAGCTGTCTGTCCATCACGCTATCTGCAGCTATCTGCAACTGTCTGTCCATCACGCTATCTGCAGCTGTCTGTCCATCACGCTATCAGCGGTTGTCTGTCCATCACGCTATCCGGGGCTGTCTGTCCATCATGCTATCTGCGGCTGTCTGTCCATCACGCTATCCACGGCTGTCTGTCCATCACGCTATCTGCGGTTGTCTGTCCATCACGCTATCTGCGGCTGTCTGTCCATCACGCTATCTGTGGCTGTCTGTCCATCACGCTATCTGTGGTTGTCTGTCCATCACGCTATCTGCGGCTGTCTGTCCATCACGCTATCAGCGGCTGCCTGTCCATCACGCTATCTGCGGCTGTCTGTCCATCATGCTATCTGCTATTCGCAGCTGTCTGTCCATCACGCTATCCACAGTTGTCTGTCTGTCACGCTATCCACGGCTGTCTGTCCATCACACTATCCACAGCTGTCTGTCCATCACGCTATCTGCAGCTATCTGCAACTGTCTGTCCATCACGCTATCTGCAGCTGTCTGTCCATCACGCTATCAGCGGTTGTCTGTCCATCATGCTATCTGCGGCTGTCTGTCCATCACGCTATCTGCGGCTGTCTGTCCATCACGCTATCTGCGGCTGTCTGTCCAATACGCTATTTGCGGCTGTCTGTCCATCACGCTATCTGTGGTTGTCTGTCCATCACGCTATCTGCGGCTGTCTGTCCATCACGCTGTTCGCGGCTGTCTGTCCATCACTCTATCTTCGGCTGTCTGTCCATCACGCTATCCGCGGCTGTCTGCCCATCACGCTATCCGCTGCTGTCTGTCCATCACGCTATCTGCGGTTGTCTATCCATCACGCTATCCGCGGCTGTGTGTCCATCATGCTATCCGCGGCTGTCTGTCCATCACGTTATCTGCGGCTGTCTGTCCATCACGCTATCCATGGCTGTCTGTCCATCACGCTATCAGCGGCTGTCTGTCCATCACGCTATCTGCGGCTGTCTGTCAATCACGCTATCCATGGCTGTCTGTCCATCACGCTATCAGCGGCTGCCTGTCCATCATGCTATCTGCGGCTGTCTGTCCATCATGCTATCTGCTATTCGCAGCTGTCTGTCCATCACGCTATCCGCGGCTGTCTGTCCATCACGCTATCCACGGCTGTCTGTCCATCACGCTATCCCCAGCTGTCTGTCCATCACGCTATCAGCGGCTGTCTGTCCATCATGCTATCTGCTATCCAGAGCTGTCTGTCCATCACGCTGTCCACGACTGTCTGTCCATCACACTATCCGCAGCTGTCTGTCCATCACGCTATCAGCGGCTGTCTGTCCATCACGCTATCTGCGGCTGTCTGTCCATCACGCTATCTGCTATCCCCAGCTGTCTGTCCATCACGCTATCCGCGGCTGTCTGTCCATCACACTATCTGCTATCCGGAGCTGTCTGTCCATCACGCTATCTGCGGCTGTCTGTCCATCATGCTATCCGCGGCTGTCTGTCCATCACGCTATCCGCGGCTGTCTGTCCATCATGCTCTCCACGGCTGTCTGTCCATCACGCTACCGTGGCTGTCTGTCCATCACGCTATCCACGGCTGTCTGTCCATCACGCTATCCACGGCAGTCTGTCCATCACGCTATCCGCGGATGTCTGTCCATCCCCAGCCGTCTGTCCATCACGCTATCCGCGGCTGTGTGTCCATCACACTATCTGCTATCCGGAGCTGTCTGTCCATCACGCTATCCGGAGCTGTCTGTCCATCACGCTATCTGCGGCTGTCTGTCCATCACGCTATCCGCGGCTGTGTGTCCATCACACTATCTGCTATCCACGGCTGTCTGTCCATCACGCTATCCGCGGCTGTCTGTCCATCATGCTCTCCACGGCTGTCTGTCCATCACGCTACCGTGGCTGTCTGTCCATCACGCTATCCACGGCTGTCTGTCCATCACGCTATCCACGGCAGTCTGTCCATCACGCTATCCGCGGATGTCTGTCCATCACGCTATCCTATCGGTAATAACCAAAGACGCTCCTCCTTCTGTTTTTGAAGGATTGCCTCCAGGCTTGGTACAATATATGGATAAACATATGGCATCTTTTAATTGAATTGTTTTTACATAAACTTTTATGGCTTTTTTCTTACATTTTGTTTCAATGTTTGTTTTTCAGTAAACTTATCTTGCACAAGTACCAGTCGGAAACGAAAGTGGGATAGATACCTATTTTGTTTATGAAAAAATTAAATTTGGTAAAAATTGTGGGTTAGACATTAACTTTTTTGTCAAAAAACAATTTTTTCAGTTTTAATGTGTTTTAATTTTGTTACAGGGAGCTGTAGTAAGGGTTATAAATGGGATGACAAACAATATAACTGCGTTGTGTGTCCAGAACATACGTACCAGCCAGAAAACAACCAAGAACACTGCATCCCATGTCCTCATGGTACCAAGACTGAGGGAACTGGGAAGAAAAGCAAAGATAGTTGTATAATACGTATGTGTTGGGTCATAACTTTGATTTGATTCTATAAAATGTAATGCAGAGTATCATAAAATTAATGTAAAGAGTCGCATAAACAATAACCAAGACCGTTATAAGGCCATTATAAATCAATTGCTACATTATCATCCAAATTTTTCTTAAAAATGGGGAGGGCAGGAGGATACAAATTTTTTTTTAAAATTTAAATTAATTTTTTTTTTATGAAAATTTAGGGTCGGGGTGGCAGGGATGATAATCTAGCAATTAATTTATATGGCCTAACAACTAGACGTTTCTTGTTTATGTAAATAATGGAAGTATAGACCAAAATCGTGAAAACAGTAAGGTGGTTTCTTAAAGTCACATACAAGCAGTTTAATATCATTTACAAGCTTTTCGGTGACTTTTCTGATTCTCATAAGCTTTTTCTATGATTTGTATCAATCATGCAGTTGGTTTGTTAGTTCTCTCACTCATACAGGCTCTATGTTGTGGTTTTGGCTCATCTGAACAAAGCCCAATAAAGCTTTTCCTGTAACTGGTAATCATAACTGTCACCTTTCCTAAGATTCAATTAACTGATATTATTATGCTCCCCCAAAGCGGGGAAGCATATAGTCTCTGCTTTGTCCATGTGTCCTTCTGTCCATCCGTGCTTCCCCAAGTTCTTGTCCGGGCTATTTCTCTACAACCCCATGTTGGAATTTTATGAAACTTTCTAGGATGCATCATTACCGAGTGGAGATGCGCATATTGTCTTTGTGTTTCGGTTCAATGATTTTTTATGGAGTAATGGCCCTTTAATTGAGTCTGTGACCAAATACTTGTCCGTGCTATTTCTCTACAACCTCAGGTTGGAATTTTATGGAACTTGCTAGGATGCATCATTACCAAGAGCAGATGAACATTTTGTCATTGTGTTTCTGTTCAATGATTTTTCACGGAGTTATGGCCCTTTAACCCTTTATTTCATAAAGACGCCTTTGGACACCTCTAATATTGAAAGCATTAATTCACCACATATCAGCAATGGGTGAATTATGTTTATATTAACTGACAGAGTGGAAAACAGTGCAGGAAGTGTTCATATTGCTTGTTTCTCTACCTGCACTGTTTTCAAAGGCCTTCTGTGATTGGTGGGGGAAACGCGTATCTATGGAGTAAAGGGTTAATTGAGTCTGTGACCAAATACTTGTCCGTGCTATTTCTCTACAACCTCAGGTTGGAATTTTATGAACCTTGCTAGGATGCATCATTACCAAGTGCAGATGCACATATTGTCATCTTGTTTTGGTTCGATGATTTTTCAAGGAGTAATGGCCCTTTAACCCTTTATTTCATAAAGATGCCTTTGGACACCTCTAATATTGAAAACATTAATTCACCACATATCAGCAATGAGTGAATTATGTTTATATTAACTGACAGAGTGGAAAACAGTGCAGGAAGTGTTCACATTGCTTGTTACAACCAATCTGAACTCTTCCTGCACTGTTTTCAAAAGCCTTCTGTGATTGGTGCGGGAAACGTGTATCTATGGAGTAAAAGGTTTATTGAGTCTGTGACCAAATACTTGTCCGTGCTATTTCTATACAACCTCAGGTTGGAGTTTTATGAACCTTGCTAGGATGCATCATTACCAATTGCAGATGCACATATTGTCATTGTGTTTTGGTTTGATGATTTTTCACACAGTTATGGCCCTTTAATTGAGTCTGTCACCAAAAACTTGTCCATGCTATTTCTCTACAACCTCAGGTTGGTATTTTTTGAAACTTGCTAGGATGCATCATTTAAAACCAAGTGAAGATGTGCATATTGTCTTCGTTTTCCCGTTCAATGATTTTTCATGGAGTTATGGCTTTTTAATTGAGTGTGTGACCAAATACTTTTCCGTGCTATTTCTCTACAACCTCAGGTTGGAGTTTTATGAAACTTGCTATGATGCATCATTACCAAGTGCAGATGCACATATTGTCATCTCGTTGTGGTTCGATGATTTTTCACAGAGTTATGGCCCTTTAATTGAGTCTGTGACCAAATACTTGTCCTTGCTATTTCTCTACAACCTCAAGTTGGAATTTTGTGAAACTTTCTAGGATGCATCATTATCAAGTGCAGATGTGCATAGTGTTTTCGTTTATCTGTTCAATGATTTTTCAAAGAGTTACGGCCCTTTAATTGAGTCTGTGACCAAATACTTGTCTGCACTATTTCTCTACAACCTCAGGTTGGAATTTTATGAAACTTGCTAGGATGCATCATTACCAAGTGCAGATGCACATATTGTCTTTGTGTTCCGGTTCAATGATTTTTCACGGAGTCATAGTCTGCGTTTGCGTTCGAATCGTTTAGCGTGTATCGTTTACCGTGTATCTTTTACCATTTAACGTTTACACGACATGTTCACCAATCGCATCATCTCTGGTTGTCCAATTGTATAAATAATAAGAACTAGATATTTAAAGAAATCGCCGGGTTTTATATGATAATATATTAATTAAATAAATTAAATTATTATTGATTAAAATCTTTCTGAAATATTGATTAAAATAATTCTGAAATATTGCTAACTAAGCCACCCTATGTTAAATATGGTCTACCATATAGTTGATGAACTGTAGCGTGACAGCAGATTAATATGTTTCATAAAACTCAATCATTGAAATTTAATACACATGGTACGGGGCATGTCAATTACATCAGATAAACACGTTACGGTCACGTAATCATTAGATTAGCCAAACATTGCCAGACTGGTTTACACTAACGTTAATATTACGGTATTGAAAAAATATATAGTAAATAAATGTGAACCAGTCCGTGTTTTTTATATCTGCAGTGGTGTATAATCTGCTATTATGCAAGAAACCGAGTATAGACGCCGTCAACAAGTATTTATTTCACTACGGTAAATGCATGGGGGAGGCGGGGATGTTTCCATAAAAAAGATGCCTTTAAGGGTAAACGTTTTATGTCTTGTGGCATGGCTTCTAAAATCGCTGGTACATGTACTTCCGTCTGACGCTTTCAAGGAATTTTATGTACATTACACCGATAAAATTTCTTTGATATCCTTCCATCAAAAATGTCAAAGATACCCACTTAGTGAATAAAATGTTTGTTTCACTGGTGACGTCATCAGACATTTGCACAAGGTGATAGTGAAAGGGACAGCGTGTTCATTCTGTACACAAATTTAGGTATGTGTAGTTTTTAATAACTCTATCAGCTTAATAGTAATCTTTTTTTAACAAATGCCTATATTGAAAACAAACATTTTGGAAGATACCCAGTAACAAACAAACACCAACCCTTTACGTGTGTTTGTTATATATATATATGAACTATTTTTATATACAATTCTGGAAAAGCCCTAAGTGGAAAGGTTTTGGTGTAACAAACAGGTTTTCTAAAATTGCGTGAAAACTTTTCCTGATTAGCAATCATATAACAGAAAAGCAACATAAATCGGTGTTCAGATAATTAAACCAGTTTATTGGGGTAGTTGTGTCAGCAGGTCATGCGTCATCTGATTGTTTTATCACACTTTTACAAGTAAAGAAACAATGCCCGAGGCAATGTTTTTCACGGATAATTCAGGATTAAAACCTATAACAAAGAAATTAAATTAAAGTTACAGGTATAGCAATTTAAAGATTTTAAATGACAAAAAGAGCAATCATTTTGTTTTCTTATTTATTTCATTGTCAACATAACTACCACAATATTAGAGGATATCCGAATCTTTATTATTTGATGCATTTAAAGTTTGCATTATCGTTTTGTATCGTTAGTGGATCGTTCGCCCTGTTGCGTCCGTGAATCGTTTCGTTTATTGTTTCGTTTGCATTTTTAGTCCGTTTGTATATCGTTTAAAACGCGTTTGATATTCGTTTCGTTTGCGTCCTTTTGGTGTACTTGAACGGATTACGGTCTGTATATAAACAACTCTCAAAGTATTGTAAGCTATATTAGAACCTACTTCAACCATGGTGAGTGGGATTGTATTGCATGGCAATTGTTAATTCAGTTGTTTTATAAATGATGACATAACTAACCAGTTTTTATCATGGATATAATCTATGAATAATTAATAATTACATGGATTATTGTTTTAATATTTCAGCACCTTGTGGTAAAGGCAAATACCTTAATGATGATCGTACTTCTTGTAAACCTTGTGAACCTGGCACGTTTAGAAGTGATATCACAGAAGCATTATGTACGAAATGTAAAAGCGGTTTAATATCCGACGCAGGAGCAACATCAGAAAGCAACTGTAAACGTATGTAAATAATTGAGATATTTTTATAATGTAATTGTTTTATTTTTAATTATTATCAGTATCTTGGTAATAATCATGAAGCATTTGTAAATGTACAGAAAAGCTTTTATATACTTTTTGTTGGGCCTGCTATTGAGACAAAGTGTCGCTCAAAATACCCAGGTTAAAGTCATAGCTCAAAGGTCAGGGTCACACTTAGAGGTTCCAGGTCAGAAAAAAGTACAAAGTTTTGTGTATGCTCCAGCATGGCAAAAATGTGTGATGTTTTGTGCACAAGACTCTGTCAAGGTCAAGGTCACATTTAAAGGTTCAATGTCAGAAATATGTAAAATAATCTGGTGTACACTTCATATCTTGTAAACCATATGAAATATTTTCAAATAACACGGCACAAATGCTAACCAAAAGCATAAGATGTGTTGCTCACAAGATCTCGGCCTGTAGCTCAAAGATCAAGGTCAAATTAAGAGATTCAAGGTCAGAAATATGTACAAAATTTCATGTCTCCTCCCAATCTTGTAAATTACTCAACAGATTTTGAAGAAAAAAAATGGCACAAAATGTTTACCATAATCAGAAAAACGGTCAGGCACAAGACCCAGGTCTGTAGCTTAAAGGTCAAAGTCACACTTTCAACAGGTTCAAGGTCAAAAATAGGTACATGCTTTTGTATCTGTTCCATATCATGTGACAGATTTTGAAATACCATGGCACAAATGTTCACCATAATCAGATGATGTGTCGCACACAAAACCCAGCTCCATAGCTCAAAGGGCAAGATAACACTTACAAGTTCAAGGTCAGAAATAGGTACAATTTTTTGGTATTGCTCCGTATCTTATAAACCACCTGGCATATTTTGAAAAAAACATAGCACAAATGTTCACCATAGTCAGACAATATGTTGGGCGAATGACCCAGGTCACATGTAGAGGTTCAGAAATAGGTACAAAAATTTGTGTCGGCTTCATAATATTATCTTTGTAATGTGTAATAAATGTTCCATAATGAGCATAAAAAATATGTGCATAAAAAAGCTTTTATAGTTTAATGAATTTAATTGAGATTTAGAAATTATAAAGATATCGGCAATTATCAAGAAACCAGCTGTAAATATATATATTAAAAGCTTTTTGTATCCTATTAATCTAATTGTGGCTTTAGAATTATAAGGTAACCAGTCCTGTACTAATTAAGAAGCCAGCTGTAAATGTATGCAAAAAAGATTTTGTACTTTTATGAATTTTATTGTGGCTTTAGAAATTTTTAAAGTATAAGGATACCTCTACTAATCAAGAAACCAGCTGAAGATGTTCATAAAAGTTGAATATACTTCAATGAAAAGTGTCTAAAATCAGTTAAAAGTGGCTTTTGAATACGAAGATTTTGGCAATATTCAGGAAAGCAGCAGTAAATGTTTGTAAAAGTTTCTTATACTTTTAAGAAAAGTGTCCAAAAATTGTCCAAAGTTATTTTAAGTGTGGTTTTAAAACTGCATAGAAAGCATCTGTGGACATAAAGGTTTATAGTACACTTGAAAAAATTGTCTTTATTGTATGGTTTTGGATTTAAAACCAGTATTGTCATTTGTTCTGTGACAAGTTTAATTGTAAAACTATTTTACTAATTTTCAGCACCATGTGATAAGGGAAAATACTGGGTTAATGGCCGTTGCGAGAACTGTCCATTTGGTACATATCAAGATGAAATGAACCAATATCAGTGCAAAAAGTGCAAAGATGGAACTACAACAAATGAGCAAGGAAATATAGATGAATCAAAGTGCATAGGTATCAATTCTATTCTAATGTCAGATTAAATATACATAAATACCATAAAACCAGAGGTGATGATAATATCTACTTCATAACTTAAAATACCATAGACTAACTATGAGTTTTTCTGGTCATCCTGTGTGTGTTGACCTTTCTCTGTTAACTTTTAGATTATATAATTGTTCACTCTAAAACCTGTAATTTTAATTGGATTTTCACCAAAAGTTAAAAAAGACCTTTTACAAGATATTAGACTGACTTAAAAAGATAGGTAATATCTCAGTTATGGTCCTTGAGTCGTAACAAAATGGACTTTTTAGCTTGACTTGCCAAAGGTCAGAAAGGTTTATATCTTGATTATTAGTAAAACCGTTCGTCCTTTAGTCATCTATTCAACGTCTTGAACTGGCCAGATTGGACCACAAAATATAACAGAGCTATGGCCCTTGAATTGTTGAGAAATACTGATTATTGCCTTGTGAACACAAGCACTTTCAGTTTTCATGGCAGTCTGACCAACCAACTAGGTCAGAATGTTGTTATTCCAACAAATCAATTTTTGTCAAAAACAAATATGTTTGAATGTTTAATTTAATTTCTTTTCAAAATTTGATTGTAAAAGTAAGAAGTTAATTGTGAATGCTTTACAAATTGTTAACTTGAGAAGTAATTGGGTTCATGTACCAATGGTCATAAATGTGTTAAAAAAACAAAACGATACATTTTTACAAAATAAAATTTAAAAATTAAGTGCTAGTGTTATGAAAAGTCGCATCACGTTTACAGAAGAGGCACATAGAGTTTACAGCTGCTTGAAAGAAAAGGCACATAAAGTTAACAGGCACTCAAAGGAAAAGGCACATAAAGTTAACAGGCACTCAAAGGAAAAGGCACATAAAGTTTACAGATGCTTGAGAGGAGAGTC
Organism: Panopea generosa; assembly: GCA_029582155.1. NCBI lineage: Eukaryota > Metazoa > Mollusca > Bivalvia > Adapedonta > Hiatellidae > Panopea > Panopea generosa. The sequence continues at coordinate 93,932,348 of CM055895.1, forward strand.
AAATACAGTAGTTGAGAGAAAGGTCAAATACATTTTACAGGTGCTTGAGAGGAGAGTCAAATACAATATTTGAGAGAAAGGTCACATACAATTTACAGGTGCTTGAGAGGAGAGTCAAATACAGTACTTGAGAAAAAGGCAACACACATTTTACAGGTGCTTGAGAGGAGAGTCGAATACAGTAGTTGAGAGAAAGGTCACATTCATTTTACAGGTGCTTGAGAGGAGAGTCAAATACAATACTTGAGAAAAAGGCAACACACATTTTACAGGTGCTTGAGAGGAGAGTCGAATACAATACTTCAGGAAAAGGCAACACACATTTTACAGGTGCTTGAGAGGAGAGTCAAATACAATACTTGAGAGAAAGGTCATATACATTTTACAGGTGCTTGTTAGGGAGCAATACTTGCGAGAAAGGTCACACATTTTACAGGTGCTTGAGAGGAGAGTCAAATACAATACTTGAGAGAAAGGCCACATACATTTTACAGGTGCTTGAGAGGAGAGCAATACTTAAGAGAAAGGTCACATACATTTTAAAGGTGCTTGAGGAGAGAGTCAAATACAATACTTGAGAGAAAGTCACATATAGGTTACAGGTGTTTGAGAGGAGAGTCAAATACAATACTTGAGAGAAAGTCACATATAGTTTACAGGTGCTTGAGAGGCGAATCAAATACAATACTTGAGAGAAAGTCACATATAGTTTACAGGTGCTTGAGAGGCGAATCAAATACAATACTTGAGAGAAAGTCACATATAGTTTACAGGTGCTTGAGAGCTTTTTTGTCTTGTGACCAATTACTGATTATTGTTATTGTTTAACTTTCAGTGCCTTGCCCTCTTGGATATATTCTGCGAAGAAATGAATGTCATATGTGTGCAGTAGGTTTCTTCAGAGAACTTGTAACGGAAGTAGCTTGTACCATGTGTGATTCTGGATTTACGACAAAAGGCCGGGGGGCTGATTCTAAACAAAAATGTATATGTAAGTAAAATGAACACGATCCAACAGATTTAATGGCCTCACTATTTCAAGACTTTCATGAAAAGATTTTCATGAAATAAACATCAAAACGATTTATTCTTTAATAAAAAAATGATTATATTAAAAGATCTTAAAAATGTTACTCCTGTTAATCTATTGATACGTTTTAACAAACCCACGCTACTTGCTCTAAATATAGCCTATATCATTCCAATAGACATACTAGCTGACACTACCCAATTAGGCCACAACAACTCAACTATTTTGTTACAAAGAGTAAGATATTGGAAAATCACAAATATTAACTTGGCATTTAATGTAAAACTATAAATGGAATTCCATCAAACTTAACAAAAAATATTTTGACAATGAGTCAAACAAAATTTTGTAATTCTTTCTCATGTAGTCCTTTCTCATATAGTCCTCTCTCACTAATGTAATAATTTCTCAATAATGTAGTCTTTTATCATGTTGTCCTTTCTGATGTAGCCCTTTCTCACTAATGTAATAATTTCTCAATAATGTAGTCCTTTATCATGTAGTCCTTTCTGATGTAGCCCTTTCTCACTAATGTAGTCCTTTATCATGTAGTCTTTTCTCACAAATGTAGTCTGCCAACAGTTAGCTCAGTCAGTAGAGCATCTGACTATTAATCCAAGGGTCGTAAGTTTGAATCACTGCCTGGCTATAGTATCTGTGATGGTCAGTAATATTCAAGTCTTCTCTTATGTCAGAAACACTACAGATAGTGAATACTGTCTATCATTTCTGCCAGGGTTCAACTTCTAATTGAATACTTCTAAAAATGTCATCCTGACATGATGATCAAGCAAGTATCAAATTATAAATAATTTAAAAAGTCCTCAGTATGTTTTCTTTAAAAACACTTGATGTTCATGTTGGTCCTTTTGTCTTGTTAATCAATATTTCTGAGCACAGTGTGGTCTAGTAGTAGAGCACCCGCCTTGCATGCGGAAGGCCGCGGGGTCGATCCCTGATCGGGTCATACCAAAGACTTTGAAAATGATATTAGAAGCTTCCTTGCTTGACACTCAGCATTTAGAGGAGAGTTCTAGGTCTGGTCGGCTCGGTGTCGGTATTATGTGACTGGGTGGGGTATCATATCGTGTGTCTGTGGCATGATACTCCAGTGTGACAGCGCTCAGAATACTGTCTCAAGTAGACACCATTGTGATAATCAATAAAAAATATACAACATACAACTACAACTGCAACATAAAAATTTCTGTCTTCATCTGTATATTTTGTTTTACTGCTCAACTATTTGCTCCTGTAGATAATTGTCTACCTGGAACATACATTGGTGCTGATGGAAAAAGCTGTATTCCCTGCTCGATTGGTCAGTATCAGTCAAAGAGATTAGCGAGGAGTTGTGAGTTGTGTCAGTCCCACCTCTCTACAGCGGTAGAAGGAGCAGACGATGAAGCCCTCTGTATAAGTAAGTAACATTCAATGTTTTCTTGTCTGCTTGTATTTATTTATAACTTTCCTGATTATTTAGCTCAGCAGAGCCAAATGTTTGGACGTACTGGTGAGCTTGTGTCACCTGTGAGGCTTGATACAAACTTAGGGATTACTTTGTTCATTGCCTTGATGTCAGGGTTATCAGTGAGAGTTATTTCATTTTCATTGGATATCTTTCCAATTAATTTTTTACTGAAACTTGAAAATGAAACTTGGTTGGAATTGTAGTTAATCCAAATTGGGCCAGCTCGACTCCTGGTGATGGGTTCATAAATGCGCTCACAGTTTCATTTTTGGGCAAAATGATGTGAAAGTATTCTATTGTTAGGAGGGGGTATTATAACATTGTTCTCTTGTGCAGTGAGAGTAACACTGTAAGCTCTTAAATGCTTATGTTAAATGCGACTCCATGACTACATGTACTTCTTGTATTGCCAGTCTGTCTGTTTCTGTGACTCTATGACTACATGTACTTCTTGTATTACCAGTCTGTCTGTTTCTGCGACTCCATGACTACGTGTACTTCTTGTATTGCCAGTCTGTCTGTTTCTGCGACTCCATGACTACGTGTACTTCTTGTATTGCCAGTCAGTCTGTTTCTGTGACTCCATGACTATGTGTACTTCTTGTATTGCCAGTCTGTCTGTTTCTATGACTCCATGACTACGTGTACTTCTTGTATTGCCAGTGAGTCTGTTTCTGTGACTCCATGACTATGTGTACTTCTTGTTTTGCCAGTCTGTCTATTTCTGTGACTCCATGACTACATGCATTCTTGTATTTCCAGTCAGTCTGTTTCTGTGACTCCATGACTACATGTACTTCTTGTATTGCCAGTCAGTCTGTTTCTGCGACTCCATGACTACATGTACTTCTTGTATTGCCAGTGTGTCTGTTTCTGCGACTCAATGACTACATGTACTTCTTGTATTGCCAGTCAGTCTGTTTCTGCGACTCCATGACTACATGTACTTCTTGTATTGCCAGTCTGTCTGTTTCTGTGACTCCATGACTACATGTACTTCTTGTATTGCCAGTCTGTCTGTTTCTGTGACTCCATGACTACATGTACTTCTTGTATTGCCAGTCAGTCTGTTTCTGTGACTCCGTGACTACATGTACTTCTTGTATTGCCAGTCTGTCTGTTTCTGCAACTCCATGACTACATGTTTTTCTTGTATTACCAGTGTGTCTGTTTTTGTGACTCCATGACTACATGTACTTCTTGTATTGCTAGTCTGTCTGTTTTTGCGACTCCATGACTACATGTTTTTCTTGTATTACCAGTGTGTCTGTTTTTGCGACTCCATGACTACATGTTTTTCTTGTATTGCCAGTCTGTCTGTTTTTGCGACTCCATGACTACATGTACTTCTTGTATTGCCAGTCTGTCTGTTTTTGCGACTCCATGACTACATGTTTTTCTTGTATTACCAGTGTGTCTGTTTTTGCGACTCCATGACTACATGTACTTCTTGTATTGCCAGTCTGTCTGTTTTTGCGACTCCATGACTTCATGTACTTCTTGTATTGCCAGTCTGTCTGTTTTTGCGACTCCATGACTACATGTTTTTCTTGTATAACCAGTGTGTCTGTTTTTGCGACTCCATGACTACATGTACTTCTTGTATTGCCAGTCTGTCTGTTTTTGCGACTCCATGACTACATTTACTTCTTGTATTGCCAGTCTGTCTGTTTCTGTGACTCCATGACTATGTGTACTTCTTGTATTGCCAGTCAGTCTGTTTCTGCGACTCCGTGACTACATGTACTTTTTTTTTTGCCAGTCTGTCTGTTTCTTCAACTCCATGACTACATGTACTTCTTGTATTGCCAGTCTGTTTGTTTCTGCGACTCCATGACTACATGTACTTCTTGTATTGCCAGTCTGTCTGTTTTTGCAACTCCATGACTACATGTACTTCTTGTATTGCCAGTCTGTCTGTTTCTGCGACTCCATGACTACATGTTTTTCTTGTATAACCAGTGTGTCTGTTTTTGCGACTCCATGACTACATGTACTTCTTGTATTGCCAGTCTGTCTGTTTTTGCGACTCCATGACTACATTTACTTCTTGTATTGCCAGTCTGTCTGTTTTTGCGACTCCATGACTACATTTACTTCTTGTATTGCCAGTCAGTCTGTTTCTGCGACTCCGTGACTACATGTACTTTTTTTTTTGCCAGTCTGTCTGTTTCTTCAACTCCATGACTACATGTACTTCTTGTATTGCCAGTCTGTTTGTTTCTGCGACTCCATGTACTTCTTGTATTGCCAGTCTGTCTGTTTTTGCAACTCCATGACTACATGTACTTCTTGTATTGCCAGTCTGTCTGTTTCTGCGACTCCATGACTACATGTACTTCTTGTATTGTTCCAGATCCCTGTCCAAGTGGAAAAGAACTCACATCTCAAAATCCAATCATCTGCAAGTTATGTAAAAAGAATACATACAGAGATGAGGCCGTGGATAAAAAATGTACTGTCTGTAAAAATAATTTTATTACACTGGCTGATGGCACCATATCAAGCAAGCTTTGTATGCGTAAGTTCTTTTTTCATGTCTGTCAAGTCCAGTTTAGAAATTTTTCAGTCATTTGCTGTGATTATGTTGGCACCTTTATTCATGTTTATTCTTTTGTTATAAAAACGAAACAGAAAAACATGCAAAAATGCACCTACTAAAGTAAGATAAGAATCAATGCAGTTGTTGTCCTTGACCTTTGGTCAATAGTGATTTCTTTTACCTTTGTTCAACTATTAATCTTTAACATTCTAATTATTTACCCTTCTGTTAACTTTAAATTGTGTCCACCAAACTAACACAGTACTGTAAGCTTTATATCTTTTACAAAGTCTTTAAAAGGTCAAATGGAATTATTAATGTCAGAGTTATAGTCTTTAACTAATTTAAAATGGCATTTAATTTTGATTATTTCTACGCATATGTGCTCTCTAATACCAACATTTTTATTACGTCTTCACCAAACTTTCACAGGAATGCGTAGTCCAGTGGTAGAGCATCAGATCCATGATCGGAGGGTCATCAGTTCGATCCTCCACCACGGCTGTGTGTGGTGTCCTTGAGCAAGACAATTTATCCACATAATTATGCTAAGTACTGGTTCTACCCGGGAAGATATCTAGCTTGAGTTGTAATAACTGGTTCTACCCGGGAAGATATCTAGCTTGAGTTGTAATAACTTGTTCTACCCGGGAAGATATCAAGCTTGAGTTGTAATAACTGGTTCTACCCGGGAAGATATCTAGCTTGAGTTGTAATAACTTGTTCTACCCGGGAAGATATCAAGCTTGAGTTGTAATAACTGGTTCTACCCGGGAAGATATCAAGCCTGAGTTGTAATAACTTGTTCTACCCGGGAAGATATCAAGCTTGAGTTGTAATAACTGGTTCTACCCGGGAAGATATCAAGCCTGAGTTGTAATAACTGGTTCTACCCGGGAAGATATCAAGCTTGAGTTGTAATAACTTGTTCTACCCGTGAAGATATCAAGCCTGAGTTGTAATAACTTGTTCTACCCGGGAAGATATCAAGCCTGAGTTGTAATAACTTGTTCTACCCGGGAAGATATCAAGCTTGAGTTGTAATAACTGGTTCTACCCGGGAAGATATCAAGCCTGAGTTGTAATAACTTGTTCTACCCGGGAAGATATCAAGCTTGAGTTGTAATAACTTGTTCTACCCGTGAAGATATCAAGCCTGAGTTGTAATAACTTGTTCTACCCGGGAAGATATCAAGCTTGAGTTGTAATAACTTGTTCTACCCGGGAAGATATCAAGCTTGAGTTGTAATAACTGGTTCTACCCGGGAAGATATCAAGCCTGAGTTGTAATAACTTGTTCTACCCGGGAAGATATCAAGCTTGAGTTATAATAACTGGTTCTACCCGGGAAGATATCTAGCTTGAGTTGTAATAACTTGTTCTATGTGGGAAGATATCAAGCTTGAGTTGTAATAACTTGTTCTATGTGGGAAGATATCAAGCTTGAGTTGTAATAACTGGTTCTACCCGGGAAGATATCTAGCTTGAGTTGTAATAACTTGTTCTATGTGGGAAGATATCAAGCCTGAGTTGTAATAACTTGTTCTATGTGGGAAGATATCTAGCTTGAGTTGTAATAACTTGTTCTATGTGGGAAGATATCTAGCTTGAGTTGTAATAACTTGTTCTATGTGGGAAGATATCAAGCTTGAGTTGTAATAACTTGTTCTATGTGGGAAGATATCTAGCTTGAGTTGTAATAACTTGTTCTACCCGGGAAGATATCTAGCTTGAGTTGTAATAACTGGTTCTACCCATGAAGATATCAAGCCTGAGTTGTAATAACTTGTTCTACCCGGGAAGATATCAAGCCTGAGTTGTAATAACTTGTTCTACCCGGGAAGATATCTAGCTTGAGTTGTAATAACTGGTTCTACCCGTGAAGATATCAAGCCTGAGTTGTAATAACTTGTTCTACCCGGGAAGATATCAAGCCTGAGTTGTAATAACTGGTTCTACCCGGGAAGATATCAAGCCTGAGTTGTAATAACTTGTTCTACCCGGGAAGATATCTAGCTTGAGTTGTAATAACTTGTTCTACCCGTGAAGATATCAAGCCTGAGTTGTAATAACTTGTTCTACCCGGGAAGATATCAAGCCTGAGTTGTAATAACTTGTTCTACCCGGGAAGATATCTAGCTTGAGTTGTAATAACTGGTTCTACCCGTGAAGATATCAAGCCTGAGTTGTAATAACTTGTTCTACCCGGGAAGATATCAAGCCTGAGTTGTAATAACTTGTTCTACCCGGGAAGATATCAAGCTTGAGTTGTAATAACTGGTTCTACCCGTGAAGATATCTAGCTTGAGTTGTAATAACTTGTTCTACCCGGGAAGATATCTAGCTTGAGTTGTAATAACTGGTTCTACCCGTGAAGATATCAAGCCTGAGTTGTAATAACTTGTTCTACCTGGGAAGATATCAAGCCTGAGTTGTAATAACTTGTTCTACCCGGGAAGATATCAAGCTTGAGTTGTAATAACTGGTTCTACCCGGGAAGATATCAAGCCTGAGTTGTAATAACTTGTTCTACCCGGGAAGATATCTAGCTTGAGTTGTAATAACTGGTTCTACCCATGAAGATATCAAGCCTGAGTTGTAATAACTGGTTCTACCCGGGAAGATATCAAGCTTGAGTTGTAATAACTGGTTCTACCCGGGAAGATATCTAGCTTGAGTTGTAATAACTTGTTCTATGTGGGAAGATATCAAGCTTGAGTTGTAATAACTTGTTCTACCCGGGAAGATATCTAGCTTGAGTTGTAATAACTGGTTCTACCCATGAAGATATCAAGCCTGAGTTGTAATAACTTGTTCTACCCGGGAAGATATCAAGCCTGAGTTGTAATAACTGGTTCTACCCGGGAAGATATCAAGCCTGAGTTGTAATAACTTGTTCTACCCGGGAAGATATCTAGCTTGAGTTGTAATAACTGGTTCTACCCGTGAAGATATCAAGCCTGAGTTGTAATAACTTGTTCTACCCGGGAAGATATCAAGCCTGAGTTGTAATAACTTGTTCTACCCGGGAAGATATCAAGCTTGAGTTGTAATAACTGGTTCTACCCGTGAAGATATCTAGCTTGAGTTGTAATAACTTGTTCTACCCGGGAAGATATCTAGCTTGAGTTGTAATAACTGGTTCTACCCGTGAAGATATCAAGCCTGAGTTGTAATAACTTGTTCTACCCGGGAAGATATCAAGCCTGAGTTGTAATAACTTGTTCTACCCGGGAAGATATCAAGCTTGAGTTGTAATAACTGGTTCTACCCGGGAAGATATCAAGCCTGAGTTGTAATAACTTGTTCTACCCGGGAAGATATCTAGCTTGAGTTGTAATAACTGGTTCCACCCATGAAGATATCAAGCTTGAGTTGTAATAACTGGTTCTACCCGTGAAGATATCAAGCCTGAGTTGTAATAACTTGTTCTACCCGGGAAGATATCTAGCTTGAGTTGTAATAACTGGTTCTACCCGTGAAGATATCAAGCCTGAGTTGTAATAACTTGTTCTACCCGGGAAGATATCAAGCCTGAGTTGTAATAACTTGTTCTACCCGGGAAGATATCAAGCTTGAGTTGTAATAACTGGTTCTACCCGGGAAGATATCAAGCCTGAGTTGTAATAACTTGTTCTACCCGGGAAGATATCTAGCTTGAGTTGTAATAACTGGTTCTACCCATGAAGATATCAAGCCTGAGTTGTAATAACTGGTTCTACCCGGGAAGATATCAAGCCTGAGTTGTAATAACTTGTTCTACCCGGGAAGATATCAAGCTTGAGTTGTAATAACTGGTTCTACTCGGGAAGATATCAAGCTTGAGTTGTAATAACTGGTTCTACCCGGGAAGATATCTAGCTTGAGTTGTAATAACTGGTTCTACCCGTGAAGATATCAAGCTTGAGTTGTAATAACTGGTTCTACCCGGGAAGATATCAAGCTTGAGTTGCAATAACTTGTTCTACCTGGGAAGATATCTAGCTTGAGTTGTAATAACTGGTTCTACCCAGGAAGATATCAAGCTTGAGTTGTAATAACTTGTTCTACCCGTGAAGATATCAAGCCTGAGTTGTAATAACTTGTTCTACCCGGGAAGATATCAAGCCTGAGTTGTAATAACTGGTTCTACCCGTGAAGATATCAAGCTTGAGTTGTAATAACTGGTTCTACCCGTGAAGATATCAAGCCTGAGTTGTAATAACTTGTTCTACCTGGGAAGATATCAAGCCTGAGTTGTAATAACTTGTTCTACCTGGGAAGATATCAAGCTTGAATTGTAATAACTGGTTCTACCCGGGAAGATATCAAGCCTGAGTTGTAATAACTTGTTCTACCCGGGAAGATATCAAAACAAAAAAAAACACTTTTACAGTAGTTATAAATACTGGTACATTGGACAAGTTCTTAAATTGGCAAAATTGGAAGTTTGAGTTTGGTTCTAATGGTTTATCAAGAATTGTAGACATTTGTGTGTGCCACATGAAATATCCTTGTCAGATCTACATTAACTCATACACAAACGCAATTTCCAGAATCATTTATAACACAAATTAAAGCGCCAAAACTTGACTGGTCTCCAATTTGAAAGTATTAAATCAAGCATTAATGTAGAATGTTACAGATATTAAAATTAATTTTGTAATGAATCTATTTAATTTTGAATTGAGCTAATGGACTCTTCTGTTGAATGTTGAACAACTTTTTTAAACTATGGACTCTGATCAATGTCTGCATTGTTTTGCTCTATTTTAATACATTCCATATTGCCATATTGAAGCTCTTTTTACTGATAAAAGAATGGTAAAAACAGTTTCGGAGAAGTTTAGGTAATGGTTAAATTGTGTGGACAATCAGTTGCAAGCTTTTGTATTAGTCAGATGTTTGTATTTATTTTCCAGCACCTTGTGGAATGGGACAGAGATGGGATATCAGACAATGCGTTGACTGTGAGAAGAACACATTCCAGTCACTGCCTGGTCAATACACCTGTATCAAGTGCCCTAAAAATTATATCACCCTTGAGAGGAAATCCAAATATTTTGCTGATTGCAAAGGTTACTTTTAACAACATTTTTAGGTCACCTGATGTGACCTTTCCAAATTACCTTTTAATGTGTGTCCATAAACAATTCATATATTTTACTTCTTCTCAAAAACTATAAGCCCAATTATAATGAAATTTTGTATGTAGAATTGGTACTTGTGGGTGAATCAAAATTGTGAATTTCCTGGTCCCAATCCCCATTTGGCCTTGGGGTGTATAAAGTTAAAAAATCTTCTTCTTAATATGGGAACTGCTGGGAAACAAATTGTAAGCATAATTGTTGAGGCCTATGGGTTCTTCATAAAAGTTGTGAATTTTCATGCCCCTGGGTCTCTTTGTTTGGCTCTTTGTGTGGATCCTACTTTACTAAATCTGTATAGAGAAAAGGACAAAAACTGTTATTTGTCATGACTGAAATGACTTTTTTAAATGGTTTTTGGTTTTGTTTTGTTACTACTAACATGACAGTTAAAAACAATGTTTTATTTCATGTTCCCCGCCACCATGGGCCCTTGGGGGTAGGGCCAAAACAGTTGATTTTATAGTAAAATTAAAAAAAATGCTGTGAAACAAAATTAATATATTTAAAGCATAATAATTATTATTGTGGCCTCTATATATAAGTCCTTCATAAAAATGATTATTTCATGAAAAATTTATGCATATCCACCAATTTTTAATGCATCATATACACAAATACATTTTTTATCTGGGGCTCTGTTAGATTATAATTACCTCCATTCAAAAATGATGATGAAATTGTCCAAATATAATGATTGAAGTGTTACCAGATAAACAAATAAATTACATATCAAAATTCTTGATGTTTGTTTTATAAAGGAGAAGGCACTGAATATTTAAATCAATACTTTTTCATCAAAACTAAATTTAGTATAGAATGAGATGTGGGCTCCGCATGCAGAATCAGTCAGCTAACGTATGATTGTTAATGTAATACTTTACGCATTTATTGTTTCAGTTAGTTGCAAGGCAGGAGAGGAGTGGGTAAAAGCGAAATGTGTACCCTGCAGACCCGGGACTTATCAGCCAAGCCCATATCAGATGGAATGTTTGATATGTCCTCCTGGCACTTCCAATAGCCCTGACTACACAGAGTGTACAGGTAAGAAGTATTCTCTCAGTGTAATCTTCATTATAACCCCAGATACAAAGTATATGGAGGCTATATAGGAGACATGCCCTTCTGTCCATCCGTCTGACAATTTTTTCTAATCACAGTTTATCAGCAACCATTGGCTGAAATTCAGTGAAACTTCACATGGGTGACTGGTACCAAGCTTAGCTGTGGCTATCGTCAGCATGATGGGTGACAATAAATTTAGATGAGATATGACCCTTTGAATTTTTCAGACATACTTTTTGTGGTCACTATATCTCATCAACCATTGGCTGGATTCAATGGCACTTCACAAAAGTAATTGGTACCAAAGCGTAGTTGTCCATATCATCGGTATGCTGCACCCAAATAAGTTATTTCTCGGCAACCATAATGGTTGGAATTCAGTGACACTTCACGAAAATGATTGGTTACTCTAATTTGTTCACTGTGTCAAAGCGGGCAGCAAAAGGGTGCAATAACTGTGTCAGGGTGCCATTTAGTGGTATTCATCACCTTCAGTGATATATCTAGTTTGCGTATTGTACCATTGTATACAGGATTATATGTAACAATGCTACCTGTAGTCAATTCAATATTGATGTTGAGGGTGTCGAATAAGGCTGGAAACTATTTTCAAAAGCCAGGCCTGATTAACTCAGTCATTAGCTCGTGACTATCAATCCAGGGGTCATGAGTTTGAATCCCAAACTGGCCACAATCTATGTAATGGTTGATATACAACATACATCTCTTTATCATTCGTCTCTCATCACTGATTTTAATGGAAAAGTTATCAGTTACTTGCAGAGCTGTGGTGTGCTTGAGTACTGGTTAACCTTCCAGGAACCCAGAAAACATTGGTTAGGTTAACTGATCATCTCTTAGCCCTTGATGGCATAAAAATGATGTTAAATATTCAATCAATAAAAAACATTTTCAAAACATGATAGGTGTCCTGTTTTATTGAATATTTCTGGAGAAAGTTCTCAAATTAATCGGAGTAAAATCATCTTTCAAGTACTAGACAACATTCTCAATAAGAATTGACCTGATGTGAGAATGGCTCAGGCCACGTGGCATTGTTTGACCAAGTAAATACGATGTAGTATTTACTACGTCATTAGCTTGTTTAAAGAAAATGGCATTGTAGCAACCAAGATCGACTGCTGATTGGATTATCTTCTTGTTTAATTGATAGTCTGTGTCGGGTCAGTTAGAACTGAGACGGTCTTGACACTCCTACTGATATACATATTGGTATAATGTATGACATTATTGCCATTTACTACGGAACACATAATTATAACTATGTGACTTGATACTTATATTTATTTGTAAATAAACATTTAATTAGATCTAGGGTTTTGATTATTTGGCAATCTATTGATAAACAACATTTGCTCCAAATTATTGGCTATAATTCCCCATGATGCAGTTTACATACTATCTGGTTAGATTTTAACTTGTTTACTTTTGTTTGATTATGAAACAAGATAACAAATCACACTGGAACCTTTTCTTAGTAGAACCAGTACTAAGCATATGCGGATAAAGTGTCGTTCTTAAGGACACCACACATAGCCATGGCGGAGGATCAAACCCAAGACCCTCAGATCATGGGGTCGGTTACACTATTATTGCTCAATAGAATTGGTTGAAACATATTTATTCATTCAAATTTACATAAATACAAATCAGTATAAAAGTATAAATATGGATTAGAACGGAAAATAAATTCTTCTCCATGACATAAATCAAACATAAACAGATTTGGCAGATCATTAACAATTTTATATATGCTCCTAGTTCAAAATATACCTTATAAAAATATCTTTACATACTGTTAGGAATATTGGTTCTAATATATTTAAGAAAATAAGAAATGGAGCGAGTAATTTAAGAAAGAGTAAAGAGATTATAGTTATGTATATATGATATGAATTCACATAATAATACTAATTAGCATTTATGGACATGTTCTGAACAGCATGGACAAAACTGAAAAGACGAGCTCATCTCACCAGGTAAAATGCTCAATAGAATTAACATGATTTCAGTAATATGACATGCTTAAAGCAATAAACGTATAGCAACCTCTCATCTGTACGGTTGTAGGAGCGAACCCAGCTTGGACGTTTCACTCAAGTTCAGATATGTATCTTGCTAACCAAACTAATTGTTTTATGTCAGATCTCTATAGGAGCAATCATTGTCTTAATTTCTAGTCATGCAATTAAACCACAATATTCATTCTTCATCAGATCCTTGTCATCTCACCTACCAATGAAAAACATGTCAATATCAGTGTAGTAGTCAATTGTTTCCCTGTCTAAATATTTCACAGGGAAGAAATCAGCTAGCTTCTCCATACTTTTTAAACTGATTCTTGTCCCTGTATTTTTATATTGGAGTTGGTAATCTTAAAACTTAAACGGAAAAAACATTTGGTCATTATCCCTACGAGCGGAGCAGGGGGATATAGAAATGGGCTACATCCATCCGTCCCTGCTTCCGTGCATCCCCTGCTGTCCACAGCATATCTCCTTCAGTTGTGATATTGAAATTTTAAATAACTTGGCACAAATGTTCACCAGGACAAGACGATGTGTCATGTGAATGACTTGGATCTGTTCGTCAAAATTCTAGGTCATAGCTTAAGGTCATGGTTTGGAAATCCAATGTATACACTGTGTTTCCTCTTGTCCAGACCGTATCTTCTTTAGTTGTGATTGGATTTTTAAATAAATTGGCACAAAAGCTAACCAGCCCAAGACAATGTGTCATGCGAATGAGTTGGGTCTGTTCATCAAAAATGGTTTTTCTTTTGTTTTAGGGTTATGACTTATGTATTTATGGTTTGATTTAGAATACATCACACCAGTTCTTACTGGGACAAGACATTGTATCATATAACAGTCGGCTACGTATTTCAATTTGCGGCATTTACATGTGATTTCTGTGCTAGGGGACTTTTTCATTTTGCGTAATTTAAATCCATTTCTCTGGAAATTCCTCTACGGGTTAATGAGGTGGCGGGGGATATGACCACTTTAGTTGCAACCTCTTGTTTGATTTGAAATATATATTTGATATCTGTTTGCAATAAAATTCACAAGATTAGGCCATTATAAATTGATAACTAGATTATCATCCAACCCTGTAATTCAAATCTTTGTTAGCTTTACCATATTTTGCGACTTCACTATTTTCTATATTTAATGATTTTATGGCAATTTAAATTTATTTTTAGAAACAAAATGGCACATTTTCATAATTTTCAATTTATAATAACCTATAATGCTGTCATTCTCAAAATATCTGATTTGAAAATTTCTTTAACCAAAATACTTCTGCAAGATCCCTATGGTGCAAGTGGTCAGTACCTGGCTCCTGTTTCACCAACATGTACTTAAATACTTTAAAACTTAAATCTAAGAAAAGCAGCCAGGTGATCATGATTTTAGACTGGTACCAGTTAAACTGCATATTGTGTCAATGATATTGATTATATAATAGATAAATAACCAGTCAAAACTTAGTTAAGTTTTTAAGTAATTAAGTAAAATGTTGGTGAAACAGAAGCCTGGTCAATATCTGAATTTCTAATCATTAACTAAACCAAAATACATCTTCATTTTCAGATCCTTGTGGGAGTGGTAAATATTTGCCCCTTGGTGGAACTTTGTCGACAGATTGCATAAACTGCCCTTACAATACATATAAAAAACAATCGTCGACCAGCTGTGTGCCTTGCCGTGACAACTTTATTACAAAATTTGAGGGAAGTAAGAAAGACTCTGACTGTGTAGGTAAGTAAAATGAGAATATTCAGTTAAGCAGACAAGTGTATACGTATGATTCTCTTGTTGAGCAGGCTTGCAGTGAGTTTGACATAGTCATTACAATCATGGTTTGGTGTATGTGCATGCATCAAGTTTGACATAGTCATTACAATCATGGTTTGGTGTATGTGCATGCGTCAAGTTTGACATAATCATTACAATCATGGTTTGGTGTATGTGCATGCGTCAAGTTTGACATAGTCATTACAATCATGGTTTGGTGTATGTGCATGCGTCAAGTTTGACATAGTCATTACAATCATGGTTTGGTGTATGTGCATGTGTCAAGTTTGAAATAGTCATTTCAATGATGGTTTGGCGTATGTGCGTGCGTCAAGTTTGACATAGTCATTGCAATCACGGTTTGGCGTATGTGCGTGCATCAAGTTTGACATAGTCATTGCAATGACGGTTTGGTGTATGTGCGTACGTCAAGTTTGACATAGTCATTATCACGGTTTGGTGTATGTGCGTGCGTCAAGTTTGACATAGTCATTGCAATGACAGTTTGGTGTATGTGGTGCGTCAAGTTTGACATAGTCATTACAATGATGGTTTGGTGTATGTGCGTGCGTCAAGTTTGACATAATCATTACAATCATGGTTTGGTGTATGTGCATGCGTCAAGTTTGACATAGTCATTACAATCATGGTTTGGTGTATGTGCATGCGTCAAGTTTAACATAGTCATTACAATCATGGTTTGGTGTATGTGCATGCGTCAAGTTTGAAATAGTCATTTCAATGATGGTTTGGCGTATGTGCGTGCATCAAGTTTGACATAGTCATTGCAATCACGGTTTGGCGTATGTGCGTGCATCAAGTTTGACATAGTCATTGCAATGACGGTTTGGTGTATGTGCGTACGTCAAGTTTGACATAGTCATTATCACGGTTTGGTGTATGTGCGTGCGTCAAGTTTGACATAGTCATTACAATGATGGTTTGGTGTATGTGCGTGCGTCATAGTCATTACAATGATGGTTTGGTGTATGTGCGTGCGTCAAGTTTGACATAGTCATTACAATGATGGTTTGGTGTATGTGGTGCGTCAAGTTTGACATAGTCATTACAATGACAGTTTGGTGTATGTGCGTGCATCAAGTTTGACATAGTCATTACAATGACAGTTTGGTGTATGTGGTGCGTCAAGTTTGACATAGTCATTACAATGATGGTTTGGTGTATGTGGTGCGTCAAGTTTGACATAGTCATTACAATGACGGTTTGGTGTATGTGGTGCGTCAAGTTTGACATAGTCATTACAATGATGGTTTGGTGTATGTGGTGCGTCAAGTTTGACATAGTCATTACAATGATGGTTTGGTGTATGTGTGTGCATCAAGTTTGACATAGTCATTACAATGATGGTTTGGTGTATGTGCGTGCGTCAAGTTTGACATAGTCATTACAATGATGGTTTGGTGTATGTGCGTGCGTCAAGTTTGACATAGTCATTACAATGACAGTTTGGTGTATGTGGTGCGTCAAGTTTGACATAGTCATTACAATGATGGTTTGGTGTATGTGCGTGCATCAAGTTTGACATAGTCATCACAATGATGGTTTGGTGTATGTGGTGCGTCAAGTTTGACATAATCATCACAATAATGGTTTGGTGTATGTGCGTGCGTCAAGTTTGACATAGTCATTACAATGATGGTTTGGTGTATGTGCGTGCGTCATAATCATTACAATGATGGTTTGGTGTATGTGGTATGTCAAGTTTGACATAGTCATTACAATGACAGTTTGGTGTAAGTGCGTGCATCAAGTTTGACATAGTCATTACAATGACGGTTTTGTGTATGTGCGTGCATCAAGTTTGACATAGTCATTACAATGACGGTTTGGTGTATGCGTGCATCAAGTTGGCATAGTCATTACAATGACGGTTTGGTGTATGTGGTGCGTCAAGTTTGACATAGTCATTACAATGATGGTTTGGTGTATGTGGTGCGTCAAGTTTGACATAGTCATTACAATGATGGTTTGGTGTATGTGTGTGCATCAAGTTTGACATAGTCATTACAATGATGGTTTGGTGTATGTGGTGCGTCAAGTTTGACATAGTCATTACAATGATGGTTTGGTGTATGTGCGTGCGTCAAGTTTGACATAGTCATTACAATGACGGTTTGGTGTATGTGGTGCGTCAAGTTTGACATAGTAATTACAATGACAGTTTGGTGTATGTGCGTGCGTCAAGTTTGACATAGTCATCACAATGATGGTTTGGTGTATGTGCGCGCGTCAAGTTTGACATAGTCATTACAATGATGGTTTGGTGTATGTGCGTGCATCAAGTTTGACATAGTCATTACAATGATGGTTTGGTGTATGTGGTGCGTCAAGTTTGACATAGTCATTACAATGATGGTTTGGTGTATGTGGTGTGTCAAGTTTGACAAAGTCATTACAATGATGGTTTGGTGTATGTGCGTGCATCAAGTTTGACATAGTCATTACAATGATGGTTTGGTTTATGTGCGCACGTCAAGTTTGACATAGTCATTACAATGATGGTTTGGTGTATGTGCGTGCATCAAGTTTGACATAGTCATTACAATGATGGTTTGGTGTATGTGGTGTGTCAAGTTTGACATAGTCATTACAATGATGGTTTGGTGTATGTGCATGCATCAAGTTTGACATAGTCATTACAATCACGGTTTGGTGTATGTGCGTGCATCAAGTTTGACATAGTCATTACAATGACAGTTTGGTGTATGTGCGTGCATCAAGTTTGACATAGTCATTACAATGATGGTTTGGTGTATGTGCGTGCATCAAGTTTGACATAGTCATTATAATGATGGTTTGGTGTATGTGCATGCATCAAGTTTGACAAAGTCATTATAATCACGGTTTGGTGTATGTGCGTGCATCAAGTTTGACAGTCATTACAATGATGGTTTGGTGTATGTGCGTCCATCAAGTTTGACATAGTCATTACAATGACGGTTTGGTGTATGTGCGTGCGTCAAGTTTGACATAGTCATTGCAATGACGGTTTGGTGTATGTGGTGCGTCAAGTTTGACATAGTCATTACAATGATGGTTTGGTGTATGTGCGTGCGTCAAGTTTGACATAGTCATTACAATGATTGTTTGGTGTATGTGGTGCGTCAAGTTTGACATAGTAATTACAATGATGGTTTGGTGTATGTGCGTGCGTCAAGTTTGACATAGTCATTACAATGACGGTTTGGTGTATGTGGTGCGTCAAGTTTGACATAGTCATTACAATGACGGTTTGGTGTATGTGGTGCGTCAAGTTTGACATAGTAATTACAATGACGGTTTGGTGTATGTGCGTGCATCAAGTTTGACATAGTCATTACAATGACGGTTTGGTGTATGTGCGTGCATCAAGTTTGACATAGTCATAACAATGACGGTTTGGTGTATGTGCGTGCATCAAGTTTGACATAGTCATTACAATGACGGTTTGGTGTATGTGCGTGTGTCATTCTGATCTTGTCCAGCTATAACTAAATAGTGTATTGAGGGATTTGAAGTAACTCCACACAAATGCTCTCCTTAACAAGACAAGTTTGCCAGCAAGACCCGGGTTCAGAGCTAATTAAATGATCTCCCATTTTGTACTTGATTAAGAACTTGACATAGTCGTCACAGTGTCAGTTCAGTGTATGTTCGTGTGTGCACTTGATTTGAATAAACAAAAAATTTATTAGCAAACCATGTAATACGGAGTCTGACAATTATTGTTGAAAAAATTTAAGCTTAAGATGCGTCATCTTGGTTATTCATTACAATTCTTTGCATTTGTTAAAAAAATATTTGTCTGCCATGCTCCTACCTACCCACTCAAATTTCAGCTACCCAGACTTTTTTTATTGACTTTCAAATTTGTTGTTCAAAATGACATTAAAAAAGCAAACTCTTGAAAATAAATGGCTACTTTAGTACGTACCCACATGGGTTGGAGCCCAGCAAACAAACAATTTTTAAGGATGGCTTAATAGAATGATCTTTATGTTCTGCTTCTTTATTTCTATTAAATAATCTGACTCTAGCAAATGTCTAGCAACTTCTGTCTTTGATTTTTTTTATCATTAACCTGTGTATGATAGTGTTTTCGATCGCTTAAAAAGTGCTGTTAAATATTTCAGTGTGACTTGACACTAAATGCTTCGGCGTCTGGTGACTCAACTGATCATAACTATCCAGTCGGCCATCATTTTTTTATGACCTCTAAATATTCTGGGTGACATATAGTAATCGCAGTGTCTGTCCATCCTGCCTGTCAATATTTTGTGTCTGGCCTGTAACTTTGTCATGCATAGATGGATTTTATAAATGCTTGCTACAAATGATAAACATAACATGACGTGTGGCCCATAACACCATCAGAGGTCAAGATCACACTTAAACTTTGTTTGACAACACTTTCAGTCTGTTTGAGATTTCATGTCCGGTCTTTAACTTAAATTGTCACCTATTATTTTCACATTAATGAAGTCGTCTCTACCGACGTCAATATATCCGTTATTTTCGCAACAGTGAATTCAAATCCCGAAAATGACAAAAACATTTTTCGAAATTGTCCGTGGTCAAGTGAATATGACATGTGTCACTTGACTCATCTCCATTGGGGCATAAAAAGTAGAAATAATACAAAAAATAGAATTTACATATAATAATATTGCCGGCTTATGTCCTGTGTACATTAATTGCGACGTCATTATGCATTATTTGCACATTATTATTTGGTGTAGTTGCGGTGGCACAGACGGTAGAGGCGTCATCATTTATGGGTTAGGTGCTGATGCCACAAGGGCTGTGGGTTCGAATCCCAAAAATGACAAAATTATAAGTTTTGACCTTAACCTGTATTGCATCAGTTTTCAGCAGAGGTGGTTGGAATTAAAGTTTTTGTCAAGGTTTTCTGTAAACTGATAAATGGACATTATAAGTGAGAATTACATTTTTTTTCAAATCTGTATTTTAAAATGACTTCTTACTTGTATCAGAAGCATTGTTTATTTTTTTTATCATTCCATTCAATGTCCACGCTGATACTGTTTGTAAATATTGACAATTGTGCAGGAAGTTGAAATACTAGAGCGAATGTAACCAAATCTGGTTGTGATCAAAAACATGTTACAGCACCCAGTGTTAGTATGATACTTTGTTCAAATGTTAATTAAATAGCCATATTAAGGAAGGATAATAATGGGAAAGCCAGAAAACAGTCCAATTGTGTGAGTTGTGTAAAATGTGTTTTTTGAGAGAATTTATGTGATAATATGTATTACAGCTCCCGTGTGTGGAAGCAACCAATATCAGTGCCGTTCCAATAAATGTATTTCTCTATCGTTGCTGTGTGATCTTGCTGATGATTGCGGAGATGGCTCAGATGAAGATAGGAAATTGTGTCGTAAGTTGATTATATTATCTCACAATGTGACTGTTCATGATTTTTATCTTTTATCGACAATCTGTTACAAATGATCATGTAATCATTGGTGCTTCTTTAGATGCTATAATAAATGCTTTAATGTTAAGACTTCCTTTCATTAAAATGTAGGGTAAATAACTTAACAACACATCTTAGTTATACTAATATTCTTTTTAACCTATATACTAGTTCTTTTGATAAGAACTCTGATTTTCATAACATTACAATATAATAATATAATATAATATCACTTGGTAGACTAGATTTGTATATTCAATAGGTTGGCATGTTGTGGCCACAAGCAAAACTTTTTTGCCAAAGGCTGAGGTCTATATAATAACACCTCACGTTAAAAGTCCATTTTTGTTTTCATATCCACAAATATATATGTCCATATAACTTAGGACTCCAGCAATTTTACAAATATATACCACAATGTCCGACGTAGGACTTCATTTTTTCACTTTACAAATATATCAAACAATGTCCAAGTTTATCAGTTTATCACACTGTCCAACTTAGAGGACTCCAACAATTGTATATTAATTAATTGCCATGTCCAACTAAGGACACCAACAATTGTATTTTAATTTATCGCCATGTCAAACTTAGGACTCCAACAATTGTATTTTAATTTATCACCATGTCCAACTTAAGACTTCAACAATTGTATTTTAATTTATCGCCATGTCCAACTTAGGACTCCAACAATTGTATATTAATTTATCGCGGCATCGCCATGTCCAACTTGGGACTCCAACAATTGTATATTAATTAAGAACAATGTCCAACTTAGGACTCCCAACAATTGTATTTTAAATAATCACAATGTCCAACTTAGAACTCCAACAATTGCATAATAATTAATAACAATGTCCAACTTAGGACTCCAACAATTATATTTTAATTAATCACAATGTCCAACTTAGGACTCCAACAATTGCATTATAATTAATAACAATGTCCAACTTAGGACTCCAACAATTGCATTATAATTAATAAACAATGTCCAACTTAGGACACCAACAATTGTATTTTAATTAATCACAATGTCCAACTTAGAGCTCCAACAATTGTATTTTAATTAACACAATATCCAACTTAGGACTCCAACAATTGCATTATAATTAATAACAATGTCCAACTTAGGACTCCAACAATTGCATTATAATTAATAAACAATGTCCAACTTAGGACACCAACAATTGTATTTTAATTAATCACAATGTCCAACTTAGAACTCCAACAATTGTATTTTAATATATCACAATGTCCAACTTAGGAATCCAACAATTGCATTATAAATAATAACAATGTCCAACTTAGGACACCAACAATTGCATTATAATTAATAACAATGTCCAACTTAGGACTCCAACAATTGCATTATAATTAATAACAATGTCCAACTTAAGACTCCAACAATTGTATTTTAATTAATCACAATGTCCAACTTAAGACTCCAACAACTGTAATTTAATTAATCACAATGTCCAACTTAGGACTCCAACAATTGCATAATAATTAATAACAATGTCCAACTTAGGACTCCAACAATTGTATTTTAATTAATAACAATGTCCAACTTAAGACTCCAACAATTGTATTTTAATTTATCGCCATGTCCAACTTAGGACTCCAACAATTGTATATTAATTTATCGCGGCATCGCCATGTACAACTTGGGACTCCAACAATTGTATATTAATTAAGAACAATGTCCAACTTAGGACTCCAACAATTGTATTTTAAATAATCACAATGTCCAACTTAGAACTCCAACAATTGCATAATAATTAATAACAATGTCCAACTTAGGACTCCAACAATTATATTTTAATTAATCACAATGTCCAACTTAGGACTCCAACAATTGCATTATAATTAATAACAATGTCCAACTTAGGACTCCAACAATTGCATTATAATTAATAAACAATGTCCAACTTAGGACACCAACAATTGTATTTTAATTAATCACAATGTCTAACTTAGAACTCCAACAGTTGTATTTTAATTAACACAATATCCAACTTAGGACTCCAACAATTGCATTATAATTTATAACAATGTCCAACTTAGGACTCCAACAATTGCATTATAATTAATAAACAATGTCCAACTTAGGACACCAACAATTGTATTTTAATTAATCACAATGTCCAACTTAGAACTCCAACAATTGTATTTTAATTTATCACAATGTCCAACTTAGGAATCCAACAATTGCATTATAATTAATAACAATGTCCAACTTAGGACACCAACAATTGCATTATATTATAACAATGTCCAACTTAAAACTCCAACAATTGTATTTTAATTAATCACAATGTCCAACTTAAGACTCCAACAATTGTATTATAATTAATAACAATGTCCAACTAAAGACTCCAACAATTGTATTATAATTATTAACAATGTCCAACTTAAGACTCCAACAATTGTATTTTAATTAATCACAATGTCCAACTTAGGACTCCAACAATTGCATTATAATTAATAACAATGTCCAACTTAGGACTCCAACAATTGCATTATAATTAATAAACAATGTCCAACTTAGGACACCAACAATTGTATTTTAATTAATCACAATGTCCAACTTAGAACTCCAACAATTGTATTTTAATTAACACAATGTCCAACTTAGGACTCCAACAATTGCATTATAATTAATAACAATGTCCAACTTAAGACTCCAACAATTGCATTATAATTAATAAACAATGTCCAACTTAGGACACCAACAATTGTATTTTAATTAATCACAATGTCCAACTTAGAACTCCAACAATTGCATTATAATTAATAACAATGTCCAACTTAGGACACCAACAATTGCATTATAATTAATAACAATGTCCAACTTAGGACTCCAACAATTGCATTATAATTAATAACAATGTCCAACTTAAGACTCCAACAATTGTATTTTAATTAATCACAATGTCCAACTTAGGACTCCAACAACTGTATTTTAATAAATCACAATGTCCAAATTAGGACTCCAACAACTGTATTTTAATTAATCACATTATCCAACTTAGGACTCCAACAATTGCATAATAATTAATAACAATGTCCAACTTAGGACTCCAACAATTGTATTTTAATTAATAACAATGTTCAACTTAAGACTCCAACAATTGTATTATAATTAATAACAATGTCCAACTTAAGACTCCAACAATTGTATTATAATTAATAACAATGTCCAACTTAAGACTCCAACAATTGCATAATAATTAATAACAATGTCCAACTTAGGACTTCAACAATTGTATTTTAATTAATCACAATGTCCAACTTAGAACTCCAACAATTGTATTTTAATTAACACAATGTCCAACTTAGGACTCCAACAATTGCATTATAATTAATAACAATGTCCAACTTAAGACTCCAACAATTGCATTATAATTAATAAACAATGTCCAACTTAGGACACCAACAATTGTATTTTAATTAATCACAATGTCCAACTTAGAACTCCAACAATTGCATTATAATTAATAACAATGTCCAACTTAGGACTCCAACAATTGCATAATAATTAATAACAATGTCCAACTTAGGACTCCAACAATTGTATTTTAATTAATAACAATGTTCAACTTAAGACTCCAACAATTGTATTATAATTAATAACAATGTCCAACTTAAGACTCCAACAATTGTATTATAATTAATAACAATGTCCAACTTAAGACTCCAACAATTGCATAATAATTAATAACAATGTCCAACTTAGGACTTCAACAATTGTATTTTAATTAATCACAATGTTCAACTTAAGACTCCAACAATTGTATTATAATTAATAACAATGTCCAACTTAAGACTCCAACAATTGTATTATAATTAATAACAATGTCCAACTTAAGACTCCAACAATTGTATTTTAATTAATCACAATGTATCCACTTAAGACATTTTTTACTCAAAGTATAACTCGGAAAGCTCCAATTTTCCTTCAAAATTCCCTGTTATACAAATTCGAAAGTAAAGTTATAGACTATAATAACCCCATTTGGAAAATCATTAAATTGTATCTTAAATTTGACAAGACCTTAACCTTTCCGCCTATGACTAATACTCTATTAAAAGGTTTCACTTCCTTCCACACGCAATTATGTATTTGTCCATATTTCATGGTGCCATTTGTCATCCCAGTTTATTAGTGTCCATAATACTGCAAGTTGTTTTCCATTGAATGATTGACATCAGGTGGTCCTGTTATCTTGTATGTGTGTGTACCGTATAGCGTGAATCCTGTCTGGAGAACTTCCTGAAAATTTAAAGAAACTAGCAGCAACATAGTTCTCTTTGGCTGAACCCTTAACAACAACAACATGTAAATATATGCTGTAGCTGTATACGTTTTCCCAGATATTACTGTCATCTGCTAATAAATTTTAATTAGCATAAATATATATTTTTAATACAAATATCCCCTTTTATTTGTTTCTATGGTTGTCTTCTACCTGTTTAAACATGCAAAATTATCAGAAGAAATTACTCAACACTTATTATGTAACTGTAGTCGAGCCAATTGAACTATCAGGTTCCATAACTAGATAATATCCGTTTACTAGTCAGTATAACCACAAGTCAGCTTAACTAAACAAGGTACACAATCTGTCCTTTGATATATTTAAATTGTCTTTGTTGCATATATTAGAAACGAGCATTGTGTTTCATAAAATAGAAGACCACAGCGTGGTCTAGTGGTAAAGCGTCCGCCTCGCATGCAGAAGGTCATAGGTTCGATCCCCGACCGGGTCATACCAAAGACTTTAAAAATGGTACTAGAAGCTTCCTCGCTTGACACTCGACATTTAGAGGAGAGTTCTAGGTCTGGTCGGCCCGGTGTCAGTATAATGTGACTGTGTGGGGTATCATACCATGTGTCTGCGGCATGATACTCCAGTGTGACAGCGCTCAAAATACTGTCTCAAGTAGACACCATCGTGATATGACCGAAAAATTGTTGAAAGCGATGCTAAATACCATACAACAACATCATAAAATTGAGGTGCGGTGGGTGGAATTGTTGCTGGTTAGGTTTCAGTTGAAAGAATGAGAAAGATCCTAAGGACATCTGCATGAAAATGTGAGGTATATGGGCATTCGTCCCTATTGGCTTTCGCTCACAACCTTGTTTGTGTTTATCGTAAAAGAACAAACAAAACAATAAACTTAATAGAAACTTCACAGATACTCTCAAGTTTGCTAAAATGACTTTGGTATATTGTTAATGCAATAAACCTGAATACTCTCCCCCCATTACACTTGGTTATATTTACATACTGGTATACAAAGAATGATCATGTTCTTCCATTTTACCCTAATTCTATATGAAATTTCGGTCAGATTCATACCTCCTTGGGATAATGATCAGAGCCCACATAATGACCATGTTGGTTTAATTAGGTCAAGGTCATGATTCAAGGTCAATTGTTTTCAAAACTTTATTTCATGTCAGCTCTGTATCTGTTACAGCATTAAAGGATTTTCATGAATCTTGGATTTCATGTTCACTTCCCTGAGATACATAACCAACATGACAGACATGTTGATTCAAGGTTAAGGTCGCAATTCAGGTTTTTTGTGGGTGGGGGTGGTTTTTAGCCTTAATTTCAGGTCAGCTACTTATTTTTCAATGTCATGGAATATGTTTTAGCCCATTTATAAATTGCCACTTGTTTTTTGGAAGGCGAGCAAAGCTCTGACTTCCATAGCTGTTTCAGCCCTAGCAATCTGTTATACAAACTATGTATGGCAGGAACTGCCATATTCATCCGACCGATAAAGTAGTTCACAAGTTTCAAAATGCATTTACCATAGCAGAGAATGTATTATACAACAAAAGATTCAAAATATTTTATTTATTGCGGATATTGTTCTTTACAAAGGCTCAAAATATGATATGCAATGCATACAATTTCCATGGAAATGCGGAATAATACACTAATCTCGCTCTGCGCTGAAAAACACGGCAATTTTCATTCATAAAAACATTGTTTTACACATTTACTACTATGCATAGTCACAGTGATGTCATCTGTTGGGGGGATATAATATCAAACACCATTTGACATGTAATCATTAATGGGGTGAAATATTGACATGTTTTCAATATAATAACTCGTAGTTTGAGTAAAAAGTGATTGTAAGTGTAATTTTATTCACTACGGATTGTCCTCTTTTAATTTTGATAATAAAATAATGAAATAGGTTCGGGGCTACATTTGTTGTTTATAAAAAAACACGCCAATCTGTCATCTTATGCAAGTAGTGTTTTGATGAACATATTTAATGGTTAATTAGGTCATCAGACCGTTAAGTTGTTGTGCTTCTGTGTTGTATTTTTTAGATTGATTAAATCTAGGTCACGCAACCCCGTTTATAATGCTATTAATTGATTATTTATATTGTTGATTGAAAGCTATATGAGAATCGAACATAACTCGAGTCAATATACATGTAAATCTTTAAGTAGTTCATGTTTGTTTTGGTCTAGACAAAGAGTTATGGATATGTGTCGTATATTGTCGGACAATCAGGAACATTTTGTGTTGAAAGCGTTTCGTTATCCATAAATCATAACTATTGAACTGGAGATATTAAAATTGACTGGAATTGTACATCACTACTCAATTCTTTCAAATTCGAAACTTTTTTTCTAATAATAACAAATTTACATATAAACACTGCAGGTGGCATAAACATTGTGTATTACGTCATCAAGTGATGCTAATCTCTCCATTGACCTATTTCACTATAAACTATATGCACCTATTTATAGCGCACAGTATAATTTAAACTAATACATCAGCTGTTTAGCAGGGTGCGAATAATTATGTCCCTTGACTGTAGCACAAAATATATGATTGCCAGATATGGAAAAACAAAATCTTGAGTTGAAGTTAAAACATAATATATATCTGGAGCTGAATCGTTGAAATCCTTGCTTGAGGAGTTGGACAAGTTAAGAATTCAGATGACCCATTTGAATTGTATATTTGTGTTTTTTTAAGGATTTAACAATTTTTTAAATAAACAAGTATTTATTCATTGTTGGTTGTTGTTTGTTCATTATTAAAAGGCACTTTAAAGCAGTACATTCTTTTTTTTTATGAAATAATTGGGATAGATGTTGAGCAGTGAAGATGTAAAATTGGGAGTTTTTCTGGGAAGCATGTGTCATTCAGTACTCTATCAAAAAAGTCAAACATCAGAATATGAAGGTTTGTTTGTGAAGCTTTCGTATAGGTTGTTTATGTTGATAACTTTTATGTGGAGATGTGGAAAGGAATCCTGGACCACGATATTACCAGTTTACAAAATATCCTGAAATGGATATTTTCCCCAGGGTCATCAAATATTCAGTCAATTTTCACAGGGAAGACGGTGTGTACCATGGTGTTTGCATTTTTTTCAAATGCATTATTAAAACCGTTTGATAGCAACGGTTGGAAAAGTATTGAAATGGACTCTGTATTATATGCAGGAGATTATTTATACAAATACACAAAAGAAATACTAAACACACCACATTCTTTTCTAACTCCTAATGAATTACCTTTTAACATATCAGAAATCTAACTAAGTTTTCCAATTTTCTGAACCTACATTTTCGAATAAACACAAGCAGCAAGCCTTCCCTCAGGCCAATCAGGCCTTTTATTATTAGGTCACCTGAGAATTTGTCTCAAGGGACCTTTTGCAATTGCCTTTTGTCCATTGTCGTGCATCTGTAAACTATTGACATTTTTAAATTCATCTCAAAAACCATAAACTTTATCATAATGAAATGTTGTATGCAGCTTTGGTACCTAAAAGTGAATCAAAATTGTATTGGCCCCACCCCATGGGGCCTTGTGGGTGGGGCCAATACAGTCAAATTCAAGGTAAACTTTTAAGATCTTCTATTTAATATAGGAAGTACATGGAAACAAATGGTGACACAATTATAGACACATATGGGTCCTTTATAAAAACTGATTTGCATGTCCCAGGTTCTCACGGTTTGGCCCTAGGGGTGGGGCCTAAAAAATATTTAGTGCATCTGTAAACAATTTACTTTTTTGACTTCTTCTTAAAAACCATGAGTTCAATTGTAACACAATGTTGTATGCAGCTTTGGTATCTAAAGGTGGATCAAAATTGTGAATTGCATGGTCCCCACCCCCAGGGGCCTCCAGGGGTTGGGGCTTAAACAGTCAACTTCAAGGTAAACTTTAAAAATCTTCTTCTTACTATCAGAAGCACTAGGAAACAAATGGTGAGCATGATTATGGACACATATGGGTCCCTTATGAAAACTGTGATTTGCATTCCCTGGGTCTCAGTCTGGCCCTGGGGTTGTGGCTTAAAATAAGGCCTAAAAGTTAACCTTAAAAAATCTTCTTACTATTCTCACGGTTTGGCCCTGAGTGTGGGGGCCTACTTTACTAAATCTATATAAGAGTAATTGACAAAAAATGTTATTTCTAATGTCTGAATGAACTTATGTGAATGTTTTTTGGATAATCAGGTAACTGTTAAGGCCCATGGGCTTCTTGTTTTTATGTTATTATTATTATTATAAGAAATTGATATTTGTAAACATGGGATAAAATTTGACAATTTAACTACCAAAAGAAAAAATGTACAGTATTTTCAAAATAATACAAATGGTTACATTGTAAGATTTGTAGTAAAATTAACGACAGTAACGAAATACAAATTAAGAAGCAAATTTTCTTGATCAGTAAAAAGTTCTGTAGAAATAAATTGTTTTTAGCATTTTAAATGCAGACAGTACACTGGCATCCCTGATGTTGCTAGGAAAATTATTCCATAAGTTGGGCACAGCAAATACAAGAAAATACTGATGCAAAGCATCAAACTGGACTCTAATAATTTGTGAAAATCATTGTACTGTTGAAAATTTATGTAAACTGGCTAGATAATGCCTGCTTTGTAAAACTGGCTAGACAATGCCTGCTTTGTAAAACTGGCTAGATAATGCCTGCTTTGTAAAACTGGCTAGATAATGCCTGCTTTGTAAAACCAAAGTGGCAAACACTGCAGTAACAGCAAATAACCTGTACTTGGTTAATATACATAAACTCCTCCAGTCCATTCTACTATATAGTATTCCAATAATCAGTAAACAAAACAGGTTGGATCTGTCATTATTTTCCCGGTTTGAAACAGTAAGCCAACTTATAACAAACCATATGTTATTGTGAGCTAATTTATAATCACCAGTACATTGTCACTCTCAGTATATAAAAAGCTTATGTAAATGACAATAACACATATCCTTCACTCATTAAAAAATCATTCAAAAGTTTTTCGTCACTCCAGCGACTAGCTCTAAAATCCGGAGCAAATAGGGTCCGATTGTAATACATCACTGTACGAGTGTTCGGCACAACAAATGTCACAGAAACTTGCAATGTTATTGAGTTCCTATTCAGCCTGTACATGGTTATCATGCTGCTGATATAGACTGGAGATAGATTGTGTTGTACATTGTAGGTATAGGATAGAATTTTGTACTGTTCTCTGTATGTTACAGGTAGTATTGATCGATTAATTGAATATTTAGTGTCATTTTTATGTCAATGAGGGCTTACAGATGATCAGTTAACCTAACTACTGTTTCCTGGGATCCTGAAAGGTTAACCAGTACTCAAACACACTCCATCTCCTCAAGTAACTGATAACTTTCCCACTTGAATCAGCAGTGAGAGAAGAATGATAATGAGACAAATGTTGTATGTCAGTCATCATGGAGACTGTTGCCGGGCGGGGATTCCAACTCTTGACCCCTGGAGTGATAGTCAGACATGTAACCAAATGAGTTAATCGGGCCTGGCTCTCACAGGTAGTAATGTTTGAACTATAAACTTGTTAATATTCCCATATGCCCACCTGAATGTAATGAGTATGAACATTTTAGACAAACTTTTTTCAAATCTAATTGGTTAAGAAATAGATCGCTTAACATGTATTACATAATATTTAGCTTGAAAGATGAGAAAAGCATTGTCAGTATTGCTAGATATCTTTTAAATGCTTTTAAAAGAAGAAAAGAAATTCTAGATTTGCCCATTTAAAGAAATATTAACAAGAGTAAACTACTGTATTATTAATTAGACAGTATAAATAGTTTCACTTTATTTTGAATATAAATATTCATGATATGATTTAATAGTCTTGTTCATTATAGTGTTAATTTTGGATTTATATATAGCTACATTTATTTCAAATCATATATCTTCAAAAATATATGTCACATCTGTTACTTTATAAAACTTTTGAAATGCTTAAACCTGAAATGATCTAATACAAATGTTATTATTTTTGGATTTATATGGCATGTTATAAGCTTATATTCACTTTAATATGTGAATTCTGTAATATTGACTTGTATAAATGTATAATATTTAATTTGTGTCACTCTATATGATGTATTTACATGTTGTATTTTGGGCCGGAGGCCTATATTACTTAATAAAATATGTCTATGTCTATTCACAACCCATTTGATAGAAAAAAGATTGACAAAAGACAGAGAAATGTTGGATGAAAAAAAAGTGCATTTAAATGCAGTATGTGTCAAATTTAATGACAGAATAACTATCACATGTACATAGTTACATTAACAAATCTTTATTTACATATTGGAACATTTTTGCAGCAAATTGTGGTGCGGGAAGATTTCATGATGGATCTAAGTGTGAACTTTGTCCTAGGGGAACTTATAACCCTGAATCTTTCAAGAAAGAATTGTCATGTAAATTATGTAGAAGAGGAACCACAACTCTTGCCACAGGAGCGGAAACAATCTCAGATTGTAGAGGTAAGTGATTGTCAATTGTAAAATTTGTGAAATAAGAATAAATGAAACAATTGGAGTACCATATTGTTTGGATTGTTAAGATAAATTATTGCCATGTAAAATGTGTAAACAATGGACATCTCTTAGTAACGGAGAAGTAGCTATGTTATTAAAGAGAAGATATGTCTAATAGCAAAAAAATATCTCTGCTTTTTATGCAGATTGTATGTTCAGAACAGATACATTAAGAGAAGAGTGATTTATGTTTGCAAATGTGTCCACTTGGTCAGGCTGTGATTTATGTTTGCAGATACATGCCCACTTGGAGAGGCTGTGATTTATTTATGCAGATATATGCCCACTTGGAGAAGCTGCGATTTGTTTATGCAGATATATGCCCAGCTGGTGAGACTGTTATTTATGTTTGCATTTATATACCCACCTGGAGAGACTCTGTGATTTATGTTTGCAGATATATACCCACCTGGAGAGACTCTGTGATTTATGTTTGCAGATATATACCCACCTGGAGAGACTCTGTGATTTATGTTTGCAGATATATACCCACCTGGAGAGACGCTGTGATTTATGTTTGCAGATATATACCCAGCTAGAGAGACGCTGTGATTTATGATTGCAGATATATGCCCACCTGGAGAGACTCTGTGATTTATGTTTGCAGATATATGCCCACCTGGTGAGACTCTGTGATTTATGTTTGCAGACATATGCCCACCTGGAGAGACTCTGTGATTTATGTTTGCAGATATATGCCCACCTGGAGAGACTCTGTGATTTGTGTTTGCAGATATATGCCCACCTGGAGAGACTCTGTGATTTGTGTTTGCAGACATATACCCACCTGGAGAGACTCTGTGATTTATGTTTGCAGATATATGCCCACCTGGAGAGACTCTGTGATTTATGTTTGCAGATATATACCCACCTGGAGAGACTCTGTGATTTATGTTTGCAGATATATACCCACCTGGAGAGACTCTGTGATTTATGTTTGCAGATATATACCCACCTGGAGAGACTCTGTGATTTATGTTTGCAGACATATGTCCACCTGAGGAGACTCTGTGATTTATGTTTGCAGACATATGCCCACCTGGAGAGACTCTGTGATTTATGTTTGCAGACATATGCCCACCTGGAGAGACTCTCTGATTTATGTTTGCAGACATATGCCCACCTGGAGAGACTCTGTGATTTATGTTTGCAGATATATGCCCACCTGGAGAGACTCTGTGATTTGTGTTTGCAGACATATGCCCACCTGGAGAGACTCTGTGATTTATGTTTGCAGATATATGCCCACCTGGTGAGACTCTGTGATTTATGTTTGCAGATATATGCCCACCTGGAGAGACTCTGTGATTAATGTTTGCAGATATATGCCCACCTGGTGAGACTCTGTGATTTATGTTTGCAGATATATGCCCACTTTGAGAGACTCTGTGATTTATGTTTGCAGATATATGCCCACCTGGAGAGACTCTGTGATTAATGTTTGCAGATATATGCCCACCTGGAGAGACTCTGTGATTAATGTTTGCAGATATATGCCCACCTGGAGAGACTCTGTGATTTATGTTTGCAGATATATGCCCACCTGGAGAGACTCTGTGATTTATGTTTGTAGATATATGCCCACCTGGAGAGACTCTGTGATTTATGTTTGCAGATATATGCCCACCTGGAGAGACTCTGTGATTAATGTTTGCAGATATATGCCCACCTGGAGAGACTCTGTGATTTATGTTTGCAGATATATGCCCACCTGGTGAGACTCTGTGATTTATGTTTGCAGATATATGCCTACCTGGAGAGACTCTTTGATTTATGTTTGCGGATATATGCCCACCTAGTGACACTCTCTGATTTATGTTTGCAGATATATGCCTACCTGGAGAAACTGTGATTAATGTTTGCAGATATATGCCCATCTGGAGAGACTGATATATTATGTTCGCAGATATATGCCCACCTGGTGAGACTCTGTGATTTATGTTTTCAGATATATGCCTACCTGGTGAGACTGTGATTTATGTTTGCAGATATATGCCCATCTGGAGAGACTGATATATTATGTTCGCAGATATATGCCCACCTGGTTAGACTCTGTGATTTATGTTTGCAGATATATGCCCACCTGGAGAAGACTGATATAGTATGTTTGCAGATATATGCCCACCTGGAGAGACTGATATATTATGTTTGCAGATATATGCCCACCTGGTTAGACTCTGTGATTTATCTCTTCAGATATATGCCCACCTGGAGAGACTCTGGTGTATGAAGTTGGATCAAGTACAAGTATCAAGTGTGGAAAATGTCCTGCTAAAACATTTAAACCTGCGGGTACCTCAAACCCAGAATGTCAGAATTGTGAATCTGGCTTCAGTAGTATTGCGGGGAGTGTTGCATGTGTTCGTAAGTAAATAGTATAGTATTTAGTATTGTAAACTTGACTTCTGTTTCACGAACATTTTTACTTAAATTCTTAAAATCTTAACTGAATTTCAGGCAGATTAATTTCGTGTTCATTTAATAAATGGTAATCATCAGAAAGCGTATGCAGTTATACTGTAACCAGTCTAAAATCATGATGACTTGGATGCTTTTCTTGGGAAAATTGCATTTTGAAGGGTTTCACATCACAATGGGATCACAGTTTCGTTTGTATATGGCAATGAAGCATTTTGGAAATGGTAAGACAGCCAGACTGTGAATGTCACATACAGTTCTATCCTATTAAATGAAAGCTAGTAAAACATTTTGATGTATTTAAAAGGATATCTAAGGCCATAATAAATTAATTGCTAGATTATTATTTTTCAACACTTTCAATCTGTTGGAGATTTCGTGTTTGGTGTATAACTTTGTCATCCTATAGATAAATTTCAAAAACACTCGGCTCAGTTGATCAACATGACATAATTAAGTGTCAGCATTTAAGACCCAGAACCTTTCCCAAAGGTCAATGTTACACTTTCAATTTGTTTTGTATTGCGTGTCTGGTGTGTAACTTTGTCTTTAACTTGACTTAATTGATTAAGATGACATGATGAAGTGTCACACAGTAAAACCTAGACCCATACCTCAAAGGTCAACGTCACACATAAGTTTGTATGAGATTTCAAGTCTGTCCTGTAACTTTATCATACATTGATGGATTTCAAAAACATTTGGCTCAATTGATCAACATGACATGACAACGTGTCATGTTAAAACCCAGAACCTTACCTCAGGGTCACACTTTCAGTTTGTTTGATATTTCATGTCTGGTCTGTAACTTTGTCAGTATGTCATGATAATGTGTCACCTGCAATACCTGAAGAAATACCCAGACCGTTACATCAGATGTCAAGGTCAAGGTTACACAAAGGCAAGGTCATGCTTTAATTTAAAAAAAACAACATAAAAAAGTGCATGTCTAGTCTGAAACATCAGTCCATTACTCTTGACTGTTCATGGATACATTGCTACCTATTATAACAGTATAATGTTATATTCACAGACCATTTGGGGGACATGCAACACTTACCAGTGAGTTTCTTGTTTTTATTCATTTTTGTTATAAAAACAACAAAAAATTTAAAAAAAAAAATAAAATCATATCTCCCTCTTTTTAAGAAATGTTTTGATGATAATCTAGCAATTAATTTATAATGGCCTAAGATATATTAATTATAAAACTTTTAAATAGTGTTATAATTCAGAAATGTTTATTTTTCAAGTCTTAATTTGCTAAAAATGGTGAAGATTTTATTTTAGGTTCTAGTGTATCATCTCGTAACAAACTTGAACAATAATTTATTCTTTTTATTAAATTTATTTGTTTATTTATTATTCATCTGTAGCTGGCTACCAACTTAGTACCTACCATGATACAAATACAGTCAAAAAATGAAAACTTTACCATGTTTATTTACTTATTATTCACCTGTAACGGACTGCCCACCTGGTTCCTACCATGATACGAGTACTGTCAAAACATGCAAACTTTACCATGTTGATTAACTTTTTTCATCTGTAGGTGACTGCCAACCTGGTTCCTACTATGATACGAGTACTGTCAAAACATGTAAACTTTACCATGTTTGTTTATTTATTTTTCATCTGTAGCTGACTGCCAACCTAGTACCTACCATTATATGAATACTGTCAAAGCATGAAAACTTTACCATGTTTGTTTATTATTCACCTGCAGCAGACTGCCCACCTGGTTCCTAACATGATACGAGTACTGTCAAAACATGCAAACTTTACCATGTTTGTTTATTTATTTTTCATCTGTATAACTGAGTGCCCACCTATTACCTACCATTATATGAGTACTGTCAAAGCATGAAAACTTTACCATGTTTGTTTATTATTCACCTGTAGCAGACTGCCCACCTGGTTCCGACCATGATACGAGTACTGTCAAAACATGCAAACTTTACCATGTTGATTTACTTTTTTCATCTGTAGGTGACTGCCCACCTGGTTCCTACCATGATACGAGTACTGTCAAAACATGCAAACTTTACCATGTTGATTAACTTTTTTCATCTGTAGGTGACTGCCAACCTGGTTCCTACCATGATACGAGTACTGTCAAAACATGTAAACTTTACCATGTTTGTTTATTTATTTTTCATCTGTAGCTGACTGCCAACCTAGTACCTACCATTATATGAATACTGTCAAAGCATGAAAACTTTACCATGTTTGTTTATTATTCACCTGCAGCAGACTGCCCACCTGGTTCCTAACATGATACGAGTACTGTCAAAACATGCAAACTTTACCATGTTTGTTTATTTATTTTTCATCTGTATAACTGAGTGCCCACCTATTACCTACCATTATATGAGTACTGTCAAAGCATGAAAACTTTACCATGTTTGTTTATTATTCACCTGTAGCAGACTGCCCACCTGGTTCCGACCATGATACGAGTACTGTCAAACATGCAAACTTTACCATGTTGATTTATTTTTTATTCATCTGTAGGTGACTGCCCACCTGGTTCCTACCATGATACGAGTACTGTCAAAACATGCAAACTTTACCATGTTTGTTTATTTATTTTTCATCTGTATAACTGAGTGCCCACCTAGTACCTACCATTATATGAGTACTGTCAAAGCATGAAAACTTTACCATGTTGATTTATTTATTATTCATCTGTAGCTGACTGCCCACCTGGTTCCTACCATGATACAAGTACTGTCAAAACATGCAAGCTTTGCCCCAAGGGAACATACCAGTACAAATCTCTACAAACTTCATGCAATGCCTGTTCCAAGGGCAGGACTACCAGAGGTGAAGGAAGCAAATCAAGTCAGCTCTGTTATGGTATCGTATTAAAATTATTATTTTAAAAAGTATATATATATATATGAGATGTTTTTTCATATTTCTGTATAAACCGTATATTCTGTTTTCCTATTTTCGTACTGGGCCTGATTAGCTCAGTTATAATGTAGCATGTCTGACTGTTTATCAAGGGGTCGTGAGTATGAATTCCCACCCGGCCATAATCTCCTTAATGGTTAATATATGACATTGGGCCTCATTATCATTCATCTCTCACCTGCTGATTCAAGTGGGAAAGTTATCAATTACTTGCAGAGATGGGGTATGCTCGAATACTGGTTTACCTTCAAGGATCCCAGGAAACAGTGGTTAGGTTAACTGTTGTCTGTTAGCTCTCGATGGCATAAAAATGATGTTCAATCAATCAATCAAACTTATTTTCTCCTTTGGTTAAAAAAAAGTTTTGTATAGCAATTTTTCTTCTACCCTCCTATCATAAGGTCTGTTTACATATTTCTTAACGTTCTATATGTCCCCCCACCCCACAACCTCCCCTTTTAAGAAAAATATTTGGATGATAATCTAGCAATAAATTTATAATGGCCTAGGTGTAGATAATTGTATAGCATTGCTCTTCTGCAAGAAGTGTCTTGTATGTATCTATCTCTTATTGTAAAAGCTTTGTTTGCAATTCCTTGGGTTCGATCCTCCGCCGTGGTAATTATGTGTGTTGTCCTTGAGCAAGACGCTTTTTCCGCATATGCTTATAGTACTGGCTCTACCCAGCTTGTAAGAACTTGTTTCACAATGGAAGTAAAAAAAAATTTAAAGTTTTAAACTAATTGTTAGCATTATTTTCTGTAAGTTTTCTGCTAAAAGTTATTAAAACTAATTGATCTGTAGGCTTCTCTATTTAATATATTTTACCCATGTACATGCACAAGTACATGTTATCATGTGCTACATTGTAATGAATTGTTCCATGTTTGGCTCTTGGTGTTGTTTAGATACTGAAGCAATTTTTCTTGTAGATCCATGTCCAGGCGGTTATGAGTTTGATGATAAGAAATTGCCCCCACAATGCTCCATTTGTAGTGAAGGATCATACCGGGAACAGAACGTGCATCCAGATTGCCAGAATTGTGAGGCTCGCCTATACAACGGTGAAGCCTGGTGCCTGCCACAAAGCAGCTTTGTGTCCGTATGTATAGACTTTGATATGTAACTGTGAGGGAAAATGTTTGTGCATGGAACCCTGGCTAACAGCAATATAAACAAAGTGTTGAAAAAATTGCTGATGATTGGGGTTTGCCATTGTTCTGAGGTTTAATTCTAGAAAACATGCAAAAAATATAAAGGTTATATATATATATATGGGAATCCAGTTTTAATTCGGGGGAAAACCTTAGAATTAATCTGAGCAGATTATCACCCTCATCAAGTAACTGACAAACATCTCACATCAAGTTTTTGGACTGAGCTGGGCTTGAACCCAAAACCTCAGTGGTGAGAGTTAAGTGATCATATGATGTCATAGCTTTATATCACTTGGCCATGGAGGACCCATACCTTCTTTTTAGCTCGCCTGGATGAAGTCCAATGAGAGGTATTGCCATGACCCCGATGTTGGCATCGTCTGTAGACACCAAGGTTAAACTTTTGCGTTTAAGTTTTAGATATCTGTAAAACCACTCATTGGATGTGAATGAAACTTTGCATGTGTGTTCACCATCATCAATGGAACACACAGAGACCAGAACCATAACTCTGGATTGCATTTTGGCACAGTTATGGCCCATTTTGGCATTAGGCACCAAGGTTAAACTTTTGTATTTAGTTGCATTTAAGTTTAAGATATCTATGCAATTATTCATTGGATATTAATGAAACTTCACATGTGTTTTCACCATCATCCATGGAAAACACACAGACAAGAACCATAACTCTGGGTTGCATTTTGGCAAAGCTATGGCCCTTTTTCAACTTAATTTTTCAGGTTAAAGTTTTTTATTAGGTAAGATATCTATGCAACCATTCACTGGATATGAATGAAACTTCACATGTGT
This sequence comes from Panopea generosa, assembly GCA_029582155.1. Taxonomy (NCBI): domain Eukaryota; kingdom Metazoa; phylum Mollusca; class Bivalvia; order Adapedonta; family Hiatellidae; genus Panopea; species Panopea generosa. Next base: position 93,971,044 of record CM055895.1, read on the forward strand.
GTTCACCATCATCCATGGAACACAGAGAGATAAGAACCATAACTCAGGGTTGCATTTTGGCAAAGTTATGGCTCTTTTGGACTTAATTATTCGTCTGGAGACACCCAGGTTAAACTTTTGCATTTAGTTGCTTTTAAGTTTTGGTGTTTGCCTCCAATCTTAATCTTTGCATGGGATGGCAAGTTTTATCCCATCGTCATGCTTTGTTGTCTTCTGACAACTCTTGTTATGATTTTGTGCTGCAACAAATATAGATTACATTTTCTTAATCTTTACTGCTTTGTGAGACTTAATGGGAATGATACTTTTATATGATTGGATTAAAAAATTGAATTGTCTAACCAAATCCCACATCTTATAATAAATCCACATACCTAAAAACAATGTTTTGCATTTATTTTTAATTGACTGTTTGTTTGAGGTAGGTTCGGTGAATTTTGGGCTTGGGCCTCACAAGGACATTGTATTGTGTCCTGATAATAAACAAGGCACTATATCTACACTTGCCAATATGGATGGGTTTCTTCTATTCCATTGGCCAGAAAACATTTTTAAAATTTAATGACATTTTGAACAACAATTGATGTAAAATGAATAAGTTTAGAAACTAAACACAAATTTGTTTTTTTGACCATAGCAAATTGTGGCAGTGGGTCGTATTTTAGGGTGGATGTTGATCCACCTGTCTGCACATTGTGTCCAAGTGGAACTTATCAACCACTTCCTCATCAGTACAACTGTAAGTACTGTCCGAAGGGCACGTCTAGCCGCGCAGGATCAAAGTCCCTGGACAGTTGTAGTGGTAAGACATTTACCTGTGATTGTTATGTTTATTATCATGTGTATTTAAGACAAATTGTAATTTTTCACATAATAAAGAGTGCAAGAGTGTAGTAAACCCATGACATATTTTTGACATTAACCCATGTGTAATATCACTTCCTATTCATCATTCGGTGTTTTCCACATAACTCGGCTCTTGTACATAATATGCTGAACTATAGTTCAGACTTCCCTGAATATATAAATGACGTTGATTTGTAATGGTTAAATGACATTGTTTATAGACATTATGACATACAAAGAATGACAGAAACAAATACAGCACCTTATAGACATGGTATGTTAAATAAATGGTAAATGTACTATTTTTGTGAGTTATGTGATAAAAAGAATCTTACATTTGTATTAATTTATTATTGAATTTATTAAACCAGTTGGCAAAAATGATATAACGCTCAGCAGAGCCTTGCATAGTATGTTTTTGCCAACTTGTCTTATAAATTCAATAATGAATGAGCCCAGGAGTAAGATCCTCTTATACATTTTCCAATCAACATTTAACAATTAGATTACCGATAACACTTGCAATGAAGCCTGACACTCAATACATCTATGGGCGATTGAACCTTTAACAGTTGTGTATGCTGGCATTTCCATTATGATACAAGTGTACTACAGCAGTAGTTTAGTGGTAGAGCATCTGCCTGGCATGCTGAAGGTCGTGGGATTGATCCCAAGCTTGGTCATACCAAAGACTTACAAAATTGAACTGGAGGCTTCCTCACTTGGCACTCAGCATTTAGATGATAATTCATGGTCTGGTCGGACCCGGCTGTTAGTAATATGTGACCGGGTGGGGTATCATACCATGTGCCTGCAGCATGATACTCCAATGTCTCGAGTAGACATGGTTGGGATGTGACTGAAAAATTGTTGAAAGAGATGCTCAACACCTTATAAGAACATTATGATACAAAATGACAAAAATAGTATCATATAATGTAGAGTAACATGGTACAAAATATCAAACCCATTAGTAAATATGTACATTAAGAGCTTATACCTATAGTGGATTGTATCCTACAAGCAAATATTTGATTTGAAATTAACTAAAAATGTAGATGTTTTATAAGTTGTAAAACAAGAGTTAATGTAAGTAAGGGTAGTTCATAAGATAATGAATTATTTTGTTTCGCTGGATTTTAGAAAATTGTGGAGATGGCAAAGAGCTAGCAGCTGATGGTTCTTGTGTGGCCTGCCCTAAAGGTCAAATAAAAGTTGCCCCTCAAACGTCGTGTCAGGAATGTCCAGATGGTTTTACAACAGTGGATGAAGGAGATGTGGAATGTGTCTGTAAGTTTCTCAGTCACAAAATACAATGAAATACAAATAAAATAAAAAAGAATAAAATAAATGTACTTTATTTATAAAGCAATGATGACAAGTTTGAAAAAAATTCTTTGAGATTTTTTTATAAAATGTCTAAATTGTTAAAATTGTCAGTGAAATCCTTTACCTTTCGATTACAGTTCAATTGGTTATCCATAATTTCTACGCACTCAATAGGGGCAGGGGAGCATTTAGCTGTCACTTTGTTCCATCTGTGCATGTGTGCATTCGTTTGAATGATTGTCTGAAAGTACTGAAGGAAACACATTAAAGACACTTTGAACATGGATAGGAGGTTACATTTGGAGTTGGAGTGAAAGTACCATAACTCTATATTTAATAATGACAGAATTGTCTCCCCTTTTGTTTTTAATTTGAATACTTTTACTTGACCAGAGCATATTTTCAAAAATATGTAAGGGAATCCAACTTGACTTGAAAAATGGATACATGAAGAGGGCAAGGTGAGGAGCAGCAAAACTATAACTCTATCTTGAATAATGACAGAATTATCCCCCTTCTGTATATCTTCAAAAGTATGGAAGAGAATACAAGGAGACCTGGAGCATGGATAGAGAGAGAACAATTACCATTTCCTGAATAATGACAGAATTCTCTCCCCTTGTGTGCCTTATTTTTGGTTATTTTTGCTTGTCTGGAGTATATCTTGAACAGTATGGAAGTGAGCTGAATTACTCAATCAAGGACCTGTTCAGGAGCCGATATCAATATGCTTGCAGCAAATTGGTTGCGCGTGGTGTTATGGGACACATTTTACAGGTATGCTTAAGAAGAAGACAGCTGTACTGGCATGCTGAAGCAACTTGGAAACATCGACTGTCGGATAAAATTCAATCATTTTGATGAAAGCATCAGTCAGTATAGTCATATTGGTCACATATGCTCAAATAAAATAAAATTTCCAATTAAGTTTATGCATGATTATTTAAAAGCAATTTGGAATCCATTTTCACAATTAAGAAGTTTATTTTCCCTAATCTTACAATAAGAATTAAGTTTATTTAACATTTGTTTTTGTATTTTAAAAAAAAATAGATAAGAATTGCAACAAAAATATTCCATGATGCAATTATTTAATCACTCTGTTCAAAGCAGAAATTTCATATTACAGAAAATAAATAAAAGCTTCTGGCCAACAATACCTTTAAGATTGGCAAATGTAACAAAAAGATGAAACTGGTTGTTGCCATGACAATAATAAAGCTTATCAAACTGTAAGTAACTGTTATTTGAATGTGATTATATTACAGCCAACTGTGCTGCTGGTTCGTTCAGGGATGTATCCGGATGTCGTCCCTGCCCTGCCGGGACATACCAGCCCAAACCTTACCAGAATAAATGCCTCCCATGTGACATAGGCACGTATACAATGGATGAAGGGGCAAGCAAAAAAGCGGAGTGTGTCGGTATGTCAAGATTATATAAGTTACATTATCTTCCGTAAATTAGTTTTAATTACATTAGGCAATTAATTAATTAGTTGATATATTACTTGTAATTCATCCAAATTATTTTGAAAATAAGTGTAGAGTTTGAAATATCAGTTTTATGTTGCCATATCTTAAAAATGATCGAATTATTGAATATTTAGCATCATTTGTATGCCATTGAAGGTTAACAGATAATCAGTTAACCTAACCAGCACTCTTTCCTGGGATCTTGGAAGGTCACCAGTACTTGAGCACATCCCATTTCTTCAAGTAACTGATAATTGTTCCACTTAAATCAGCAGTGAGAGATGATTGACAATGAGATGCAATTTCGTATATCAGTCATCACAGAGACTGTGCCCAGACATTGATTCAAACTCACTCAAACCCCTGGATTGATAGGACAGCCATGCTAGTGACTGATCTGGATCCAACTTGAAAAATGAGGATGAGGCATTTAGTGTTAGCCCTGTCTGTCTTCCTTTACATAAAATGAGTTTTGTTATGAAAATGAGAAAATGTATGGAAAAATTTAATATCTAATGGAGTCAAAACCAAATTGATGCAGAAGTGAACAGGCACCTTAAAAATAAATTTGGTCATTACTTGTAAGTATATTTTAAACTACAACTCAGATGTGGACTTGACCTGGACCTAAATTTATCAATATTTTGTGTCTGAGATTTAGACTCAGAATTAAAATCTAGAAAAATTAAGATTCAAGTAACATATTAAACAAGAAATTACTATATTTAGTCGTGGAATCAAGAAGTTAACAGAAAATATTACATAATCATATTTTTTACCCATAATTGTATGTTTATAGGTTTTCAAAAATGTAAGATTTGAGTCTGAATTTAGGTCAAATAAACTGATTACTTAGTACAATTCAGTATATAACTGTCCTAATGAGCATATCGAGGGGATTAGTTCAACACAGTTTTCCCCTCAGGCTTTGATATTTCAACTTTATATCTACTAATATATATTTTTAACTCAGATAAATGCCCAAGTGGATTTGAGTTACTGCCAAATGGAAGCTGTATAGAATGTAAGAAAAACTACTACCGTGACAAAACTAAGACTAACCCGAAGCAAATGGTGTGTGTGTCGTGTCCCCTTAACACCATCACTGCATTAGAGGGATCCATATCTATAGATGACTGCTTTTGTAAGTAAATTTTGGTTTTGAGAATAAATACAAAATTAATTATGCAGATTTGCAATTCATTGGTAGCTAGAAACCAAATGTTTAGATAATATCATTTGCAGTTTTACAGCATACCAACATAAACAGGTTATTGTTATAACAATCTTACAAATATTTATGATTGATGCTTGTGTAGACACTATTGGGTTACTTTGAAGTACAGTCAGATCTGTATAAGTGGTCATCCTGTATTAAGCAGCCACCTGTCTTAAGCAGCCACATTTGCTATTTCTCATTTCTAAGCTTTCAGAGCAAATTATCCTGTATTAAGCAATAACCTGTATTAAAGGGTCACTTTTGGTCCTTCCCTTGACTGGCTGCAACATGTTTGACTGTATACTATAAGTTTAAAATTTGCGATCGTTTATAAGTGATTTTACTTGTCCTAACTAGTGACTCGTACCTTCAGTCAAAAATCTCAAATTAAAGTTTGCTTAATGGTTAAAATAAATAAACATGACATGAACACAGATTGGAACAAAAATTATGACTTTAGCTGTTGACTTACAGAGATGCAAGAATTAACTCATCAGTGTAGCTGTTAGTTTGCATTCATTTTAGGGATGTATGTTTTTTGTGTGTTTTTTTTTGTTGTTTTTTTCTAGTCTATTTATTCTCCTACAGGTTCACAGGTATAGTTAAAATAATTAAAATAAAACTTGTAACATCTCATTTACTAATAGTAATTATAAACTTGTGTTTACCAATTAGTGGGACACTGTTTAAGAATGAAGACTTTATTGAAAGTGAACATTGCCTAGTTAAGATCAATTTGTGGTTTTATCATCTTTATAAAAGTTATTAACTTGTGTCAACTAGCTCTCTGCCAGGAGGGAACATTCTTGAAAAATGAAGACACTGTTGACTGTGAGCTTTGTCCTGTTGGAGAATATCAAGACATGAAGCACCAGAAGAGCTGTAAAAAGTGCTTACCCCAACAGACAACGATAGACCTGAAAAATAATCTTCCAACAGCAGGGGCCACCTCAAAGGAGCAGTGTGTCGGTAAATACAGGGTTGGGATTTACCATTTGCCTTACATAGTGCAAAGTGCCAATTTTTTTTTTAAGATAATGAGCATTTGAAAGATTATATTAGTTTTAAAGTGGTGTCCAGTTTAACTGGCAAAGAAATACCTACAGGACAAATATAAGTAGAAATACCTTCCCTTCTGCATTGGTAGTTTGTAATGGCAATGAGGTTTGAAATTTAGTTAGATGATAGAAAAACTGTCAAAACATATTTGGCTGCAGTGACTTTTTTTTACCATTAGGGAAGGATGAGGTTACTTAAAATTATTTTGTTTAATTGCTATTTGAAAAGTCAGGGCATTTTAAAATATCTGAATTCAAAACTTAATTTGCAGAAATGCACCATTATTTTATACTATGTGTTAGTTTTTCATTGTGTCTTTTCTCAAATGCATTTGTATTAGAAGAGGATATTCTCGGCAAACCAATTCAACAATTTATTGTCATTTCTGTTAATCCTTATAAAAATATAAAATAGTAGGCTAAACTACAAAACAGTCATACTATCATATTGTTCTGCTCAGGTAACTTGCACGGAAGGAGAAAAGTGGAATGAGAAAGATCAAAAATGTGATCTGTGTCCGAACGGGGAATATCAAGAACAGAAATTCAAAAAAAGTTGCTCGTCTTGCACTCCTGGCTACACATCACCAAAAGGGGCTAAGAGTATGGCACAGTGTTACGGTAAGTTGATACAGTTGATTCACTGGTTTGGTAAGTCTAACATTTAATACATGCACATGGGTGTTTTTGCATGACAGTAACTTCAATATAAGTTTCTTAGGATATGTTGTTTGACGACTTGTGATGGAATGTCGATTAAAGTAAGGTTTTCATGACATATTTTATATATAAAGAAATTGAAACTTGGTGGCCTAGTAGCCAAGTACCAAACTTGGGATCATTGGGTTTGGCCCCCAACTGCCAAGATTTTGTTGTTGACAAGATTAATTATCTACATAATGCATTGTAAAGATATTCAGTATGATTTAAAAACTGGTGTCACAAAGGATATGAAATAAATAGGTTTAAAGTAAACCTTGAATTAAGGTTGGCCTTTGTGTTACGAAAAACAAAATATAGATTTCAGAGTTGAAGATTTGTACATTGGGTGTCTCAGAAATCTGTGAACAAAATGAAGTTAATCCATGATAGAATCAATATCTTAAAATCATGCATTCATCATTTGTTTCATACATAAACATATACAGTAAAACCTTTGTAAGTGGTCACTTCTATTAAGCAGCCACTTTTATTAAGCAGCCACATTTGTTATTTCCCATTATATGCTTTCAGAGCAAATTAACCTATATTAAACAACTACCTGTCTTAAAAGGCCATCCTTTGCTTCTTCCATTGACTAGACTGCTTAAGGACAGGTTCAACTGTATAATGCCAAACAGCGCACAGTAACGTTCATTACTAATTATAGCGAGTTATCAACGTTCCCAATCAAACTATAAAATCAGTTAATTTCTGTAATAGTCTGTACATGCCATGTTGTCTGCTGTAAGCAAGATACAAGCTGTTTTATTACTAAAAATACAACAATAATTGTTTATCATTAATGCCTTACAGAATTGTGTTACAATATACTAAGTGTATATAATTTATATGAACCCTATGTTTTATCAATAATTTTCAGCAGTTATGTCAATATAAAATAGAGCAATTTTGTTGATAGTATCTGGATTCTTGCTTTGAAGTAATTGGTAAAAATGTGAATGTCTGAATTATATCCAATATACCTATTAGACAGCTATGTCTCTCCAACATGACTATACTTTTGAAAAATACGTCTCTTTTTCACTGTCAATGATTCAAATGACGATCAATTTCAATATCTAATCAGTGAGATGAGCATCGAAAACGTTCAGTGACCTTTTGTTATCGAAAAAAAAAATCAGTGTTGAAATAACTTTTAAGATTTAATAAGGATTTAATATATATATCTATATATCACATAATCAGTTTTGTTGATTATTTTTTATTTGTAATGATAATTGTATTTTTTGTTTGTGTAGATCCGTGTGAGAGTGGTAGGACCTTTAGACAAGACTTCAGGATTATGTGTTCCTTGTGGCTATAAGAAATACAGAAATCGCTTACAGCATAACTTGTGTGAGAAATGTGACAAGGGCCTCATAACTTTCACAATCACAGCTAAAGACATCTCAGGACTGTAAATGTGAGTAACGGTTTTCTCATTCCTTATTTTGGACCCTTCTGTCTTTTCAACACATTTCAGGTTATATATGGCATATTCTAGTTATACTGGTTGAGGAAGACATTAGACTGAGTCTGACTGAGTAGAACCACCTTCCTTCCACAAGTTACTGGCAAACATTCTCACATAAAGTTTTTACCTTGCAATAAGTCAAGGTTTTTATTCACACCTATTATGCCACCCAACTCTGACTGAATGGTATAGTTTGTGTTGTAATGAGATTTAATGTGTATTTGGGTACAATCCAATACACTTAGATAGATTTAAAATTAATAAAAAGAAAGAGAGAAAAACATATTCATGTTTTGATAAAACTAAAATTTGCAGCCATTGCCATGTAACATGGATGTAAAAAAATTGGTGTCTACATAAAAACTGGCTGATAACAAAGTTCACAAATGGGTTCCATGTTTGGCATGTGCCAGCATTTATTGAATCGCTTTGATATTTACAAACTGTTAACACTGGCACAAATCAGTCAATTTAACTATAGTCTGTAGTATGGACCCAGCTCTCCTGATTAGGTCCGTTAAATAGCATTGTTGGTAAAACCGCATTTGAGTATTGGTCAGTTGCTTCAACTGAAAGTTTGAATGACATAACAGTTAAGTAAATGTTCAATTACTATGAATTGTGGGACAACCATAGAATTCCCTGCTTTCTCATTGGTGGTTAATAGACCTGATTTGGGAGTTATCACCAGGTTCCAGTGATAGATTAATAAAACTATCCTTTAAACCACCTAATTGGTGAGTAGAAGATGAGGGATGATCAAATCAAAACAGGGAGACAATATATTGTTTGGTTGTCATTGTGCTTATTTTATCATTCACACAGTTTGTCATGTTTTATATCTTGACAGTTTATAAATATTATTTAGTTGTCATGGGTTATATATTTTAGCAAGGTATATTCCAACTTTTATTTTGGCAAGGCCCTCGTATAACAAATGTTTCTTTATATGACATTGTTGTATAGATAAATTCATATGTCAGAAACAGTCAGCAAATACTCACGAATGCTCTAAAAATAAACTTTATTCCTTGAACTTGTTTTGCCTGCTGTTTGGAATTGTTAAAATGAATAAAATAATGATGTAAGATCAAGTAGATTCAGTTATAAATGGTAAATGTCACGATACCTTGTCAACTCTATAAATGGTAAATGTGACGTTACCTTGTCAACTCTATAAATGGTAAATGTGACGTTACCTTGTCAACTCTATAAATGGGAAATGTGACGTTACCTTGTCAACTCTATAAATGGTAAATATGACATTACCTTGTCAACTCTATAAATGATAAATGTGACATTACATTGTCAACTCTATAAATGGGAAATGTGACGTAATCTTCTCAACTCTATAAATGGTAAATGTGACATAATCTTGTCAACTCTATTTCAATTATTAATGGTAAATGTGACATAATCTTCTCAACTCTATTTTATTATAAATAGTAAATGTGACGTAATCTTCTCAACTCTATTTCAATTATAAATGGGAAATGTGACATAATCTTCTCAGCTCCATTTCAATTATAAATGGTAAATGTGACATAATCTTCTCAACTCTCAACTCTATTTGTTTATAAATGGTAAATGTGATGTAATCTTCTTAACTCTATTTTATTATAAATGGTAAATATTACATAATCTTCTCAACTCTATTTCAATAATAAATGGGAAATGTGACGTAATCTTGTCAACTCTATTTTATTATAAATAGTAAATGTGACGTGATCCTGTCAACTCTATTTCAATTATAAATGTTTAATGTGACGTGATCCTGTCAACTCTATTTCAATTATAAATGGTAAATGTGACGTGATCCTGTCAATTCTATTTCAGTTATAAATGGTAAATGTGACGTGATCCTGTCAACTCTATTTCAATAATAAATAGTAAATGTGACGTGATCCTGTCAACTCTATTTCAATAATAAATGGGAAATGTGACGTGATCTTGTCAACTCTATTTTATTATAAATAGTAAATGTGACGTGATCCCGTCAACTCTATTTCAATTATAAATGTTTAATGTGACGTGATCCTGTCAACTCTATTTCAATTATAAATTTTTAATGTGACGTGATCCTGTCAACTCTATTTCAATTATAAATGGTAAATGTGACGTGATCCTGTCAATTCTATTTCAATTATAAATGGGAAATGTGACGTGATCCTGTCAACTCTATTTCAATAATAAATAGTAAATGTGACTTGATCCTGTCAACTCTATTTCAATAATAAATGGGAAATGTGACGTGATCTTGTCAACTCTATTTCAATAATAAATGGGAAATGTGACGTGATCTTGTCAACTCTATTTCAATTATAAATGGTAAATGTGACGTGATCTTGTCAACTCTATTTTATTATAAATAGTAAATATTACATAATCTTCTCAACTCTATTTCAATAATAAATGGGAAATGTGACGTAATCTTGTCAACTCTATTTTATTATAAATAGTAAATGTGATGTGATCCTGTCAACTCTATTTCAATTATAAATGTTTAATTTGACGTGATCATGTCAATCATTTCAATTATAAATGGTAAATGTGACGTGATCCTGTCATTTCTATTTCAATTATAAATTTTTAATGTGACGTGATCCTGTCAACTCTATTTCAATTACAAATGGTAAATGTGACGTGATCCTGTCAATTCTATTTCAATTATAAATGGGAAATGTGACGTGATCCTGTCAACTCTATTTCAATAATAAATAGTAAATGTGACGTGATCCTGTCAACTCTATTTCAATAATAAATGGGAAATGTGACGTGATCTTGTCAACTCTATTTCAATTATAAATGGTAAATGTGACGTGATCTTGTCAACTCTATTTTATTATAAATAGTAAATATTACATAATCTTCTCAACTCTATATCAATAATAAATGGGAAATGTGACGTAATCTTGTCAACTCTATTTTATTATAAATAGTAAATGTGACATGATCCTGCCAACTCTATTTCAATTATAAATGGGAAATGTGACGTGATCCTGTCAACTCTATTTCAATAATAAATAGTAAATGTGACGTGATCCTGTCAACTCTATTTCAATAATAAATGGGAAATGTGACGTGATCTTGTCAACTCTATTTCAATTATAAATGGTAAATGTGACGTGATCTTGTCAACTCTATTTTATTATAAATAGTAAATATTACATAATCTTCTCAACTCTATTTCAATAATAAATGGGAAATGTGACGTAATCTTGTCAACTCTATTTCAATTATAAATAGTAAATGTGACGTGATCCTGTCAACTCTATTTCAATTATAAATGGTAAATGTGACGTGATCCTGTCAATTCTATTTCAATTATAAATGTTAAATGTGACGTGATCTTGTCAACTCTATTTCAATTATAAATGTTAAATGTGACTTGATCTTGTCAACTCTATTTCAATTACAAATGGTAAATGTGACTTAAAAATGGTGAATGTGACATACTCTTCTCAACTCTATTTCTAGTAGATGTCATTATTAATCTTCTCCATTTCTTGTACAGTTCCCTGTTTAAAGGGCAGAGCTTGGAACTTGGACTTGGAAGTATGTGTTGAGTGTGAGATAGGCTACTACCAGCCAGCTACAAACAGTGATACGTGCATCAAATGTCCAAATAACTGGATCACGCCTTTACGGGGATCAGACTCTGTGGATGACTGCGTCCGTAAGTATCAAGAGATCAAGTAAAAACAAAAGAAGAAAGTATGAGAAAATATTATTTTTAAAGGTGCAAAATATCACAAATATGCTGGAGACAACATTGATTTTAAAAGGGATAACAAACGGAATACGAGTAAAAAATCACCAAAAACACAAATAAATAATATTTTATTTAAACTGTGTCAACTGATTTAAATAAAGTAACATAAATATTTATCACTTTTTGTCACAAATGACTACAATACTGAGAAAAGGGATAGCTTTTCAAGCATTTAATTGAGTCACAATCTTTGTAAAAATAGAAATTCAAGTTTCTTAATACATACAGGTGTATTTTACTCTCATGTAATAATTATTATAAGCATAGTGTTTCCATGTTTTGTCTGTGGAAACATAATAAATTATGGGGAATATTTGACATTGTATTTTATGTATTGCAGCTTGGTGTATAGAAGGAGAACAATGGGATTATAGCAGTGATTCCTGTATGTACTGCCCCATCGGAACATACCAAGATGAGAAGAACAAGATTGCATGTAAACAATGCCCAGATGGCAAAACAACCAAGTCTGAACAATCGACCAAGGAAACTGACTGCAACTGTAAGATTTTTATACTTGACTGATAGTGTAGCCTATTTAATTGTGTTTGTATCAAAAGTTCCCAGTTTAATTTTTCTCGCTGGTCCTCCGTGGCTGAGTGGTCTGAGGCCCTGTCTCAAAATCACTTACCTCTGATTATGTTTCTGCTGTAGCGATCATGTTTCTGCTGTAGTGATCATGTTTCTGCTGTAGTGATTATGTTTCTGCTGTAGCGATCATGTTTCTGCTGTAGTGATCATGTTTCTGCTGTAGCGATCATGTTTCTGCTGTAGCAATCATGTTTCTGCTGTAGTGATTATGTTTCTGCTGTAGCGATCATGTTTCTGCTGTAGTGATCATGTTTCTGCTGTAGTGATTATGTTTCTGCTGTAGCGATCATGTTTCTGCTGTAGTGATCATGTAGTGATTATGTTTCTGCTGTAGCGATCATGTTTCTGCTGTAGTGATCATGTTTCTGCTGTAGTGATCATGTTTCTGCTGTAGTGATCATGTTTCTGCTGTAGGGATTATGTTTCTGCTGTAGCGATCATGTTTCTGCTGTAGCGATCATGTTTCTGCTGTAGTGATTATGTTTCTTCTGTAGCGATCATGTTTCTGCTGTAGTGATCATGTTTCTGCTGTAGTGATTATGTTTCTGCTGTAGCGATCATGTTTCTGATGTAGCGATCATGTTTCTGATGTAGTGATTAGGTTTCTGCTGTAGTGATCATGTTTCTGATGTAGTGATTAGGTTTTTGCTGTAGCGATCATGTTTATGCTGTAGTGATCATGTTTCTGCTGTAGTGATCAGGTTTCTGCTGTAGTGATTAGGTTTCTGCTGTAGTGATCATGTTTATGCTGTAGTGATCATGTTTCTGATGTAGTGATTAGGTTTCTGCTGTAGTAATCATGTTTCTGATGTAGTGATTAGGTTTTTGCTGTAGCGATCATGTTTCTGCTGTAGTGATTAGGTTTTTGCTGTAGCGATCATGTTTCTGCTGTAGTGATCATGTTTCTGCTGTAGCGATCATGTTTCTGCTGTAGTGATCATGTTTCTGCTGTAGTGATTAGGTTTCTGCTGTAGTGATTAAGTTTCTGCTGTAGTGATCATGTTTCTGCTGTAGTGATCATGTTTCTGCTGTAGTGATTAGGTTTCTGCTGTAGAGATCATGTTTCTGCTGTAGTGATCATGTTTCTGCTGTAGAAATCATGTTTCTTCTGTAGTGATCATGTTTCTGCTGTAGTGATTAGGTTTCTTCTGTATTTGAGCTGACTTTGAATTCCACATTTCTTGTTGGCCATATTTACAGTTTTTTGAGATGCTGTTTTACATTTCAGCTTGTATGAAGGATTTTTGGCTCTGTGGAAAAGGAGACTGCGGAAAGCGGTGTGACGATACAACTGATTGTTCTGATGGAACAGACGAGTATGGCTGTGGTAAGTAATATTGTTATTTATGGGACAGTATGGTTGTGGTAAGTAATATTGGTAATCCTAGGACAGTATGGCTGTGGTAAGTAATATTGTAAATTGTGGGACAGTGTGGCTGTGGTAAGTTATATTGTTAATCATGGGACAGTATGGCTGTGGTAAGTAATATTGTTAATAGTGGGACAGTGTGGCTGTGGTAAGTTATATTGTTAATCATGGGACAGTATGGCTGTTGTAAGTTATATTGTTAATCGTGGGACAGTATGGCTGTGGTAAGTTATATTGTTAATTACGGGACAGTATGGTTGTGGTAAGTTATATTGTTAATCATGGGACAGTATGGCTGTGGTAAGTTATATTGTTAATTGTGGGACAGTATGACTGTGGTAAATTACATTGCTAATTGTGGGACAGTATGACTGTGATAAGTTATATTGTTAATCGTGGGACAGTGTGGCTGTGGTAAGTAATATTTTTAATTGTGGGACAGTTTGGCTGTGGTAAGTTATATTGTTCATTACAGGACAGTATGGCTGTGGTAAGTTATATTGTTAATCCTGGGACAGTATGGCTGTAAATTATATTGTTAATTACGAGACAGTATGGCTGTGGTAAGTTATATTGTTAATTGTGGGACAGTATGGCTGTGGTAAGTTATGTTGTTAATCGTGGGACATTATGGCTGTGGTAAGTAATATTGTTAATTACGGGACAGTATGGCTGTGGTAAGTTATATTGTTAATCGTGGGACAGTATGGCTGTGGTAAGTTATATTGTTAATCGTGGGACAGAATGGTTTTGGTAAGTAATATTCTTAATTGTGGGACAGTATGACTGTGGTAAGTTATGGCTGCCATAAGTAATATTGTTAATCGTGGGACAGTATGGCTGTGGTAAGCAATATTATATTTTTAATCGTGGGACGGTATGGCTGCATTAAGTAATATTGTTAATCGTAGGACAGTATGACTGCAGTAAGCAATATTGTTAATCATGGGACAGATGGCTGCCGTAAGAAATATTGTTAATCGTAGGACAGTATGGCTGCGTTAAGTAATATTGTTAATTGTAGGACAGTATGGCTACGTAAGTAATATTATTAATCATGGGACAGTATGACTGTGGTAAGTAATATTGTTAATCATGGGACAGTATGGTTGTGGTAAGTAATATTGTTAATTGCAGGACAGTATGGCTGAGGTAAGTAATATTGTTAATTGTGGGACAGTATGACTGTGGTAAGTAATACTGTTAATCATGGGACAGTATGGCTGTGGTAAGTAATACTGTTAATCATGGGACAGTATGGCTGCGTTAAGTTATATTGTTAACCTGGGACAGTATGGCTGTGTTAAGTTATATTGTTAAATGTGGGGCAGTATGCCATGGTAAGTAATATTGTTAATTGTGGGACAGTATGACTGTGGTAAATTCTATTGTTAATCATGGGATAGTATGGCTGTAATAAATAATTTTGTTAATCATGGGACAGTATGGCTGTGGTAAGTTATATTGTTAATTGTGGGAAATTATGGCTGTGGTTAGTAATATTCTTAATTGTTGGACAGTATGACTGTGGTAAGTTATATTGTTAATCGGCGGACAGTATGGTTGTGGTAAGTAATATTCTTAATTGTGGGACAGTATGGCTGTGGTAAGTTATGGCTGCCATAAGTAATATTGTAATTCGTGGGACAGTATGGCTGTTGTAAGTTATATTGTTAATCATGGGACAGTATGGTTGTGGTAAGTAATATTGTTAATCATGGGACAGTATGGCTGTGGTAAGTTATATTGTTAATTGTGGGAAATTATGGCTGTGGTTAGTAATATTCTTAATTGTTGGACAGTATGACTGTGGTAAGTTATATTGTTAATCGGCGGACAGTATGGTTGTGGTAAGTAATATTCTTAATTGTGGGACAGTATGGCTGTGGTAAGTTATGGCTGCCATAAGTAATATTGTAATTCGTGGGACAGTATGGCTGTTGTAAGTTATATTGTTAATCGTGGGACAGTATGGTTGTGGTAAGTAATATTCTTAATTGTGGGACTGTATGGCTGTGGTAAGTTATATTGTTAAACGTGGGACAGTATGGCTGCACTAAGTAATATTGTTTATCATAGGACAGTATGATTGCCTTAAGTAATATTGTTAATCATGGGACAGTATGGCTGCCGTAAGAAATATTGTCAATCGTAGGATAGTATGGCTGCGTTAAGTAATATTGTTAATAGTAAGACAGTATTGCTGCGGTAAGTAATATTATTAATCATGGAACAGTATGGCTGTGGTAAGTATTATTGTTAATCATGGGACAGTATGGCTGTGGAAAGTTATATTGTTAATTGTAGGACAGTATGGCTGCATTAAGTTATATTGTTAATCGTGGGACAGTATGGCTGTGTTATGTTATATTGTTAATTGTGGGACAGTATGACTGTGGTAAGTTATATTGTTAAATGTGGGACAGTATGACTGTGGTAAATTATATTGTTAATCGTAGGACAGTATGGCTGTGGTAAATAATATTGTTAATCATGGGACAGTATGGCTGTGGTAAGTAATATTGTTAATTGTGGGACAGTATGGCTTTGGTAAGTTATATTGTTAACCATGGGACAGTATGGCTGTCGTAAGTAATATTCTTAATTGTTGGACAGTATGGCTGTGGTAAGTTATGACTTCCATAAGTAATATTGTAATTCGTGGGACAGTATGGCTGTTGTAAGTTATATTCTTAATTGTGGGACAGTATGGCTGTGGTAAGTAATATTCTTAATTGTGGGACAGTATGGCTGTGAAGCTATATTTTTAATCATGTGACAGTATGGCTGTGGTAAGTAATATTCTTAATTGTGGTACAGTATGGCTGTGG
This sequence comes from Panopea generosa, assembly GCA_029582155.1. NCBI lineage: Eukaryota > Metazoa > Mollusca > Bivalvia > Adapedonta > Hiatellidae > Panopea > Panopea generosa. Next base: position 93,987,710 of record CM055895.1, read on the forward strand.
TAAGTTATGGCTGCCATAAATAATATTGTTAATCGTGGGACAGTATGGCTGTGGCAAGTTATGGCTGCCATAAGTAATATTGTTAATCGTGGGACGGTATGGCTGCATTAAGTAATATTATTAATCATGGGACAGTATGGGTGTGATATGTAATATTCTTAATTGTGGGACAGTATGGCTGTGGTAAGTTATATTCTTAATTGGGGGACAGTATGGCTGTGGTAAGTAATATTCTTAATTTTGGGACAGTATGGCTGTGGTAAGTTATGGCTGCCATAAGTAATATTCTTAATTGTGGGACAGCATGGCTGTGGTAAGTTATATGTTAATCGTGTGACAGTATGGCTGTGGTAAGTAATATTCTTAATTGTGGTACAGTATGGCTGTGGTAAGTTATAGCTGCCATAAGTAATATTGTTAATCGTGGGACAGTATGGCTGTGGCAAGTTATGGCTGCCATAAGTAATATTGTTAATCATGGGACAGTATGGCTGCCATAAGAAATATTGTTAATCGTAGGACAGTATGGCTGCATTAAGGTATATTGTTAAACGTAGGACAGTATGGCTGTGGTAAGTAATATTGTTAATTGTGGGACAGTATGACTGTGATAAGTTATATTGTTAATCGTGGGACAGTATGGCTGTGTTAAGTTATATTGTTAATCATAGGTCAGTATGGCTGTGTTAAGGTATATTATCAATCGTAGAACAGTATGGCTCCATTAAGTTATATTGTTAATTGTAGGACAGTATGGCTGCATTAAGTTATATTGTTAGATGTAGGACAGTATGGCTGTGGTAAGTTATATTGTTAGTAGTGGGACATAATAGCTGTGGTAAATTATATTGTTAATCGTAGGACAGTATGGCTGTGGTAAGTAATATTGTTAATAGTGGGACAGTATGACTGTGGTAAGTTATATTGTTAATTGTAGGACAGTATGGCTGTGGTAAGTTATATTGTTAATCGTGGGATGATATGGCTGTGGTAAGCAATATTCTCATCTGCTTGTAGATTCATCGGTGAACTAGTTTTGTTGTCATCCCATATCCATATCAGTCTTTGTATTTTATATATCCATCATTTATTGATTTGTGGGGGAGGTGGGCATGCGAAGTTACCTTTGTCCTTCTGTCCTTGCTTTCTTAAGTCTGCATGTTACTCTTTATTGTCAACTCTACTCCTGTTAAACTTCTCATCCAACTTTGGCCAAACTTGCTATGGAGTATCAGCATGATGCAAAGTTGCTAATATTGTCACTGTGTTCCGCTTTACTGGCATTTGTCAGAGTAAAGAGGCACTTAAGTTATTTGTTTTAGGTAGATTTTGTCAGCAATAACTAAAAAATTTTGTCAAAAATATACTTGGGGTATCAACATGAAGTTCAGTTCTGTATATCATGATCATGTTTTCCGTTCCACAGTTTTGTATATCATAATCACATTTTCTGTCCTACAGTTCTGTATATCATGATCACGTTTTCTGTCCCACAGTTCTGTATATCATGATCACGTTTTCTGTCCCACAGTTCTGTATATCATGATCATAGTTTCTGTTTCACAGTTCTGTATATCATGATCACATTTTCCGCCCACAGTTCTGTATATCGTGATCACATTTTCCGCCCACAGTTCTGTATATCGTGATCACATTTTCTGTCCCACAGTTCTGTATATCATGATCACGTTTTCTGTCCTACAGTTCTGTATATCATGATCACGTTTTCTGTCCCACAGTTCTGTATATCGTGATCACATTTTCTGTCCCACAGTTCTGTATATCATGATCACGTTTTCTGTTTCACAGTTCTGTATATCATGATCACGTTTTCCACCCACAGTTCTGTATATCATGATCACGTTTTCTGTCCCACAGTTCTGTATATCATGATCACATTTTCTGTTCCACAGTTCTGTATATCATGATCATGTGTTCTGTTCCACAGTTCTGTATGTCATGATCATGCGTTCTGTTCCACAGTTCTGTATGTCATGATCACATTTTCTGTTCCACAGTTCTGTATATCGTGATCACATTTTCTGTCCCACAGTTCTGTATATCATGATCACGTTTTCTGTTTCACAGTTCTGTATATCATGATCACGTTTTCCACCCACAGTTCTGTATATCATGATCATGTGTTCTGTTTCACAGTTCTGTATATCATGATCACGTTTTCCACCCGCAGTTCTGTATATCATGATCACGTTTTCTGTCCCACAGTTCTGTATATCATGATCATGTGTTCTGTTCCACAGTTCTGTATGTCATGATCACATTTTCTGTTCCACAGTTCTGTATGTCATGATCACATTTTCTGTTCCAGTTCTGTATATCATGTTTTCTGTCCAACAGTTCTGGTGATAGAGAGCAATGAGGGGATCATGCATGTTGTTTTATGTTTCAGGTTTGTGATTCTACCTTTAATTCCTTTTATGTAACTGGAATGAATACAAGGTATTCTACTATGCCACTTATATAATACATGTAATTGATTGATGGATTGATAGTCAGACGTGTAACAGACTGAGCTAATCGGGCCCAGCACATGTAAGTGTAATTAAACCATGAATTTTAATTTCATACATTTTAAATGTTCTGTTCAGCTTATTTCTCTCTCTCTCATCTTTTAGACTGTCAGCCAGGTACCATAGCTGTTCTCACTGCTCAAAACAAGTGCATTGATTGTCCTAAAGGAACTTACCAGAGAAAGACAGGGAAAACATTCTGTACCCCATGTCCAGCAGGCACCACTACAGATGGTGAACGTTCCAGTAGAGAGGATGACTGTAAAGGTAATAGAGAGCTCAACAGAGACCTGGGTATAGTGAGATCAATAGAGATTCAGTAATAGCCAGCTCAGCAGAGACCCAGTAAAAGGGAGCCCAATAGATACCTGGCAATAGGGAGCTCAGTAGAGAACCAGTTATAGGCAGCTTAGTAGAGACCTGGTAATAATGAGCTCAATAGAGACCTGGTAATAGAGAGCTCAATAGAGACCCAGTAATAGTGATATCAGTAGAGATTCAGTAATAGACAGCTCAAAAGAGATCTGGTAATAAGGAGCTCAATAAAGACCTTGCAATAGGGAGCTCAGTAGAGAACTAGTTATAGACAGCTCAGTAGAGACCCTGTAATAGGCAGTTCAATAGAGACCCAGTTATAGAGAGCTCAAAAGAGACACATATTAATAGAGACCCAGTAATAGGGAGCTCAATAGAGACCTGGTAATAGCTCAATAGAGACCCCGTAATAGTATATAAGTAGAGATTCAGTAATACACAGCTCAATAAAGTCCTGGTAATAGGGAGTTCAATAGAGATCTGGCAATAGGGAGCTCAGTAGAGAACCAGTTATTGGCAGCTCAGTAGAGACCCAGTAATAGGCAGCTCAATAGAGACCCAGTAATAGGGAGCTCAATAGAGAATCGCAATAGAGACCTGGTAAACGGGAGCTCAATAGAGACCCAGTAATAGGCAGCTCAATAAAGACCCAGTAATAGGAAGCTCAATAGAGACCTGATAACAGGGAGCTCAATAGAGAACCAGTTATAGGCAGCTAAGTGGTGATCCAGTAATAGGCAGTTCAGTAGGGACCCAGTAATAGGGAGCTCATTAGAGACCTGTAATAGGCAGCCCGATAGAGACCCAGTAATAGGAAGCTCAGTAGAGAACCAGTTGTAGGCAGCTCAGTAGGAACCAGTATTAGGCCGCTCAGTAGAGACCCAGTAATAGAGAGCTCAGTAGAGAACCAGCAATAGGCAGCCCAATAAAGACCCGGTAATAGGGTGCTCAGTAGAGAACCAGTTATAGGCAGCTCAGTAGAGATCCAGTAATAGGCAGCTCAATAGAGACCCAGTAATAGACTGCTCAGTAGAGACCCAGTTACAGGGAGCTCAATAGAGAACCAGTAATAGGCTGCTCAGTAGAGACCCAGTAACAGGGAGCTCAGTAGAGAACCAGTTACAGGCAGTCTAATAAAGACCCGGTAATAGAGAGCTCAGTAGAGACCCAGTAATAGGCAGCCCAACAGAGACACAGTAATAGGGAGGTCAGTAGAGAACCAGTTATAGGCAGCTGAATAGGAACCAGTAGTAGGGAGTTCAATAGAGACCCAGTAATAGGCAGCTCAGTAGAGACCAAGTAATAGGTAGCTTAATAGAGATCCAGTAATAGGCAGCTCAATAGAGACCCATTAATAGAGAGCTCATTAGAGACCCAGTTATAGGCAGCTCAGTAGAGACCAGTATTAGGCCGCTCAGTAGAGACCCAGTAATAGAGAGCTCAGTAGAGAACCAGCAATAGGCAGCCCAATAAAGACCCAGTTATAGAGAGCTCAGTAGAGACCCAGTAATAGGCAGCCCAACAGAGACACAGTAATAGGGAGGTCAGTAGAGAACCAGTAATAGGCAGCTGAATAGGAATCAGTAGTAGGGAGCTCAATACAGACCCAGTAATAGGCAGCTTAGTAGAGACCCAGTAATAGGGAGCTTAATAGAGATTCAGTAATAGGCAGCTCAATAGAGACCCAGTAATAGAGAACTCATTAGAGACCCAGTTATAGGCAGCTCAGTAGAGACCAAGAAATAAGCCATCCAGTAGAGACCCAGTAATAGGGAGTTCAATTGAGACCTAGTAAAAGGGAGCTCAATAGATAACAAGTAATAGGCAGCTCAGTAAAGATCCAGTAATAGGGAGCTCAAAAGAGATTCAGTAATAGGCAGCTCAAACGAGACTGGGTAATACAGAGGTTGATAGAAACCCGGTAATACAGAGCTCAATAGAGACAGTAATATGGAGCTCAATAGTAACCCAGTTATATGAAGATCAATAGAGACCCGGTAATAGGGAGCTCAATAAAGACCTGGAAATATGGAGCTCAATAGAGACCCAGAATATGGAGCTCAATAAAGACCCGGTAATAGGGAGCTCATTAGAGACACAGAATATGGAGCTCATTAGAGACACAGTGATAGAGAGCTCAATAGAGACCCTGTTGTATAGACATACAGATAGAAAGTCTAATATGATCCGCCTTGAGATCATTTTACTCTTAACCTTGAGGTCATAGTTTCAAGCCAAGATCACCCAAAACGTGTGTCAGTTACTTGGGGAAGAATGTGTTCTACTCAGATTCAGTTAACTGGATAATAGACCTCCTAAAATAATTTATAACCAGTACATGGTGCAAGTATGAAATTGGAATACCTCAGAATTTGTGAGACCCATAATTTCATTAATGAAAGAGGCATAACTCCGGTATAATGGTTAAAAACAAGGTTTGCACAGGCTTAAAAAGTACTTTGATTTGCATTTGTCCTGCTAGAAAATGGGCTTGAGTGCTTGAAAAGTAGCTGGATTTGCATTTGTACTTGAAAACTGCTAGAATATGGATTTGAGTGCTTGAAAAGTACTTGGATTTACATTTGTCTTTGTAAACAGCTAAATTACAGACTTGAGTGCTTGAAAAATAGATGGACATGTCAAAACTAGTGTGACACCACTACTGCTATAAAAAAATAAAGTTTTAGACAGTTAAACCTGGAGATTAATACATACATGGTTATACTTGCAACAGTGGAAAGATTAATTTCATGAATGAACGTGAATGGAAATCAATTTCATTATTGCTGTGTGTCTTTAAATGAATGTCTCACTAAATTGTGCATTTCCAGAATGTAATGATGGCACAGAATTTGTTGGAGGGTCATGCGTAGCCTGTAAAAAGGGCACATACAGGAAAAAGGGCACAACCAAAACGTGCCAGGCGTGTCCAAACTATTTCACAACCGATTTTGTAGCTGGTGATGATGCTGGAGCTGTCTCTGTGTCCGAGTGTATCCGTATGTATACATCATTATAATACTGATTGTCCGGGTGTATCCGTATGTATACATCATTATAATACTGATTGTCCGGGTGATTCCGTATGTATACATCATTATTGTAATGATTGTCCGGGTGTATCCATATGTATACATCATTATTGTACTGATTGTCCGGGTGTATCCGTATGTATACATCATTATTATACTGATTGTCCGGGTGTATCCGTATGTATACATCATTATAATACTGATTGTCCGGGTGTATCCGTATGTATACATCATTATTGTACTGATTGTCCGAGTGTATCCGTATGTATACATCATTATAATACTGATTGTCCGGGTGTATCCGTATGTATACATCATTATTGTACTGATTGTCCGAGTGTATCCGTATGTATACATCATTATAATACTGATTGTCCGGGTGTATCCATATGTATACATCATTATTGTACTGATTGTCCGAGTGTATCCGTATGTATACATCATTATTGTACTGATTGTCCGGGTGTATCCGTATGTATACATCATTATAATACTGATTGTCCGGGTGTATCCGTATGTATACATCATTATTGTACTGATTGTCCGAGTGTATCCGTATGTATACATCATTATAATACTGATTGTCCGGGTGTATCCGTATGTATACATCATTATTGTACTGATTGTCCGAGTGTATCCGTATGTATACATCATTATAATACTGATTGTCCGGGTGTATCCATATGTATACATCATTATTGTACTGATTGTCCGAGTGTATCCGTATGTATACATCATTATTGTACTGATTGTCCGAGTGTATCCGTATGTATACATCATTATTGTACTGATTGTCCGAGTGTATCCGTATGTATACATCATTATTGTACTGATTGTCCGAGTGTATCCGTATGTATACATCATTATTGTACTGATTGTCCGAGTGTATCCGTATGTATACATCATTTTAATACTGATTGTCCGGGTGTATCCATATGTATACATCATTATTGTACTGATTGTCCGAGTGTATCCATATGTATACATCATTATAGTACTGATTGTCCGAGTTTTTCCGTATGTGTACATCATTATAGTACTAATTGTCCGAGTGTATCCGTATGTGTACATCATCATTGTACTGATTGTCCGGGTGTATCCGTATGTATACATCATTATTGTACTGATTGTCCGGGTGTATCCGTATGTATACATCATTATTGTACTGATTGTCCGGGTGTATCCGTATGTATACATCATTATTGTACTGATTGTCCGGGTGTATCCGTATGTATACATCATTATTGTACTGATTGTCCGGGTGTATCCGTATGTATACATCATTATTGTACTGATTGTCCGAGTGTATCCGTATGTATACATCATTATAATACTGATTGTCCGAGTGTATCCGTATGTATACATCATTATTGTACTGATTGTCCGGGTGTATCCGTATGTATACATCATTATTGTACTGATTGTCCGAGTGTATCCGTATGTATACATCATTTTAATACTGATTGTCCGGGTGTATCCATATGTATACATCATTATTGTACTGATTGTCTGAGTGTATCCATATGTATACATCATTATAGTACTGATTGTCCGAGTTTTTCCGTATGTGTACATCATTATAGTACTGATTGTCCGAGTGTATCCGTATGTGTACATCATCATTGTACTGATTGTCCGGGTGTATCCGTATGTATACATCATTATAATACTGATTGTCCGAGTGTATCCGTATGTATACATCATTATAGTACTGATTGTCCGGGTGTATCCGTATGTATACATCATTATTGTACTGATTGTCCGAGTGTATCCGTATGTATACATCATTATTGTACTGATTGTCCGGGTTTATCCGTATGTATACATCATTATTGTACTGATTGTCCAGGTGTATCCGTATGTATACTTCATTATAGTACTGATTGTCCTAGTATATCCATATGTATACATCATTATAGTACTGATTGTCCCAGTGTACCCGTATGTATACATCATTATAGTACTGATTGTCCGGGTGTATCCGTATGTATACATCATTATTGTACTGATTGTTTGGGTATATACATCATTATAGTACTGATTGTCCAATCGTATGTATACATCATTATAGCACTGATTGTCTGAGTGTATCTATATTTAAACATCATTATAGTACTGATTGTCCGAGTGTATCCATATGTGTACATCATCATTGTACTGATTGTCCGAGTGTAACCGTATGTATACATTATTGTACTGATTCTCCAAGTGTATCCATATGTATACATCATTATTGTACTCATCTGGCACTCTCAAACATATTATTCATTAGTTACAAGTTAATCTTCCGTGAGACTCTCAAACATATGTACATTATTTACAAGTCCATCTGCCATGAGGCTTCCAAACATCTATACATTATTTACAAGTCAATCTGCCATGAGGCTCTCAAACATATATTCATTATTTACTAGTCAATCTTCCATGAGGCTCTCAAACATATGTACATTATTTACTAGTCAATCTTCCATGAGGCTCTCAAACTTATGTACATTATTTACAATTCAATATTTGATGAAGCTGTCAAACATAAATATATTATTTACAAGTCAATCTACCATGAGGCTCAAACATAAATATATTATTTACAAGTCAATCTACCATGAGGCTCATACATATATACATTATTTACAAGTCAATCTGCCATGAGACTCAAACATATATACATTATTTACAAGTCAATCTGCCATGAGACTCTCAAACAAATATACATTATTTACAAGTCAATCTTCAATGAGGCTCTCAAACATCTATACATTATTTACAAGTCAATCTGCCATGAGGCTCTCAAACATATATACATTATTTACAAGTCAATCTGCCATGAGACTCTCAAACATATATACATTATTTACAAGTCAATCTGCCATGAGGCTCTCAAACATCTATACATTATTTACAAGTCAATCTTCAATGAGGCTCTCAAACATATATTCATTATTTACTAGTCAATCTTCCATGAGGCTCTCAAACATATATACATTATTTACAAGTCAATCTTCCATTAGGCTCTCAAACATATATACATTATTTACTAGTCAATCTTCCTGAGGCTCTCAAACATATATATAATTATTATTAACAAGTCGATCTATCATGAGGCTCTCAAACATATATACATTATTTACAAGTCATTCTGCCATGAGGCTTCCAAACATATATACATTATTTACAAGTCACTCTGCCATGAGGCTCTCAAATATATATACATTATTTACAAGTCAATCTGCCATGAGGCTCTCAAACTGATGTACATTATTTACAAGTCAATCTGCCATGAGGCTCTCAAACTTATGTACATTATTTACAATTCAATATTTGATGAGGCTGTCAAACATAAATATATTATTTACAAGTCAATCTACCATGAGGCTCTCAAACATATGTACATTATTTACAAGTCAATCTGCCATGAGGCTCTCAAACATATATACATTATTTACAAGTCAATCTGCCATGAGGCTCTCATACATGTATACATTATTTACAAGTCACTCTGCCATGCGGCTTTCAAACATATGTACATTATTTACAGGTCAATCTGCCATGAGGCTCTCCTACATATGTACATTATTTACAGGTCAATCTGCCATGAGGCTCTCATACATATATACATTATTTACAAGTCAATCTGCCATGAGGCTCTCATACATATATACATTATTTACAAGTCAATATGCTTTCAGCTGTGAAACATATATACATTATTAACAAGTCAAACTTCCATGAGGCTCTCAAACATATATACATCATTGACAAGTCAATTTGCAGTGAGGCTCTCAAATATATATACATCATTTACAAATCAAACATCCAAGAGGCTCTCAAACATATATACATTATTTACAAGTCACTCTGCCATGAGGTTCTCAAACATGTGTACATTATTTACAAGTCAATCTTCTATCAGGCTATCATACATATATACATTATTTACAAGTCAATCTTCTATGAAGCTCTCATACATGTATACATTATTTACAAGTCAAACTTCCATGAGGCTCTCAAACATATATACCTTATTTACAAGTCAGTCTGCCATGAGGCTCTCAAACATATATACCTTATTTACAAGTCAGTCTGCCATGAGGCTCTCAAACATATATACATTATTTACAAGTCAGTCTGCCATGAGGCTCTCAAACATATATACCTTATTTACAAGTCAGTCTGCCATGAGGCTCTCAAACATATATACCTTATTTACAAGTCAGTCTGCCATGAGGCTCTCAAACATGTATACATTATTTACAAGTCAATCTTCAATGAGGCTCTCAAACATATATACATTATTTACAAGTCACTCTGCCATGAGGCTCTCAAACATGTATACATTATTTACAAGTCAATTTTCTATGAGGCTCTCAAACATATATACATTATTTACAAGTCAATCTTCTATGAAGCTCTCATACATGTATACATTATTTACAAGTCAAACTTCCATGAGGCTCTCAAACATATATACCTTACTTACAAGTCAGTCTGCCATGAGGCTCTCAAACATGTATACATTATTTACAAGTCAATCTTCCATGAGGCTCTCAAACATATATACATTATTTACAAGTCAATCTTCAATGAGGCTCTCAAACATATATACATTATTTACAAGTCAATCTTCCATGAGGCTCTCAAACATATATACATTATTTACAAGTCAGTCTGCCATGAGGCTCTCAAACATATATACATTATTTACAAGTCAATCTTCAATGAGGCTCTCAAACATATATACATTATTTACAAGTCAGTCTGCCATGAGGCTCTCAAACATATATACATTATTTACAAGTCAGTCTGCCATGAGGCTCTCAAACATGTATACATTATTTACAAGTCAATCTTCAATGAGGCTCTCAAACATATATACATTATTTACAAGTCACTCTGCCATGAGGCTCTCAAACATGTATACATTATTTACAAGTCAATTTTCTATGAGGCTCTCAAACATATATACATTATTTACAAGTCAATCTTCTATGAAGCTCTCATACATGTATACATTATTTACAAGTCAAACTTCCATGAGGCTCTCAAACATATATACCTTACTTACAAGTCAGTCTGCCATGAGGCTCTCAAACATGTATACATTATTTACAAGTCAATCTTCCATGAGGCTCTCAAACATATATACATTATTTACAAGTCAATCTTCAATGAGGCTCTCAAACATATATACATTATTTACAAGTCAATCTTCCATGAGGCTCTCAAACATATATACATTATTTACAAGTCAGTCTGCCATGAGGCTCTCAAACATATATACATTATTTACAAGTCAATCTTCAATGAGGCTCTCAAACATATATACATTATTTACAAGTCAGTCTGCCATGAGGCTCTCAAACATATATACATTATTTACAAGTCAGTCTGCCATGAGGCTCTCAAACATGTATACATTATTTACAAGTCAATCTTCAATGAGGCTCTCAAACATATATACATTATTTACAAGTCACTCTGCCATGAGGCTCTCAAACATGTATACATTATTTACAAGTCAATTTTCTATGAGGCTCTCAAACATATATACATTATTTACAAGTCAATCTTCTATGAAGCTCTCATACATGTATACATTATTTACAAGTCAAACTTCCATGAGGCTCTCAAACATATATACCTTACTTACAAGTCAGTCTGCCATGAGGCTCTCAAACATGTATACATTATTTACAAGTCAATCTTCCATGAGGCTCTCAAACATATATACATTATTTACAAGTCAATCTTCAATGAGGCTCTCAAACATATATACATTATTTACAAGTCAATCTTCCATGAGGCTCTCAAACATATATACATTATTTACAAGTCAGTCTGCCATGAGGCTCTCAAACATATATACATTATTTACAAGTCAATCTTCAATGAGGCTCTCAAACATATATACATTATTTACAAGTCAGTCTGCCATGAGGCTCTCAAACATATATACATTATTTACAAGTCAATCTTCAATGAGGCTCTCAAACATATATACATTATTTACAAGACACTCTGCCATGAGGCTCTCAAACATGTATACATTATTTACAAGTCAATTTTCTATGAGGCTCTCAAACATATATACATTATTTACAAGTCAATCTGCCATGAGGCTCTCAAACATATATATATAATTATTATTAACAAGTCGATCTATCATGAGGCTCTCAAACATATATACATTATTTACAAGTCATTCTTCCATGAGGCTGTCAAACATATATACATTATTTACAAGTCAATCTTCTATGAGGCTCTCAAACATATATATGTAATTATTTACAAGTCAATCTGCCATGAGGCTCTCAAACATATATATATAATTATTTATAAGTCAATCTGCCATTAGGCTCTCAAACATATACATAATTATTATTAACAAGTCAATCTACCATGAGGCTCTCAAACATATAAACATTATTTACAAGTCAATATGCCATGAGGCTGTCAAACATATATACATTACTTACAAGTCAATCTGCCATTAGGCTCTCAAGCATATATATAATTATTATTCACAAGTCAATCTACCAAAAGGCTCTAAAACATTTGTTCATTATTTACAAGTCAGTCTGCCGTGAGGCTCTCAAACATGGGTTTAATCAATTAACAATTACATATAAACCAGTTACTGTATATTAATATTATGACTGTGATGATGAGAAAATTTTGATCATTCACTGTGAATATGTCAATTATTAGTTAACATTATACTCATAATTATTGATGTGTGGTAATAGATGGTGTAAACTGATCCAGGCTTTTAAAATTTCAAAATGCAAATTGGTCCAGATTTTATATACACTGATAGTTGTTCATGTGTGGTAATTAGGAGGTGATGTAAGCTGATAATTAAATGTTTATGTATTAATTAGGAGGTCATGTAGTCTTGTGATTGACTGATTATCACCCTTTATTTTAAGCTGAATGTATTGCGGGAACATTCATGGACATCAGTGGTACCTGCAAGGAATGTCCCCGGGGGTATTACCAGGAAAAAGACCATCAGTACGAATGTATCAAATGTGGACTTGGCAAAACGACACCGGGAGTTAAAAGCACTGAAATGAGTTATTGTTATGGTGAGAACATGATGCATTAACTTTTAATTTCTATGTACACACGTATATCTTTCAAATAACAAATCATAACAGATTGTATATGTAGTTTATTATGTTTCCCTAAAAATTCTGAGAAGCATATTGTAACATATTCTTGTCAGTGCAATTTCTCTACGTCATCTGGTTGGAATTTTATGAAACTTGCCAGGATGCATCACCACAAAGTGCATGATTCCATGATATCATTGTTTTTTAATATTTTCTGGGTAGTTTTCCAGAGCATATCGTCAAAGGTAAGGGGAAAAATCCAATGTGATTTATAACATGGCCGACAGAATTATCTGCATTTTTAACTATATTTTGGGTCTTTTTGCTTGTCCTTAATATATTTATGTTAAAAACTATAAAAAAAAAGAAAAAAAGAATAAAGTGCAATGTTTGGAATTTCAAAGGGAAAAGAAATGTAACTTTGTCTTGAATAATGAAAGAATTATCTCCCTTTTTGTACTTTTTTGAGATTATTTTTGTTTGTCCTGAGCATATCTTCAAAAATGTGGACGGGAATCCAACTTGACTGGGAACATGGATTAGAATTATCTCCCCTGTTGTACTGTTTATTGGTTTATTGTTGCTTGTCTGGAGCAGCATGTTTAAAAGTATATAAGGGAGTCCATTGCAACTTAAAATATTTAAATATAATACTTAATATATGTAGTTACTACTCAATCAAGCATTTAATGGGGGAGCATACATCAGTTCTCTGTTATCCTTGTTTATGGATAGCAAAGATTGTATAGAGAAGGAAAGGCAACTGATCGATATTTTATGAACACTCATGTGTTTACGCAAAATCTTGCAATATCTCGTTTTCAACAAATGCCTAGTTTGTTTTTATTACATTATGCCTTGGCTGTTTGTATTACATTATGCCTTGATTGTTTGTTATACATTTTGCCTTGGTTGTTTTCATTACATTATGCCTTGGCTGTTTGTATTACATTATGCCTTGGTTGTTTGTATTACACTATGTTGGTTGTTTGTATTACATTATGCCTTTGTTGTTTGTATTACATTATGCCATTGTTGTTTGTTTAACATTATGCCTTGGCTGTTTGTATTATATTATGCTTTGGTTGTTTGTATTACATTATGCCTTGGTTGTTTGTATTACATTATGCTTTGGTTGTTTGTATTATATTATGCCTTGGTTGTTTGTATTACAAATTGCCTTGGTTGTTTGTATAACATTATGCCTTGGTTGTTTGTATTACATTATGCCTTTATTGTTTGTATTACAGTTTGCCTTGGTTGTTTGTGTTACATTATGCCTTGGTTGTTTGTATTACATTATGCCTTGTTTGTTTGTATTACATTATGCCTTGGCTGTTTGTATTACATTATGCCTTGGCCGTATGCCTTGGTTGTTTGTATGACACTATGTTGGTTGTTTGTATTACCTTATGCCTTGGTTGTTTGTATTACACTATGTTGGTTGTTTGTATAACATTATGCCTTGGTTGTTTGTATTACATTATGCCTTGGTTGTTTGTATTACACTATGTTGGTTGTTTGTATTACATTATATCTTGATTGTTTTGTATTACATTATGCCTTGGTTGTTTGTATTACATTATGCCTTGGTTGTTTGTATTACATTATGCCTTGATTGTTTTTATTACAGTTTGCCTTGGTTGTTTGTGTTACATTATGCCTTGGTTGTTTGTATTACATTATGCCTTTATTGTTTGTATTACAATTGCCTTGGTTGTTTGTATTACGTTATGCCTTAGCTGTTTGTATTGCATTATGCCTTGGCTGTTTGTATTACAAATTGCCATTGTTTGTTTGTATTACATTATGCCTTGGCTGTTTGTATTACATTATGCCTTAGCCGTTTGTATTATATTATGCCTTGGTTGTTTGTATTACACTATGTTGGTTGTTTGTATTATATTATGCATTGGTTGTTTTTATTACACTATGTTGGTTGTTTGAATTACATTATACCTTGGTTGTTTGTATTACAGTATGCCTTGGTTGTTTGTATTACACTATATTGGTTGTTTGTATTACATTATGGCATGGTTGTTTGTATTACATCATGTCTTGGCTGTTTGTATTAAATTATGCCTTGGCTATTTGTATTACATTATGCCTTGGCTGTTTGTATTACAAATTGCCTTGTTTGTATTACATTATATCTTGTTTATGTTACAAGACCCGTGTGGGGATGGTTATGCACTACCTCTATCTGGCACTGACAAATCTGAGTGTTCGCTATGTCCTGTTGGTATGTACAAGAAATCGAGTGAATCTTCGTACTGTAGAAGCTGCCAGCAGGGATACTCGACAAAGACTGCCGGAGCTAAAGATGGTTCTGCCTGTTTACGTGAGTGTTTAACTGGAGTTATTGTACTCCGTGTTACATCATATAGTTGAGTACTTTCATCCTAGCATTATTGTAATTCAGAACCTGCTTTGAATGCTTGAGTGATTCGAGATTAGATATCAATATAGATTTTCGGCAGTAAGAGATTAGTTCTAGAGATTCACTTCGAGCAACATTGTTAAATTTAAATTCCATGTTTATAATTACATAGAAAGATAATTTGAATAATACATGTATTTCATTTACATAACGATATGGAACGTCACATCAGTCTGATAAATGTCATTTATCAATAAGTAATTTTGAACATACTGAATATGCAGAAAAAAAGATTTTCAAGAATGAAACCCCACATTTAGTGATGAAAGACATGGGTACAGGTTTCCAAAGTTTCCGCTTTGGTTTTACCTGGGCGAGTCGACCACGTTTGGAAAATGTGTCCAAAGATTGGACAATGTATTCAAAGACTGTTCTTTAACACATGTGTATCATGTTTTATTCACCGATTGTATCTATGACTTGTCGATGTCATCACTCTATAAATGCGCAGATTTCAAAAACATTGTTGTTTTGTTGGATTTTTTGTATGGGAAATAAATAGGACCTGCATTTTTTACTCCTATCTTCCATTACATATTACAATAAATGTGTGATAACAATGCACACTACCTGCCAGGAAGTTACCATGCCTTCACTGATTGTTTCATTACATATAATACACATTTGTATCCCAAAGTCTTTCAAAAAATTGGGAAGTGGCATTAAGTATAACCCTTGTCTGTCTGGCCTTGTGTCTGTCTGGCCTCGTATGTCACTGGAATTGGAACCTTCGACCTCTCGCTTCGATGCAGATGTCTTAACCACTAAGCCATGAAAGATAGTTTATATGTATAAATCATTATTTATAGGTGACTGTAACCCTGGTGAGAAGATTGACAAGTTGGGCACCGGCTGTGAGCCCTGTGAGATGGGATCATACCAGGATATGAGAGGACAGGAACAGTGTATCCTCTGTGCTGATGGTAAAACTACACAGTTTGAAGGTTCGGATGACAGTAAAGATTGTGAAGGTACATATTTAAGTGATGTGCTGACTCAACAGTTGTATGCATGCCACAGTGTGCTTTAACTTAAAAGCTATAGATTCAGTAGTTGAGCTTGCTGAGTAGAATAATGACCCCATCTGAACCAAAAGGTCCCAGGTTGGAGTGTCCTGACTGTTTGCATATTTTTCTCGTGTCGTTACATTTGGAGAGAAATGTACCTCAGTTGTCAAGCTTATATGCTCAGTTGGTATAGAATTTCCCCATCAATGAAAGGTCACAGGGCTGGTTCAAGTCTCCAACTAAAATATTTTTCTCATTCTGTTACATGCAGTTGATGATTAATAGCATTTTAAATCATACTGAAGAGATGCCAGTAAGTAACAAACATGTAAATGATCCTGTCCATGACATCTGTCCTACTTTAGGTTCTGCCGTTTGGTTGGTTGAACATTAAGAGTGTTATGACAAACTAAAAACCAATTGTATAAACCTTGGGGGTGCAAGTGAAAAAATAATAGATTGATGGAATGTGTGGTCTAGATGAAGGGCATTTGATGATATGATCAGAGGGCCACGGGATTGATTTCCTGCCACGACCATGTGCAGTATCTTTGATCAGATACTTTATCAAGGTCAGTCGGGCTGGATGTCATATACATAATGTGTATAACATGTTAAAGTTAAAAGTACCGTAAAGCCTTATTTAGATGGAAACAGGAAACCAAGTTACATATCTAAACAAATTTTGTCAGTTTTACTCTAGACAGAGAATCTGAGGTTTTAGCACACTATTCAAGTAAATGCATCAATTTATCACAATCACATTTTCCGACATCCTGTTTTATATTTAGAGAGAGTACAGATTTAAAAGTGTCCTTAAGCTTAATTTTAATCAGTCAAAATCAATAAAACTGACCCACCAGCCAGTTTTTATGTACAGAGGCAATCCAGCTTTCATCTGTGAAAATGATGAATTTTACATTGCAAAATAGGCCTCCAAATAATGTCTTGTATATGTAAGTTGTAGACGTCGCTTCAGGGTTACTCATCAGAAGATAAGTTGTATGAAAGTGTCACAGTGTACAGTCGTGCGTCAAATTGGCAACCTAAAAGTTAACCCTTGAGATAACCGCTGATCTATATACTTGTACATATTAAAGTGGTTTTACACTTTGAAACATTTATACAAAGTATTCATCTGTTATATTGCGGTACATTCAGACCTCTGTAACGATGGACTGGAACTGACGCCAGACAAAATGTCATGTAGACCGTGTAAGAAAGGCGAGAACAGAGCTCGGTATGGAGAGGCCGAATGTAAACCATGCAAAAAGGGATACACAACTGTTACCATTGGAGCTTCTTCACAGGGAGATTGTGTCCGTAAGTTTTGTTAACATCTGTATATATCATCAAAAGTTTGTTTTCTTTAATTCTGAAGGGCTAATAGTATAAGCTCAAAAAAACAGGTAAAATTGTATCATTTACTTGTATTTCAAAAAGATCCAAAATCAAATGAATTAGATCAGTAACCCCATTTTCATTTTCTTTTATTTTTTCATGAGAAGATCAAACATTTGTATTTTTAATGTTAACTTGATAGATAAAATTATTGATAAAAAACTTTATCGTCGACTTTTGGGGATATTGAAATAACCTTTGTCTGTCCATCACCTTTGGACCAACCATCTAACAGGTACATCCCAAAACATGAGCCTGTTGTCCTGGGTGTTCTGATATAATGATATTTAGCTTGACTATTCAAAGAATAAGGAGGGTCTTCCAATGGCCAAGTAGTCTAAGGCCGTTCAAGATCATTTACCCCTCGCTGCAAAGGTCATAGGTTCGTGTATTGCTTGCTCCAAAAACTTATGTGAGAATGTTTGCCAGTTATTTGCGGTAGGACGGTGGTTCTACTCAGTTTGACTCAGTCTGAGGTCTTCCTCCACCAGTAAAACTGGATATGCCATAATTATATAACCTGAAATGTATTGAAAATGACAGTTAAATCCCATTCAAAGAATGAGGGAGAGCTATTCAAGTTCATATATCACCAACCATTCATTGTGTTTGATTGAAACTTTATACAAACCTACAACAATAATTAAGTTAGATAACTGTTGCATGAATATAATGCAAATTATGACCTTCCTTGACTTAGAAGTTCTGGTTAAAGTTTTGCTTGCGAGTGTCATCAAGTCCATATCTCACTAACCAGTCAATGTATTTGATTGAAATTTCACCCAAAGCTTAACAGTCATCAAACCTACTGCAATAACTAAGGTTAAATAACTGTTACATAGATAGAATGTAAATTATGGCCCTTGTTTGACTTAGAAATCCTGGTTATATAAAGTTTTGTGTGCAAGCACCATCATGTATATATCTCACCAACCACTCAAAGTATTTGATTGAAACTTCACACAAGACTTTCCAGTCATCAAACCTACTACAATTACTAGGTTAAATAACTCCTACTTGAATAGAATGCAAATTATGACCCTTTTTTATTAAGACCGCGGCATGGTCTAGTGGTAGAGTGTCCGCCTCGCACGCAGAAGGTCGTAGGTTCAATCCCCGGCCGGGTCATACCAAAGACTTTAAAAATGGTACTAAAGCTTCCTCGCTTGACGCTCATCATTTAGAGGAGAGTTCTAGCTCTGGTCGGCCCGGTGTCAGTATAATGTGACTGGGTGGGGTATCATACCATGTGTCTGTGGCATTGATACTCCAGTGTGACAGCGCTTAGAATACTGTCTCAAGTAGACACCGTCGCGATATGACTGAAAAAATTGTTGAAAGCGACGCTAAACACCATTATTTAGAAATTTTGGTAAAAGTTTTACATGCAAATACCATCAAATCCATATCTCATCAACCACTCAATGTATTTGAATGGAACTTCACACAAGACTTTCCAGTCATTAAACCTACTTAAGTAAGTAAGTTAGATAGCATTTGCTTGACGAAAATACTGCAAATTATTGCCCTTGTTTGAATTAGAAATTCTGGTTATAGTTTTGCATACAAGTACCATCATTGTTTAACTTAGAAATTCACGTTAAAGTTTATATCTCAACAGCCACTGCATGTTTTGGAATGAAACTTCATACAAGATTTTGTAGTTATATTGAGACCTTCTTAATTTAGTAAGTGGGATAACTCTTGTTTACTTAGATTGGTCATCAGACTCAATCAAAGTTTGTACTTTCTTGACAAAAGATTTGAATAGTCGACATGCTGTCTCATGGACTGCTCTTGTTAATTAAGTTATTGCCCTTTGTTATTTTGACAGTTTTGGACAACAAATTTGCAATGCATCCTCCAACAATTTTAACTCTGTGTCCAGCCTGTAACTTTTTCATGCATTGATGGATTTTGTTAATACTTGCTTCAAATGATAAACATAACATGACGATATGTTGCGAGTAAGACCCACACCCGTACCTCAAAGGTCAAGGTCACACTTTGACAACACTGAGGCTGTGTGAGATTTTGTGTCTGACCTGTAACTTTGTCATGCATAAATGGATTTTATATACCTGCTACAAATAATCAACATACCATGACGATGTGTAGCAAGTAACATCCAGATTCCCACTTCAACAGTCAAGGTCACAATTTAACTTTGTTTGACAACACTTTCAGTTTGCTTGAAATTTTGTGTCCGGTTTGTAACTTTGTCAATTATAGATAAATGTTAAAAACACTTTGCTCAATTCACCAGCAAGACATGACGAGGTATCATGCATAAGACTTACAACTGTTCCTCAAAGGTCAAGGTCACACTTTCAGTTTGTTTGACAACACTTTGAGTCTCTGAGATTTCGTGTCCGGCATGTAACTTTGTCATGAATAGATGAATTTTATAAATACTAGCTACAAATGATTGAAATAACATGACAACGTGTCACACATCACACCATACTCCCTTTTTAAAGGTCAAGATCACAATTTAACTTTGTTTGACAACATTTTTAGTCTGTTTGAGATTTCATGTCCAATCTGTTACTTTGTCACCTATGGATAAATTTCAAAAACACTTGGCTCAATTCACCATAATGACATGACGACGTGTCATGCATAAGACCCACAACCATTCCTTAAAGGTCTAGGTCACACTTTGAGTTTGTTTGACAACACTTTAAGTCTGTGTGAGATTTTGTGTCCAGTCTGTAACTTTGTCATGCACAGATGGATTTTATAAATACTTGCTAAAAATTATCAACATAACATGGCGACATGTTGCGCGTAACACCCAGACTCCAACTTCAAAGGTCACAATTTAACTTTGTTTGACAACACTTTCAGTCTGTTTGAGATTGCATGTCCATCCAGTAACTTTGTCACCTATGGATACATTTCAAAAACATTGGGCTGAGTTGATCAACATGACATGAAGAAGTGTTGCATGTAAGACCAATGTCACTCTTTCAATTTGTTTGATATTCCGGTCGGGTCTGTAACTTTGTCTTTAATTTGGCTCATTTGATCAAGATGACATGACGATGTGTCACACGTAAGACCCAGACCTGTATCTCAAAGGCCAAGGTCACACTTTGAGTTTGTTCAACAACATTTTGTGTCTGTTTGAGATTTCAAGTCCAGTCTGTAACTTTATCATAAACGGATGGATTTCAAAAACACTTGGCTCAATTTATCAATTGATCAACATGACATGACGAAGTGTCGCCTTAAGACCCAGAACCTTACCTCAGAGGTGAAGGTCACACTTTCAGTTTGTTTGATATTTCATTTCTGGTCTGTAACTTTGTTTTACATGGAGGGATTTTAAAATAGCTTGACACAAGTGATCAACATGTCATGATGATGTGTCACCTGCATTTACCTGTAGAAATACCCAGACCTTTACATAAGTTGTCATGATTAGGTTACACAAAGGTCAAGGTCACTTTAATGTAAAAAAAAAAAACAAACCCATAAAACTATGTGTCTAGTCTGACTCTTGATATTCATGGATACACCGCTACCTATAATAAAATATATCGTTATTTTCACAGACCATTTGGGGGGCATGCGGCACTTACAAGTGACATTTCTTGTTTTTATAAGGTCCTTTGATCTCTTTGATGGAATAATTTTGCTTTTCACCCTATAACTACATATCTAAATATTCATATTAAAGTAATTTATGTTTAGGGGATTGCGGACCAGGATATTACATAAATGCTGCACTGGACTGTGTGTTGTGTGAGGAAGGTAAATACCAGGACCTGGCCTATCAGACCAAGTGTAAAGGTTGTCCTGCATGGAAAGCATTCACCAAGTTAGGTGCCAAGAAAGCTTCTGATTGCCAGGGTGAGTATGCTGCTGTTAATTAGTAAGAATTACATGCCTGACTATCAATCCAGGGGTCGTTAGTTTGAATCCCTGCCTGGCAACAAGCTTCATGATGATTGATATACAACATTGTGTCTCATTATCATTTGTATCTCACTGCTGATTCATGTGGGATAGTTATCAGTTACTTGCGGAGATGAGTGTGCTCGAGTACTGGTTAACATTTCAGGATCCCAATAAACAGTGGTTAGGTTAACAGATCGTCAGTTAGCCCTTTGAAGGCATAAAAATGACGCTAAATATTCAATCAGTAATTAGTAAGAAAAATCTTGATGTGTCTAGACAGGAAAGCAGGAAGACAGAAAAACAGACAGACAAACAGGAAGGCAGACAGATAGGAAAGCAGGTTGATAGAAAAACAGACAGACAGACAGACAGACAAGAAGGCAGACAGACAGTAAAGCAGGTAGACAGAAATAGCAGACAAGAAGGCAGACAAACAGGAAAGCAGGTATAAAGAAAAACAGATAGACAAGAAGGCAATCAAGACAGGAAAGCAGGTAGACAGAAGAACAGACAGAGACAGGAAGAAGGCCGACAGAAGGACAGGAAGCTGACAGATGGACAGGAAAGCAGACAGACAGGAAAGCTGGTTTACATAAAACAGACAGACTGACAAGAAGGCAGACAGATGGACAGGAAGGCAGACAGATATACAGACAGACCATAAAGCAGTAAGACAGACAGATTAACAGACAGGAAGTCAGATGCAGATGGACAGACAGTCAGGCAGACAAACAGACAGGCCTCCTATTATTGTAACTGTCAGTCAGGATGAAGAGGAGATGTGTATAAATTGGTTCCTAATTAACAATTTATGTAGAGAGACTGTGAATAACAAACTGGCAGTGGAAACTAAGTAGCCATGTCTGATGTTTGGAAAAAAGGACAACCTTTGGCAAATCAGTAAAAAATGGCTTCCTAACCAATTTGGGCTATAGTCACAGCAAATAACGGTAGTTAATACTGTTTTATTTCAGGAGTTATTTAAAACATGATTGTGGAGTTTTTACTCTGAAAACAGAAATGGGAAATAGAGAGTAAGGTTGCTTAAGACAAGTGGCTGCTTAACAGAGGTGACCACTAACATGGGTTTGACTGCATACCTTAAGTAATGCATTCAGATAACTTTAAACTTTGATATTGTTTAAATGGGAATTCATTGTTTTATTGTGAGTTTAAATTTTGTGATTTTAAAACCAAAATGATATGTGATTTTAATTTTTTTGGCATCAAACCATTTCTCTTGCAGATCTATGTACAAGCGGATATGAATCTTTGGCATCAAACCATTTCTCTTGCAGATCTATGTACAAGCGGATATGAATCTTTGGCATCAAACCATTTCTCTTGCAGATCTATGTACAAGAGGATATGAATCTTTGGTATTAAACCATTTCTCTTGCAGATCTATGTACAAGCGGATATGAATCTTTGGAATCAAACCATTTCTCTTGCAGATCTATGTACAAGCGGATATGAATCTTTGGCATCAAACCATTTCTCTTGCAGATCTATGTACAAGCGGATATGAATCTTTGGCATCAAACCATTTCTCTTACAGATCTATGTACAAGCGGATATGAATCTTTGGCATCAAACCATTTCTCTTACAGATCTATGTACAAACGGATATGAATCTTTGAGTGGAAGATGTGAACCTTGTGAAAGAGGAAAGTTCAGAGAGGCAGGAAAGCAAGAGAAATGTGAACAATGTGCCCCTGGTTTTACCACGGAAGTTATAGCAAAACATACAAAAGATGATTGTGTCCGTAAGTAGGATTTTATTAAAGTATAGAATTTTTCTTTTTATCCCCCCCTCCATAATTTTATGGGTGGCATATAGTAATCGCAGCGTCTGTCCAGTATTTCGTGTCCGGCCTGTAACTTTGTCATGCATAGATGGATTTTGTTGATACTTGCTACAAATGATCAACATAACATGATGACATGATACGAGTAAGACCCACACCCGTATCTGAAAGGTCAAGGTCACAATTTGAGTTTGTTTGACAACACTTTGAGTTTGTGTGAGATTTTGATTCCGACCTGTAACTTTGTCATGCATTGATGGATTTTGTTGATATTTGCTACAAATGATCAACATAACATGACGATGTATCGTGAGTAAGACCCACACCTGTACCTTAAAGATCAAGGTCACAATTTGAGTTTGTTTGACAACACTTTGAGTTTGTGTGAGATTTCGTTTCTGGCCTGTAACTTTGTCATGCATTGATGAATTTTAATGATACTTGCTACAAATTATCAACATAACATCATGACATGTTGCTATTAAGACCCACACCTGTACCTCAAAGGTCAAGGTCACAATTTGAGTTTGTTTGACAACACTTTGAGTTTGTGTGAGATTTCGTGTCCAGTCTGTGACTTTGTCACGTATAGATGGGTTTTAACTCGCCGGGACGAAGTCCAAGGAGATGAAACTTTGAATGTGTGTTCACCATCATCAATGGAACACACAGACATAAGAACCATAACTCTGGATTGCATTTTGGCAGAGTTATGGCCCTTTTTGGACTTAGACACCTTGGTTAAACTTTGATTTTAGTTGCATTTAAGTTTAAGATATCTATGCAACCACTCATTGGATGTGAATGAAACTTCACATATGTGTTCACCATCATCAGTGGAACACACAGAGATAAGAACCGTAACTCTGGATTGCATTTTGGCACAGTTATTGCCCTTTTTGGACTTAGACACCCTGGTTAAACTTTGAGTTTAGTTGCGTTTAAGTTTAAGATATCTATGCAACCACTCATTGGATGTGAATGAAACTTCACATGTGTGTTCACCATCATCAATGGAACACACAGAGACAAGAACCATAACTCTGGATTGCATTTTGGCACAGTAATTGCCCTTTTTGGACTTAGACACCCTTGTTAATCTTTGAGTTTAGTTGCGTTTAAGTTTAAGATATCTATGCAACCACTCATTGGATGTGAATGAAACTTCACATGTGTGTTCACCATCATCAATGGAACACACACAGATAAGAACCATAACTCTGGGGTGCGTTTTGGCACAGTTATGGCCCTTTTTCGACTTAATTTTTCAGGTTCAAGTTTTTTATCAGGTAAGATATCTACGCAACCACTCATTAGATATGAATGAAACTTTGCATGTGTGTTCACCATCATCATTGAAACACACAGAGACAAAACCATAACTCTGGGTTGCAATTTGGCACGGTTATGGCCCTTTTTTTACTTAATTTTTCAGGTTAAAGTTTTTTATCACGTGAGATATCTATGCAACCAGTCATTGCATATGAATGAAACTTCGCATGTATGTTCACCATCATCATTGAAACACACAGAGACAAGAACCATAACTCTGGGTTGCATTTTGGCAGAGTTATGGCTCTTTAAGACATAATTTTTTCGTCTGTACTACCCCAGGTTAAACTTTTGCGTTTACACTGCGTTTAAGTTTTGGTGTTTGCCTCCAATCTCAATCTTTGCATTGCTGATGAGTTTTATCCCATCGGCGAGCTTTGTTGTCTTTTGACAACTCTTGTTTAAATACTTGCTACAAATGATCAACATAACATGACAATGTGTCGCGTGTAAGACCAATACCCATACCTCAAAGGTCAAGGTCATACTTTGAGTTTGTTTGACAACACTTTCATTCATGTTTGAGATTTCGTGTCTGGCCTAAAACTTTGTCATGCATAGATGGATTTGTTAATACTAGCTACAAATGACCAACATAACATGACGATGTGTTGCATGTTTCACCCAGAATCCCACTTCAAATGTCAAGGTCACAATTTTTACTTTGGTTTACGACACTTTCAGGTCTGTTTGAGATTTCGTGTCTGGCCTGTAACTTTGTCATGCATAGATGGATTTGTTAATACTAGCTACAAATGACCAACATAACATAACGATGTGTTGCACGTTAGACCCAGAATCCCACTTCAAAGGTCAAGGTCACAATTTAACTTTGGTTGATGACACTTTCAGTCTGATTGAGATTTCGTGTCAGGTCTGAAACTTTGTCACCTAAGGATAAATTTCAAAAACACTTTGCTCAATTAATCAGCATGACATTACAAAGTCTCACGTATAAAATCCACATGCGTACCTCAAAGGTCAAGGTCACACTTTGAATTTTTTTGACAACACTTTCAGTCTGTGTGTAGATTTCTTGTCCGATCTATAACTTTATCATCTATGGTATATTTTAAAAACACTTGGCTCAGTTGATAAACATGACATAATTAAGTGTCGCATGTCTATGAGATTTCGTGTCCGGCATGTAACTTTGTCATGAATAGATGAATTTTATAAATACTAGCTACAAATGATTGAAATAACATGACAACGTGTCACACATCACACCATACTCCCTTTTTAAAGGTCAAGATCACAATTTAACTTTGTTTGACAACATTTTTAGTCTGTTTGAGATTTCATGTCCAATCTGTTACTTTGTCACCTATGGATAAATTTCAAAAACACTTGGCTCAATTCACCAGCATGACATGAGGACGTGTCATGCATAAGACCCAGAACCTTTCCTCAAAGGTCAAGGTCACACTTTCAAATGTTTGATATTGCGTGTCTGGTCTGTGACTTTGTCTTTAACTTGGCTCAATTTATCAAGATGACATGATGATGTGTCATAAGTAAAACCTAGACACGGTCACGTTTTGAGTATGTATGACAACACTTTGAATCTGTTTAAGATTTCAAGTCTGTCCTTTAACTTTATCATACATGGATGGATTTCAAAAACACTTGGCTTAATTTATTAATTGATCAACAATTGATCTGTAACTTACATTTAGGGATTTTAAAATAGCTGGACACAAGTGATCAGTATGTCATAATAATGTTTCACCTGCATTTAACTGTTGAAATACCCAGACTATTACATCAGATGTCACGGTCAAGGTTACACAAAGG
This sequence comes from Panopea generosa, assembly GCA_029582155.1. Classification (NCBI taxonomy): domain Eukaryota; kingdom Metazoa; phylum Mollusca; class Bivalvia; order Adapedonta; family Hiatellidae; genus Panopea; species Panopea generosa. Next base: position 94,014,391 of record CM055895.1, read on the forward strand.
TCAAGGTCATCACTTCCTATTATATCATATATTTTTATTTTTCACAGACCATTTTGGGGGCATGTGACACTTAACAGTGACATTTCTTGTTTAATGGGGTTTAATTCCATTTTCACCACATTTCTGGTCATATATGACATTATGACATGTCCAGTTTCATTGTTGGAGGAAGACCTCAGCATAATCTGAGTAGAACCACCGTCTGTTCGCAAGTAAATGGCGAATTTCTCACATGAAGTATTTTAGGGGAGTGGGATTCAAACCTACTACCTTAGCCACGAGAGTTAAGTGATCTTGGTACAATGCCTTGGACCACTCGACCACAGTCGACACAGTAGCATTTCTAGGGTGGAATTACATTGGTCAATATATCATCTTATTTCTTGATTTTCTTCATTATAAAAGTTGTTGCAAATAGAAACTGCAAATACCGTGATAATGTAATGCAAATATATTTATATTGTAGCTATTTACCTCCAATGAACTATTCTTATTTATTTTAGTATGAATATAATGTATTCCCATTTCTATTATTTTAAAAAAGCTGACTGTACACAAGGACAACGTTGGGATAATGTGAGTGGACAATGTGTGTCATGTGACCCTGGTTATTATAACCCTAACCCATACAAGTTAAACTGTTCTAAATGCTCAGGGGACACGCCTCTCAGTGAAGCAGACTTCCTCTCTTGTAAAGGTATGGTATGCAACATATTCTTCAATAAATAGGTTTCTATAGGCTCTCATCTCGCCAATGACCAGAAAGGCTTACATCATATCTGTTGTCCAGCCATTTATTTTTCTTATAAACTCTGATGTAAATTCATCTTTCATCCAACCAAGATAGTCTTGCTGAAGGAAATTACACATAGACCTGACAGAATCCACAGCCCACCTTTCTAGGCTGAGTGGCTTAAAGCTTATTGTTAGTTTACCACTGTGTTTAAGTGAAAATTTTAAATCCCTGTTTATTGAATTCAATCCATGTGTATTGAATTTAATCCCTGTATACTGAATTTAACAGCACAGTAGGTAATTAGTTTTTTTCATTTATTGTGAATTCGTGCCAGTGATTTAATGATGACGCATTGTTTTCGTCTTTCATCTGTTATTTGTCATCTGTTAACAGCACTTTCTCTGAAACTACTTGGCCAGTAATGTTCAAACTTCACATAGACGTTCTTCATGTATATGCTCAACATCATTAAGTTGGTCAGAAGCGTATCTGACTATCATCAATCCTGGGTTCCTCAGAGATTGAATCTCTGCCTGGCCACAGTCTCTGTGATGATTGATATATGACATTTTTTTCACCGTTTTCATCAGTTACTTGCAGAGATGGGGTATGCTCGAGTACTGACTAACTCTTTAGGATCCCAGAACAGCGGTAAGGTTAACTGATCATCTCTAGGCCCTCGATGGAAAAAAATAATGCTAATTATTGAATGCTTCAATCTGATTGGTTGAAACCCCAACTAATCAGGTCAAATAAAATGAACTATTGATCACTTATTCCTTCAAAATTGAGCTATTGACCACTTATTCTGTCGAAATCGGTTTCTCCCAGTTACCGAGTCAATAGTTCATACGAAATGTTCTTCCTTTCTCATGCTGATAGCCCATTCAGTCTCCATTTGCTCTACTCCATAAAACAACAGTTAAACTGAACTGTTTATTATATTCTGTAAATTAAAACTGACACTAAAGTACCACTTTTTAACGCTGAAATATAATTAAACCATTTTCCACAACTGATATGTTTATAGAATGACGTCAGGTTGTACACATATTGGCGTTTGATCAATAGCGGATCCAGCATGTCGCTTAATACTGGTAACATTGTACTTTGAATAATTGGGATATTTTAAGTCAGAGAATATATGAAGGTTAGGAATGTAACCTTAATAATTGAATTTGTTAGTCGAGAACAGACATACAAAGGCTACGAAAAAATATTTAGTGAAAGTATGAATGAAGTGAGGGGAAAAACTTCTAATAGCCTACATTTGTATGTAAAATGACTTCTTGACTTACATTTTTTATTGTTATTCAATATAATAAAACAACTATCTACCTTTTCAGTGGTCAATGGTTAAAATTATTTATCCTCAGAAAATGACTATTGACTGGGTCTCGGTCAATAGTTTCCTGCTTTGGGTCAGTAGTCATTTTCTTTGAATAAATAATTTTAACCATTGACCGCTAAAAAGATAGATAGTTGTAGACTATTCAACCAATCGATCAAATCCTCATGTATGACACAAAATAACTTTTTCAGATCAAAAATTCAAGATTACAAGTTACTATAAATAATATTAAACTTTAAGTCTCCTTATGGATGTTTAATTAGAAATGATCACCAAATATATGACATTAAATTTTATGCAAATGGTGTCTCTGGGATTGAAAATGGCCCAACCCTTAGAGCTCAATTAAGGGACTTATGTGATTATAAAAGAGATTAATACAATGTTGTTTAAAGCACAACAGAGTTTTTTAATTTTCACAGAAGAAATGGTTGGTCAGTGGGATTTATATTTGTTAAAATGACTGGCTTCCAACATTTTAAAGGGTTAGAAGGGGCACCAAATGGGTAAAAATTTGAAATTTTCAAAAAGCTTTTTTCAATAAAGAGCCACAGAGTCCCAAAAGGGCTGAAATTGAGAATTTTTAAAAAATCTTCCTTCGACAACAAGTCATTTAAATTTATAGAAATTATCCCTGTAAGTAGCAATTTAAGGTTTATACAAATCAAGGGGCTAGTACTTATAAGTAAGGGGACTTTAGAAACAACTAATTCAAATTTACTCATATTTTATAGATATTATCCCTATAAGTAGGAATTTGAGGTTTATACAAATTAAGGGCCTAATGTTTATAAGTAAGGGGACTTTGTGTGTTACATACGGATACAATGAGAAAACTGAAAATTCTCATTTTTTCATCCATTTATAAAAAATATTTTATCCAATTTGAGAACTGAAGCATCGTCTAGTCATAACAAATAAGATTTGATTCAATAAGGAGTACTGAATTTCCATTTGGAGGCAGACGGGTTCCCAAAAGGGTTGAAATTGACATTAAAGAAAATTTATTATCAAAAATCTTCTTAACCATCAGTGAGTCCAATAAGTACATTTACATTCTAAATATCTCTATGAATAGGACTTTGAATTCTTGCAAGTCAAGGAGCTGTGACTTTTAGGAGCCCTTTAAGCAAACATTGAGTTTTACATAGTAATTCCTTGGGAAAACAGAAAGTTCTCATCTTTTCATCCATTTATGTAAATATGATGTTCAATTGAAGATCTAATCAAAGAATGATTTAGTAACAGCAAATTATCTTTGGTTCAATACAGATAATTGAATTTCTGTTTGGGGCAATATCTTGTTCTGTATGTAATCAACTCTAATAATATAATAGGTAAATATTATATGTTGTCAACCAGCAAGGAACATTGTATTTTCATGGCAATAATTAATTCATTTGTTTTCCTACATTATTCCCTATAATATTTTATTAACTATATTGCAGCAATATGTCAGGCAGGGGCCTCTTGGAATCGGGCCTTAAAGAGGTGTAATTGGTGTAAGATAGGGGAATACAATGGTGGGACTGACCAAACTAAGAGTTGCCAAAAATGTGAAGCCGGTAAAACTACTCTCAAGATTGGAGCATCATCTAAAAACGAATGTGTAAAAGGTGAAGATAGAGATGATGCTGATGATGATAGTTTGAAATTATGATGTTACTGGTTTTTCTTGTTGTGAATGTCTACATTGTGATTTAATTATCCCCCACAAAAAACATTTGGGTCAACTTTATGAAACTTTGTACATATATCAAAATTGTGGTCTAGTAGTGCCTTTTGCTACTGGAAAGTTTTCATTTTCATTATTTTTTCTATTTCCATGGAAACAAATAGCAAAATTTACCGATTGCACTGATTCCAGAGCACAATTTCAAAACTTTGTACACATGTCAACCAAGTGGTCTAGTAGTACCTTTTTTGCTATAACAGTTTTCATTTTCAATTATTTTCTGTTTCCATGGAAACAAATTGCCCAAATTTGCAGTTTCTTGCACAACTCCAAAGTCCTTCAAGGTGGTAACTTCATGAAACTTTGTACACATGTCGACATATTAGTGTAGTAGTACCTTTCCATATGAGGGAAGTATCCTTTTTAAATTGTTTTTTCTGTTACAAATAGTGAAAATTACAAAATTTGCAGTTTCTGGTTCATAACTCAGAAGTATTCATGGTAACATCACACAACTTTGTACACAATGTTAACCTTCTGATCTTTAAATGTCTTTTTGCTATGAAGTAGTTTTCACTTATGACATATTTTCTGTTACCATTTGAAATAAATAGCTAAAAATTTGTTGTTTCCAGGGACTCGTACCAGGGGTATTCACCAATCAGTCTTAAGAATATTCTTAGACTTGAACTCAAGAATGAATTTTTAAAAATAAACTTAGAGACCATTTTTTGAGACCAAAATTTGCAAGCATGTAGGGACATCTAGTATATAGTCAAATAAACACTCACAATTATTCTATATCTCATGATAAACTAGACATCTGAGATTGAAATTTGGAATCACAAGCTCAAGTCTAAGCATATTCTCAAGAATGGTTGGTGAATACGACCCCAGAGCACAACTGTAAAACCATTCAGGGTAACTTCTGAAACCTATGTCTGCATCTTCATGTTTGTCTTAAAGTGGAACCAGAGGCTTCTCCTCAGTATTTAGGGAAATTAGACCTATAAAACAAGTTGGCTCAGTGCTAATATATTGTGACTGTGTGCAATATTATGCAATGCTGCATGCTACGGTAGTCTCATATAGCTGACATCTTCATGATATGATTGTTACTTTTTTAAAACTGATTTATTTTTACAAATCTTTTCAGCGTAGAACAACAACTAAGCATTATTATAATGATAAGTGCCTGGCCAAGGACACAACACATGACTATGGTGGGGGATTGAACCCATGACCCTTGGTCTCATGGCCCGATTCACCTATAGATCACACAGATTGTGGAAAGTGATATAATGTTTACATTAAAATTAAAATTTGAAAAAGACCGCAGTGTGGTCTAGTGGTAGAGCGTCCATCTTGCAATGTGGAAGGTCGTGGGATTGATCCCTGGCTGGGTCATACCAAAGGTTTTAAAAATGCTTAATGTCTGTACTTTTAGCCTTTTCAAAATAATGGTTGGAAGAAACAAAAAAAAAGTGATCCAAAGGGATATATTGTATTGTTCATTTGAACTTGCATATACTTTGTACTAAAATATGATGTTTCATTATAATGAATGTGTAATTGTTCTGTTTGTAAGAATGTGCACCAGGGGAAGAACGTAGAAATGGTAAGGACTGCAAGTCATGTGATGTCGGGTATTTCAAGCCAAAAGCAGGGGAATATAAGTGTAAGAAGTGCGACACCGGGAAGCTGTCCACTGATGACAAAACTGGTTGTAAAGGTATTCCGGATTTCATTACAGATGTAAATGTTAGCCAGATTCTTTAGGAATAATGGATTTTAAAGATATAAGGGGTTTAACACTATTTTCAACATGTTACAGGTTAAATGCACCTATTTTTATTGCGGGTGAAGGAAGACTTCAGAATGAACCTCAGTACAACCACCATCCTTTTACAAGTTATTCACTTAAAGTTTTTGAATAGAGTTTGGCTTGACTCCATGACCCTAGTTTTGAGAGGAAATACTCCAAAGATAGCGCTCCAGATGACCAAGCCACGGAGGCTTCATTGGTCGCATACAAACCTCATCAATTTCGAAAGAGTGTACTTCAAAATCCCCATGGCTCAAAAATGACATGGTAGTCAAAATCCCCTCGGCAGAATTAACAGGGTAGTCAAAATCTCCTAGATGGGTAGTCAAAATTCTTGATTGAACACCTTCATATATATATTATGGGGATTTTGACTACCCATCAAGGGGATTTTGACTATTCTTCTATTTTGCCCAAGGGGATTTTAACCACTTTTTTAATTCTATCATGGGGATTTTGACTACCTTACAAAAAAAAAGCAGTTTTATGTTGAATTGCAAAAAAAATAATTCAATGCAGTATCAGACCATCCTTAACAATATCTGTTTGCTGTGCTCCTGCCCAGTATTTTTCATGTGAGAAGGCAGGTAGCTAATTTTTTTTTTTGCTGAATTTTGATTTTGCATAGTCTTTTAAAGAAAAATTGACAGAAATCATGAAAAACATTTTTAAACGCTTTGCAAGTCAATAAAAAAGTTTGGGTAGCTGCAATTTTGATTGAGTAGGTAGGAGGACGGCAAACAATTTATTTTTTTATGGACGGCCTAACTCCAACCTTATATTACAAGGTTCGCTATACGGAGTGTTTGAGCTTTGGACTTTACTTCCATTTTCCAATGTTTTACAGATAATTGCAAGGCCGGTAGTTATTGGAATGGGGCAAGTTGTGAGAAATGTAGTAAAACTGCGTACCAGGACATGGAAGGTAAAGAGGAATGTATACGATGCCCGGATGATAAGCACACTAAGAATACTGGTTCAACAAATGTCACTCAATGCCAAGCAGGTATTTTGGTTTATAGTCTAATTGATAGTTTCATTAAGAAATAAAGCCGGTTTAGCAATGTATCTTCAGTCAGTTTCCTCAGTTCCTACATGTAGGATATGTTTATGAAAAGTCATAGAGTTCTGTCTGGAATCAAATTCATCACCTCTGGCATGGAACTAAAACAAACTAAACACAAACATCCAGCTTTAAAAGGGTATTTATTCAGCATCACTAATTGGTTCTTATCATTTTCTATTTTTCTATTCATCCCTCTTGATGGTTAGACTCGTTTATTGTTTTTGTCTGTATATTTGTTAAACAGGTGTGATCCTGGTTACAAGTATGTACAAACTACTGACAAGTGTGTGCCCTGTTTGACTGGCTACTATAGAGGAAATTCCCCTACTTTATGTCTCTATATTTATTAGACAGGTGTGATCCTGGTTACAAGTATGTACAAACTACTGACAAGTGTGTACCCTGTTTGACTGACTACTATAGAGGAAACTAATCTACTTTATGTCTTTATATTTGTTAGACTCGTGTGATCCTGGTTACAAGTATGTACATGCTTCTGACAAGTGTGTACCCTGTTTGACTGACTACTATAGAGGAAACTCACCTACTTTATGTCTCTATATTTGTTAGACTGGTGTGATCCTGGTTACAAGTATGTAGATGCTACTGACAAGTGTGTACCTTGTTTGACTGACTACTATAGAGGAAACTCACCTACTTTATGTCTCTATTTTTGTTAGTTTGGTGTGATCCTGGTTACAAGTATGTACATGCTTCTGACAAGTGTGTAACCTGTTTGACTAGCTACTATTGAGGAAACTCATCTACTTTATGTCTTTATATTTATTAGACAGGTGTGATCCTGGTTACAAGTATGTACATACTACTGACAAGTGTGTGCCCTGTTTGACTGACTACTATAGAGGAAACTCACCTACTTTATGTCTTTATATTTGTTAGACAGGTGTGATCCTGGTTACAAGTATGTACATGCTACTGACAAGTGTGTAACCCGTTTGACTGGCTACTATAGAGGAAACTCACCTACTTTATGTCTCTATATTTGTTAGACAGGTGTGATCCTGGTTACAAGTATGTACATGCAACTGACAAGTGTGTAACCTGTTTGACTGGCTACTATAGAGGAAACTCACCCACTTTATGTCTCTATATTTGTTAAACAGGTGTGATCCTGGTTACAAGTATGTACATGCTACTGACAAGTGTGTAACCTGTTTGACTGGCTACTTTAGAGGAAACTCACCTACTTTATGTCTCTTATATTTGTTAGACAGGTGTGATCCTGGTTACAAGTATGTACATGCTACTGACAAGTGTGTAACCTGTTTGACTGGCTACTATAGAGGAAACTCATCTACTTTATGTCTCTATATTTGTTAGACTGGTGTGATCCTGGTTTCAAGTATATACTTGCTACTGACAAGTGTGTACCCTGTTTGACTGGCTTCTATAGGGGAAAGGATGATAGAGAATGTATCAAATGTCTAATAAACAAGACAACATATGCTGTACCTGCAGATGGTCCAAACAAATGCCTAGGTAGGTCACTTTATTATATCAAACTGTAACAAAGTGAGAAGTATAATTTCAGTTTGTAGTTTTGCTGTGTTTATTGAACTAAGATTCTGCATTTGCCATTACAATTTTTAAGTTATTTTCTCAACAAATATTTATCCATTCTTATAATAGCTTGGTGTTATAGTCTTGATCATGCTTTTCTAAACGACAAACGTCTTGACAAGAGATACAGAAGAAAAGATTGGATTTGGAAGTAAGATCTAGATTGGCTGAAACAAACACACCTCTGCAATGTTGATGTAATTAAATTTAAAATATTTATTCGGACGGAAAACATAGCAGTTATCTTGTACAAGATCTTTTTATAGAAAATATCAAATAATATAAATAAAAATTATAAAGAAATAAACATGCAAACGATACTCTTTTGAAAAACTATAGAAATCATAGAGGTAGTCCGATTGTTTGAATCAACCAATCAAAAACAGTTATTCAGTTTCACTAAATAAAAATTATTTTTATTCCCTGCCAAACTTGTCAAGACATTATTTGTTTTTTAGGAAAACAAGCATGGAATATGATCAAGACTACTTATACTAGTGAAAATGATAAACTAATACCCCAATTCAAGAAATATTGTTTTGTTTGTTCCGCCATTATACTTTACTTTTTCTCTGAAGTCATCTTGCACTATTTCAAGGAATGACTCCATGCTTGTCAACTCATAAGTAGGCTTCTTCAGAGTTTTCATTAGAAAAGATTCTATATTGTCTGATAATGGACCATCTTGTCCCCTACACCCCTTTTAATGCTCCTCCAAAGGGCGGAAACATATAGTTGTCGCTTAGTGCATCCGTCCATGCGTCCCCAAGTTCTTGTCCAGGCTATTTCTCTACAACCTCTGGTTGGAATTTTATGAAACTTGCTAGGATGCATCACTTACCAAGTGGAGATGCATAAATTGTCATTGTGTTCTGGTTCAATGATTTTTCATGGAGTTATGACCCTTTCATTGAGTCTGTGACCAAATTCTTGTCCCTGATATTTCTCTTCAACCTCAGGTTTGAATTTTATGAAACTTGCTAGGATGCATCATTACCA